>CM069858.1:61753410-62105910 GCA_036172795.1 Pelodytes ibericus | reverse complement strand
TAGCCTAGGGTGTCTACTTTTACAAAATATATACTTTTTGGGGTAAAATACACTGTCCTACTTTAAAAAAAAGTCCCAAATGAAAGATGGGCTCAGGCTGGCTACACGTCAATATTCCAAGTTGAAAATGCGCACCTTCACAATGTGGCCCTTTTAGCCCCCAAACAACCCAACAAACCTATGCATGGGTGGTATCCCTGTACTCAAGAGATGTTGCTGAACACTTATTGGGGTGTTATTTGGCAGTGACACATACCAAAATCTGTAAATTCATGTCTGAAGTACAAGGTTTGTGAAAAAAAAACACAAAAAAATGACTACCACAAACTTTGACAAAGGCTGGTGGTAGAATTAGTGCATGGAAAGTGTAAAAATACCACCATTTGAGATAGCCTAGGGTGTCTACTTTAAAAAAATATATGGGTTGATGTGGTAAAATACACTGGCTGGTTTCAAATATGTCCCAAATGGGACATGGGTGCAGGCTGTCTGCATGTCAAAATTTCAAATTGGAAAACCAAAAACTTCACCTCCCAAATTTGGCCTTTTACCCCCAAACAATCCAACAAACCTATGCATGGGGGGTATCCCTGTACTCAAGAGATGTTTCTGAACACTTATTGGGGTGTTATTTGGCAGTGACACATACCAAAATCTGTAAATTTATGTCTGAAGTACAAGGTTTGTGAAAAAAAAACACAAAAAAATTACTACCACAAACTTTGACAAAGGCTGGTGGTAGAAATAGTGCATGGAAAGTGTTAAAATACCACCATTTGAGATAGCCTAGGGTGTCTACTTTTAAAAAATATATGGGTTGATGGGGTAAAATACACTGGCTGGTTTCAAATATGTCCCAAATGGGACATGGGTGCAGGCTGTCTGCATGTAAAAATTTCAAGTTGGAAAACAAAAAACTGCACCTCACAAATTTGGCATTTTAGCCCCCAAACAACCCAACAAACCTATGCATGGGTGGTATCCCTGTACTCAGGAGAAATAGTAGAATCTATTTAGCATGTTTTTTCGTTCGCTATTGTCGATGAGGAGAAGTTGTTTCAAATAAAAACAAAGAAATTTGTGTATTTTTTTTTTTTTTACCATATTTTATTATTTTTTTTTAATAATATGATAAGATATGATCAAAAATATGGCATCCATAGAAAGCCCTTTTTGTCCCGATAAAAACAATATATAATATGTGTGGGTACAGCAAATGACGAAGAAGAAAATTACTGCTAAACACAAACAGCACAGAAATGTTAAAATAGCCATTGTCCAGAAAGGACAAAAATGTTTCAAAGGCTCTGTCCTTAAGGGGTTAAACTATACACAACAAAATCCAATAATTGTCCACCATGAACAATGTTGGTACCAACCCCTGGCAAAATGAGTTCCTCTTGGGGTTACATAATGTTGCATGAAACAGCACCATCTTGGCTCTGCCACATTCCTTGGGGGGCGGGGGGTGGGGGGGATCTGATGATTTTTGGCATGTATACAGACTAACATAAATAGAACACTTTAGTAGATAGCAAGCAAAATCCATAAAGGAGGGTTTAAAATATGTACAGAAAAGACCACAGAAATATACATAATAAATCCTTTCATTACAAAAAAGCATGTCTACTCACAACCCCCACAGAGCATAAGACATATTAAACCCCACTGAATCTAACAATTCATACTCTAACATAGAAAGGCATGCAATAAACAACAGTGCGGCTGCATCATATTTATACCATTATATTCATTATTTATGGTTAAAGCAAATCTGAAGATATTTCCACTCTTTCCTACTCACATTCATCATTATTTGTAGATCCATACTATCCCGGATTCTACCTTCAGATCTGGCTTTTGATGCCAAATTTCCAAACCAGATCACTGGCACCCAGTATTTTAGATGAGGAGAATTAAGATTATCAAATATTTTTCTTTCATCTGAAGTCATAAAACCTGTATGAAACAACAACAAATTGTGGACATTAATAGTAAAGCTAAGACCACTGAAATGTTAAACAATGAACTACAACAAGTATTGCTATATTTATTTTACATATTTAAACACATACTAGGCAAATCATACATGTAAGTAGACTTTTAGTGCCCAGCTCTTTACACCGTTTGTAAAAATACAAAACAAAAATGTATGCATCAATCTTGTTTACAACAATATTCTGTAACAGTCAGTATTTATGTCATGATGCTACCACTTTCTAGTTGAATCCGGATGGTGAGAGGTTTAAAGGACGCTTGCCAGCCCTGTTTTAAATATAACTAAATGGGCATACTGCAAGTCAAACTAACGGAGCACTTAGTAAGCTATTACAGAAATATACCTGCTTCTTCAACATGGTCCATGGTTGGAAATCTTTTATAAACGGCAGTACTGACAGAGCGGAAGATCAACAAAGATGTAAGGTTAACATAGCGCATAAGTGTCCTCCGGAGAAGGCGGCCATAGTCATCTCTCCCGTGTACATTGCTGGATATTATTAACATAAGCCTGTCAGGCCAAGGAAGATTCACAAACTGGTTCCACCATCGGTTTACCACTAGAGTAACATAAAAACCTGTAGAGTGGAAAACATGGAGAGTCTAGTCTGCAATGAATCCAATATAAAAATATTTGGGTCCCGCATTCCATTCATTTGTTAACAGTCTGATTCATATGTTCTGTACATCAATAAATTACTAATCACAATGTTATGTCAGCTGCGACTGCAGAAAAGGATAATTCCTGCTATATGAATCTGCATGGGCTTCCACAACTGCTTTTATGTTACCCACTGTAAGAAGCACTTAATAAGTAAAATAATATTTTGACACAATGGAGAGTTTGCTAAAGATGGAGTAAAGAAACACATTCTATTTTCACTAAACCACTTCATGATCAGTAAAATGAATCTTAACATTTTTTTTTATCACTTGTGATTGTTGATTTCCTAAACATTTACAGAGGAAATTCCTAACCACAACTCCTCCAAAATTATATGAGTGCATATAACAAAATATTGTGAATCTGTACCTCATAGTAAACAACTTTATAATGAAAACACATAAAACAAATATAAACAATTGTGTTCAGTATATTGTCCTTATGCAGTTGGATAAATTATTACCTTGAAGATCCTTGAGTTAGTTTACAGGCTCAGAATGGCCAGAAACAAATAACTTTCTTCTGACACATGTCACTGTATGATCTGAAAAAGGAAGGCTATTCCATGCAAAGAGTTGCCAAGAAACTGCGCCTTCATTAAATAGTAGCCACAAAACACCAGTATCAATGCCAACAGTGAAGAGGCGGCTCTGGTAGGATGCTGGCCTACTAGGCAGAGTTACAAAAAAAAGAGTCATATAATTTTTTGGGAGGACTTTGGCTATTCTGAAAATAGCTGAAGTCCTCCTGAAATTAAGTTTGAAAAAAAAAAAAAATAAAGACTCTGTGGGCCTCTAAAATAATCCCGGGCAGCCAAGGAAGTAGCCTGGGCTGGGAGCTGGCCAAATTGCTCCCAGCCTACCAGTATACAAGTGGGAAGTCAGGGCAGGTTATCTAAACACCCAGCTCCCAGACCTATACTAAAAGGGTCTTAGAGCTGGGAGACACCAAGGAGATCAAACAGTGATGTGGACAGGGCCCTAGATACCTGTGATGACATGCTGTGACTTGCTGCTGTGCTGGTAAGTGTACTATTATGTGTGTGCAATAAAACTATTTTAAAGTTCCTACACCATGAGAGTAATTCTATTTTCCAGAGAGCTTCTTTTATTATTTCTAATGTTGGAGAGTACAAATGGCTAACATAGAAAGAAAACTGGATTTATCTGACAAACACTTTGTTTCTGTTGATGTGTGGACTATCTTTTAAAAAATCGAATTAGAAAGATGCTTTTTGATGCTGTCCGAATTTGAAGCTCATTTTACAGGATTATTGGATATATGGATTGAGGTCCAACGTGAATTTTATGTGGTAGAAATTACCTTTCTATTTTAGAATATATGGTATTATCTCTTCTTGTATTTGAGAATTTTATAACTCATTATCCAGTTTTTAGACTGAAGGTAATACGTATACAATTGCATAAGGACAATATACTTAACAAAACGAGTTCTATTTGTTTTATGTGTTATTATTAATTTGTTTACTATAAGCATTATTTTATGAGGTACAGATTTACAATATTTTATTTTATGCAGTTTTATAATTTTGGAGGAGTTGTGGATCGGTAATTGACTTTTTGAGGAGTATATCTCCTCTTTTTTTTCTTGTGTGTGGACACCATTGTTAATTGTCTAGTAGCCCATACTCTCTCTTCTTACTTTTCTATAACACAGGTATTAGTTTTTTTTTAAATCCAAACCAGCTATTACAAATTGCTAATACTACAGAAGATTTATTTGACAAACTTGACAGCTTTGCTCTGAGGAGGAAATCTGTCAACATAACACTGTTTCAATAGTTTCAATATCCACACCAATAGCAGTTACATGAGCATTGCAAATGATTATATATATATGTCTTTTAGACAGAAATGTGACTGTAAGCTGTACTTGTCATTGGAGGGTCAGGAAATTATCTGAAGCAAAGCAATGATTTTAAAATCCAAAAAGCATTTAATTCATCTTAGTATGGATATTTATTGTCTAAATATTGTTTATAATGTGCATGTAGAAAACAAACATATCCTGCCTCCTGTTGATGACTGGCACTGACATACTTATGTGTTTGCTTGCAATTCTGCTAACGAAATGCATAGATCATTTTTGATATTTTTTGTTCTCTACATGCACAGTATAAACAATGTTTAGGTGACAATTGCCCCTTTAAATGTAGATCTGCATGGTAGCTCCATATATGCCAATCAAATCCACCAGAATTGAGCAGTGATGACAACTGGTATCTGGCTTTATAAAGCTAGATATAGCCATTGAACACAGGAACTTCTTAGTATTGTACCAAGGGAGTCAATTGTGAGGCCCATATGATAGTAATGTGATTTATCTAACATTTTCCTCATATAAATGTATAGTTTGCAATGAATAAAGTCACTTTAAGTTGTTGTTGGACTGCCCTTGTGTTACTGCTATATAATCAAACATGGCCAACAGTCTGTTTTTCCCAGTAAAAATTTGCCCAAAACACACATGCATATCTGAGCATGCGGCCCACTTCAGAAAAACCTTGGATGCACGTGTACTATTGTATCATTGATGTGTCCATGCTAGAAAAACACACGGCCCTGCATGCACACATGCCACCGGTGCATCAACTTCTTTAAATGGGTAAAGTTAATTTAGACGACTGTGCACTTCATAGTTAACATTTTCTGTACAGTAAGTGAATAACCCTCTGGATATACTTTCTTCAGTTTTAGCAAATGATCTAGTATGACACTATGATTATGTATGTGGGAAATATGGCATAAGGCATTAAAAATATCAAGGTAGCCTGCACCAACAGGGTGGATAATTAGCAAAAACCATTGTTTTAGAATTGTTTGTAGAAATTGAGCCAAGAGTTGGAATGTCATTACATTGAGTCAGAAACATTTGCAAAATATGGAAAATTGTTCAGTTAAAGGTCTCAGTGATAATCCTTACAGGGCAAGCATGGGAATTGCCTTATAGTCATAACACACCAGGGCATACCAGGAGGACATGCCAAGGGACAATAAACTCTTGGGCATCATCCAGTAAATTTAAAAAAGAGATCATAGGAATAAAAAAAGAATGCACCAAAATAAATCTTCTGTATGTGTTAAAACCATGATTTCTAACTTTGTGTTGTTTATCCATGTCTCTACCTATAATACATAAGGTATAAAATATAAGGGTTATCTGTTTTGGATGGAAAAACCTCACACTGACCTTCAGAAAGTTGGTAAGGATAGTTTGAGAATTCATATAACCAAAGGACTACTCATTAATATTAATGATACAATTATCTGATCACGATCAATGAGGTCTGTGATAAAGAATACATAGATTAAGATGTATCCAGAAATAAATGTCAACTATACTACTTTGCCACCATGCTGGGCTTGTAAATGATCTAAAATCTACCATCATGGCCGTGATCATATGCAAATAAACTACTTTTCAATGACAAATGTGTAATTTGTATATCACAACTGCGGGTTGATGTCATAAGCAGCAGAATTTGAAACATATTTTCCTCACAATTTATACATTTACTTGCAATTTTGCTAACACAATATATAGATTGTTTTGTATACTCTACATTCACAGTATAAGCAATGCTATGGTTGTCACAGAGTCTATTAATTATACAAATAAAGTACTTTACTGAGCAATCTTTGACACAAACTGATAAAACCAGTGTGAAAGCTTACAATTTAAATGGCTGCCATGCTCTGGATTAACTGGTATTTGTTTATTGCAGATGGAAGTATTTGGCCAGAGAGGAATTTGGTAACACTGTAATTTACATACAGGATAAAATAGCTCATGTGTTCCCAAGTATTTGCAATGCATTTGCATGACACCGATACAGGCCTGCATGTGTACTGCATTTGAAGCACAAGAAGGTAAATAGGATGGCTCAGCTAATACTGTAACACAACTATGTAATATCATCAGAAGAGAGGTAGACTGTAGTGATATACATTCGTGTGAAGTCTGATATATATTAACATGATGTAAGAAATAATTGTGATTTTGATGGTGCAGTAGGCTACTTTTGATTTTTTTGGGGGGTAGATCATTTGCTATAAATAACTGTTGGCATTTTTTCAAGGACGTTATATCAATGTAGTTATATAGGCATTTAAACAAGACAAGGCCCATCATTAATTCAGGCCCGACTGTCAACATCATTGGAATGGAGAACATGGATGAAAAGTGAAATATGAGGCAGAGGTAGTAAAGTTTGGCTCAACAGAGCAAACTTACAATTGTGAAAGAAATGTCTTCAGATCCTCTTATATTCTATGGATGTTATCAGTTATGTAAAGCTGCTCTCACCTTTCAACTTTAATGAATGTCATGTGTACCAAGGGTTACAAAAGGTGTTAGTGATTCCTGCTCAGGGGCGGGCTGGCTTAGAGGCTTATGGAAGCAGTCCTGTATTCTATTCTGTCTTGGAGAATTCAGGTTTTCAAAAGCCAGATTTGTCTGTAAGTGTTGGGTAAGACTGGTTAGTGTACAGTGAGCATGTCTGCACTAGCTGCTTTTGTCAATGAATGTAACAACCAGCCAGCCCCTGCTTTGGTTGACTGTGTGCCATAACAGATACATGCATAGTGGATAAGGTATTTTCATTGCAAGCTGCATGTAGCTTTATTTTGCAAGCAATGAAGTACTTACCTAGCACAAAGGTTACAGGGATTTGCTCTGCATATTTGTCACAGTAAAGTGCTACTTTTTCAAAGTAACGTTTTTGAATGTCTGTAAGAAGCAATCTGTAGCAGAAATAAAATAAATGCATGTTTTGCATGGTGACTGTTTTTTTCCCCTCTTTTGAGGAATTGCATCACCCTGCCTCCTGTAGGAACATTATTCATATTATTGTAATTATTGTAACCCATAGAATTTATTTATAGATTTACAAACACATGTATACAGAGGTGCTTATTTTTTTGTTTTGTTGTGTGTTAATCACCTTCCACACCATTGATTAAATATGTAGTAGTATTTTATATCTTTCTAGTCTGAGAACATCTATCCATTATTCTTAGGTTACTGATAGCAATGATCCTACTGTGCTGAAAATGCGATAACATCAGAGAATACAAAAAAGGGAAGTAGGAGGAGCACACAAAAAATAAAAATGCAGTGCTATAAAATGTATTAGAAAAATAATTATACAAAGAAATATACAATGTATTACATAAACTAAAATAGACAAAAACGGCAAATACGGTACTTACATATACAATGAGTAATTAATAGCACAAGCAAAGATAGTCTTAACACAAAAGAAAAAGAAGGAGGAAAGGAGGGACTCACTGTGCAACAAAAAAAATGGAGTTTTGTCTATTTCAGTTTATATAATACATCGTATAGAATATATTTCTTTATATAATTAATTTTCTAAAACATTTTTGCAACTTTATAGCACTGCATTTCTATTTTTTGTGTGCTCCTCCTACTTCCCTTTTTTGTATATACTATTGTTGGGGGTGCTGTATGGACTCCCCTTGGGGTGATGCACCGTATTGCTATTATTAATACCATTCTGTGGTGCTTCTCTGATCATTCTGTTTTCTATTTGTATCTATAACATCAGAGAATCACATGCTGTGAAAGCGTTTGTTTTACGGTGTAAGCTTAAAATATAACATAATAATACATTTCTACTAATTGTTTACTATAGCTATTTACCCTATTGGTAGTGATAATTGTACTCAGGGGAGGGCTGGTAAGTGGTAAGTTTTTGGCCCAGGAGAAAAAACAACAACAATTTAGTGGCCCATGGTGCAACTTGATCAGCCCACCGCAAATCAGAGATAGACAAAAATATACAGGTGAGAAAGATAAGCCACAGACACAGAAAGACAACATAGACAGATAGAAAGAGCAGTGGTTGGGCCTGAATGCATTTGTACCCAGTTTGCACTAGCCCATCTCTATCTCAGGTCCCAAAATGCAGGGGAAGAAAGATTGGTAAGCTAGAAAAGGGGAGGGACTCTCACACAAGTCTATGTCTATGGGGTCTGCATACCTGACCTTGGTGCTTGATATGCGAACATACTGATCACAGCTGAGCCTCATCAATACTACAACCTACACAAGGGGGTATTTAGAATACAAACCCCAGCCCAAAGAGTAAGGTTACAGAGCAGCCAGAGGGGGCAACTGCCTATTTGCCCCCCTTGCCAGCCCTCACCTGAGTGTGCTAACATAGTGGAAAAAACAAACTCATAGGTTATACTCTCTGTAATATAAAAGATGCAACATACTTGGTCCAGTAATTGGAAAGAACCCATGCTTTACAATGTATTTATCATTCTAGATCAGGTGTGTCCACATTTTTCTGAAGTGAGCCGCATAATCAAAAAAGCATGTGCATGTTGAGCCGTATTCATTTTTTTTATTTACAGGAAATGGTGACAAATAGCTTGTTAGACAATTAGAACAAATAGTAGCCAATTTACAGACAAAGTAAACCAGGATCAAAAATGAAACTAGAATTTTTGTATACTTCGTGCTTGTCGAATTGGCAACAGAGCGAGTGACTCTGTTGCCGAATTTGTAGCTGGCGTCGTCTTTCGGATGTAACTCCGGGCTGGCAGCACGCCTGTCACTCAGGGACACGATACGCCCCTGCTTTCACCTACGATTAAGTCTGCTTGACAGGGGAAATAGTTAAGGCTGTGTTTGACAACTACTTTTTGGTTTTACTCTTGATATAATAAATGTCAAGTCTTATTTTTGATACTGCATATTACATTAATATTTGAATTTTGTCAAAAGCTCCGCCCACTCCACAGATTTAGCATAATGAAACTCCACATTCTTGTCACAGTGTAGATTATATCACCAAATTTACACCAACATTATCATGCATCCTTGGTATACAATAGATACATTCGCTGCACAACATCTACATCAGGCAGGTGCATTTTATCACTTTTACATGAAATATAGTAAGACCTTGTGCAGATGTGCTTCAGTCAGAGAGCTGTGTCTACACCATAAAACATACATTAATATGAACCTACCACTTCTGCTGGAAGGCCATTCCATGTATCCACTACCCTATCAGTAAAGTTATACTTTCATTAGTGCCTGGCCGTATCTTATTTCTAGGGTAGCTTTATGCCTATCCCATACCTGCTTAAACTCATTTACTGTATTAACCTCTACCACTTCTACTGGAAGACTATTCCATGCATCCACTACCCTCTCAGTAAAGTAATACCTTCATTAGTCCCTGACCTTAACTTATATCTATGATAGCCTTATGTTTATCCCACACATGCTTAAACTCCTTCACTGTATTAATCTCTACCACTTCAACTGGAAGAATATTCCATGCATCCATCACCCTCTCAGCAAATTAATATTACTTTTCTGACCACAAAAAACATTAAAATATTTCCGGCCTTTTCAAAAGCTTGAGGTGGAGCCCAAATATATGTATTTAACTCATGTATATGTTGCATGTATACTTATATGAACTTTTTAATATTATATTCAACTATTTTTATATGTAATAAAAATGTTATTGAAAAATTGTTAATTTCTTATTTTTATTACGTTCCTCTGCACCCACATTGCACCTAAAGGTCTTAACACAGCACTATACAGTACCCACAGCACTTGGCTTGTACTCATGTTGCACCCACATGATTTGGCATACCACAGTGTCAGTTTACCCACCAGAACATACCACAGTGTCACTTTGTCCCACTGAACTGCCCCTGCAGAACATGCCACGGTGTCACTTTCCCCCATATTACATGTTATTTTGCCCCACAGAACATGCCACAGTATTACTTTGGCCATAGCCAATTTACCCATTAATATGCCACTATTAGATTGCCCATTAATATGCCATAGCCAATTTTCCCATTATGCCTCCATTAGCCTGCCCATTAATATGCCACAGCCAGACATCCAGATTTCCAGTTAATATGTCACAGCCATTTTCCCCATTAATATGCCACTATTAGCCTGACCATTAATATGCCACAGACAATTTGCCCATCAATATGCCAGACAATTTGCCCATCAATATGCCACAGACAATTTGTCCATTAATACACCACCACCCTCCCCCCTTCTTCCCCAGTACTCACCTGGCCATCTCCTCTGTGTTTTATTTTGCCATTAGTATGCCAGTATTATTTTACCATTAATTTGACAGTATTATTTTGTCCATCATTTGCCAGTGTTATTTTGCTCTTCATTTGCCAGTATTATTTTGCAATTCATTTGCCAGTATTATTTTACCATTCATTTGCCAGTATTATTTTACCATTCATTTGCCAGCATTATTTGCTTGTTAATATGCCAATTAAAAATCCTCCCCTCCCCAGCACTTACCTGGATGCTGCTCGTCCCTGGCCGTCTCCTCTGAAGTGTTTCCTGCATGCACGCTGCGTGCAGGAAATACAGCCACCGGATATGACGCAGTCATTTCTGACGGCTGTGACTAAAATCCAGCTGCTGCCCGATCATGGCTGTCTCCGTGGGCAGCGCAGGCTCACGGGGTAGCTGCTTTGGGCCCCAAGAATGAGTGGGCCCTGGGCAGCTGCTCTTTTTGCCCACATTTAAAAAAAAAAATATGGGTTTTTTTTTGTAGGGATCGACAGGGCAGCTGGGCCCCCTGGAGTGATGGGCCGGTCGCAGCTGCGACCCCTGCGACAACGATAGTTCCGCCACTGACCCTGCATTTAGAAGTGGCAATAGGTGACACAGCCTCAACTGCTAGTGTAAACAAAAAACAGTGAAGAGAACAAAGATATGCTGTATCTGAATACAATGGGTATAGTAGTAAACAAAATACAGTGTGAAAATGCTTCTTAGACATGGAAGAAAAACACAGATCCTGAAATGGACTACAGTGTGGTTAAAATAATAACAGCAATGGTGTTTCAAAAAAGTGGTGATTCCTTAAGTAGCCAAAGATCTCCAAAAGTTGAGATACATGCACAGAACACTTATAACCTGTCTGGAAGAGCTCTACTATTATAGAGTGTAGTTATGTTAAGGTGTGGGTTGTTTGGGGATGAATTGCGTTTACTGTTATCGGCATGTCCCATAATCTCTAGTCAGGAGCCAAATATCTGTGCGGCACAGTTTGTATGTTCTCTTATTGGTCAGTGTGCTAAGGATAGCCACAGTGGTATGTTTGTAAGGTTGCTTTGTATGGTTAATGCAGCTTAGGGTCTTAACATTGCTGCAGACAGACCCTTCCAGGAATTTTTTTCTAAAAATAATAAGGTAAAAAAATTGTAAGCACGTCACGTGAATCAGACTGTTTCTTCTTACTAAGTGTCCTATTTCCACAGTCACCATATCTAACATTGAAAGGGGAAACCATGCGTCAGCATGAAACTCTATATATGCTAGCGTACATTGAACATGTGCTCCTGGTCAGTAGTTACATAATAACTCTACCATAAATAACAGACATGTATAAGGCATTTGCTGCAAAGAAATATAAAAAGGGAAGTGTTAACAGTATAACCTGTTTTCACAGATGTGAAATACGTAAAGCTTGTCCAGTTATGACTTTTAAAATATGCTGTACTTAAAAAACAAAAAATGCTGTGACTCTTCACTCTCAAACTTAATTTTCCTATTGGAAAGTTCTGTGAAGGTCCATAGAACATCATTAAATTCTCCCTCACAAAGACTAGTAAATGTCCACATTGAACAATTCTGGTGCATGCCACGAGCCCCAAATGACTTGCATAGTGCCATGTCTCCTCTCCAATTGCAACTCCCACTTCCGAGGTGTCACTTGACCCGGTGCTCAGATGATTTTTGTTTATTTTTGTGCATAGAAGTGCTACTCAAACTCTGTTAAGGAATCTTGGGGAGGAATACTGGTATACAATGGTGGGTTAATGCTCTAACCTGCTATCTTTGGAATAGACTGGATTCCCCAATTCAATGAAAGGAATGGGTGCAATCTGTAACAGGAGCATGACAAAAACATTAAAAACCTGCAGTATAGACTGGAGCTGGTTAGGATAAGAATGTACTAAATAAATCCAGGCCCACAACATATTGTTAGCTAAAGCTGCATACCTACCAACAGTCCTTAATTGACTGGCACAGTCCCTGTAGTAAGGGTTACATCCTGACAAATAAATAACATATGCATAGTTGTGCTGGTGTGTAAAATGGCATCTGTGCATTGGCAATGCTTGTGTTGTGGTCAAATGGGCACTGTGAATAAAAATTTAAGACAGCCCCCTGTGAGGATGGAGGGCACTCATAATAAAACATTATATCACTGAAAGTAGCCACATACTGTGAGGACCTATTTATTTTAAATGTCATTAAAAGTAACAGCTGAAGAATCATACAGTTTCACCATGAACTGTTTATTTCACTTGTCACATTATATTCTTTATATACAGTACAGTCTACAGTCTACAGTTTTAGACAGGTGTAAAAATTATGATTAAGCGCTGAATAGCGCGAAACGCGTCAAGCGGTTTTTAGACTTCTTTTGCCACTTTCTGCCTATATTATTTGTTGTGCTGTCTTCATTTTTTGGATATTAAATCATCCACTATTTTTCTGTATCCACCGACTCCTTGAGTGCCATTTCTACGTCAATTCCTTTGTGTTTATGAATCATATGGTGCAGACCAGGCACCTGTAGAGGCACCGGAGTCAGGGTCAGAGGACTGAATATATTGCAAATACCTCCAGCGCTGCTGAGCCTGACTGCATTCGTAGGTGTAAAAAAATGCCATAAAGAAAGAATGCTTAAATAAATAGACATTACTGAAACAGTAAGAGGAATAAAAACTGCATCAACAAGGTCTCTCCCAGGCAAAATGTCAAGGCAGACAAGGGGTTCCAGGAATGCTGTCCAAGCTCTTTTAAGGAAGCACAAAAAAACATAAAATGTTGACGACCATAAGCACAACAAGTGGTCGGTCGAGCAAACTTAGTGCAGCAGATAATAGTCACATCATGCCTATTTTCTTTTCCAACTGGCAGATGTCCAGTAGTATCATTAGCTCAGAATTGGTAGAAAACAGTGGGACCTTGGTACATCTACTGAATGGAGAAGATTGGTCTTCATGGAAAACTTTCAGCCTCAAAGCCATACCTCCAACGTGGAAACAAAGTGAAGTGACTCATCTATGTACGAAAACATAGTAACTGCAGAAATATGGCAGTAGGTGCTCTGGACTGATGATTCAACATTTGAAATATTTAACTATAGCAGTGCAATAGTGTCTGCAGGCAACAGTGCATGGAGGAGAGGTTCCTTGGAGGTTTGGGGTGGATTTCTGTAAATGGAGTTGGGGATTTGTTCACCATTAATGGTAATCCTAAGAAGTACAGGCAGATACTTATCATTCAGTACCATCAGGGAGGCATCTTATTGGCCCCAATTTATTTTCTGCAGCATGACAACGAACCCAGTCAGACAGCCAAACTCTTTAAGAACTATCTTTATCATAAATAGGAACAAGGAGTCCTGGAAGGGGTCTAGGACACTTCCGCGCCTCATCTTCATCACTGACAGTTCAGCGCGGCAGTTAGAATGCTGAACTCTCAGTAATGAAGTATAACGCGGCCGCTTCATCGCGGCTGTAGCTATGTAAGAGCTGACAGCTCAGCGCTGAACTGTCAGCTCTAACAAATCTAAAAGTAAAACGAAAATACCCCCCCCCCCAATAAATGATTCCCAAACCCCAATAGTAACACTAAACACTGAACCCCAATACTAACACTAAAATTAACCCCAATACTAAAATGAACCCCCTAAACCCTAATACTAACCCCTGACCCCTAATACTAAAATGAACCCCCTTAACCCTAATACTAACCCTAATACTAACCCCCGACCCCTAATACTAAAATTAACCCCTAACACTAAACCCCAATAATAAAATTAACCCCCTAAACCCTAATACTAACCCTAATACTAACCCTAATACTAACCCCCGACCCCTAATACTAAAATTAACCCCCTAAACCCTAATACTAACCCTAATACTAACCAACCCCCGACCCCTAATACTAAAAGTAACCCCTAACACTAAACACTAACACTAAACACTAAACCCCAATACTAACACTAAAATTAACCCCAATACTAAAATTAACCCCAATACTAAAATTAACCCCCTAAACCCTAATTCTAACCCCCTAAACCCTAATTCTAACCAAACTAAAATCGGTAAAATACTTGCCTTTAGCGATGAAATGTCCGGCGATGAAATCTCCAGCGACGATCTGTCTTGCTGTGCAGAGTCGGCGGTGAAGCAGCTGCGCGGAAGCAGCCGTGATGAAGAGTCCCATCCCCTCCTGGAAGTGATGTTATGGCTCCCACAGAACCATGATCTCAATATCATCGAGTTTGTCTGGGATTAAATGAAGAGAGAGAGAAGCAACCACGCCTGTCTAAACCTACAGAACAACTGTAATTAGTTCTTCATGATGTTTGGAATAAATTACCTGCAGAGTTCCAATAAACTGTGTGCAAGTATACTCAGTGGTGTATCTTGGTTTTGTGCTGTCCTAGGCAGACAAAATTCAGGCACCCCCCTACCAACGCACAACATGCCCCATAACCCACATCACCCCCATTACATGCCCCCATCACCCCCATTACATGCCTCCATCACCCCCATTACATGCCTCCATTAACCCAATCACCCCCATTACATGCCTCTATTAACCCCATCTACCCCATTACATGTCTGCATCACCCTCATCACATGCCCCCTAACCCAAGGACTTACTATGCTGCCTGTTCAGCTCCCCGCGGTGAGAGTGGATAGGTCACATGACCCGGCGCCCGTCGGGTCACGTGACCTGTCACTGCTCTGCCCCCCCAAGAAAAAACGCACGGGCTCCGGGTTTTTTTTTTCAGTGCTGGAGGGCGCTGCCGCCCCCCAAAATTTTCCGGCCTAGGCATCCGCCTAGGATGCCTTGCGGTAAATTTAGAAGGCAAAGGGTGGTCACACCAAATATTGATGTGATTTAGATTTTTCTTCTGTCACTTTGCATTTTGTTAAGTGATAAAAATAAATGATAAACATGTCTATTTTTGAACGCATTCTTACTTTACAGCATTTTTCAAACCTTCCTCAAACTTTTGCACAGCACTGTACACACTTAGGACAAATCCTATTTTGCTCGTGTAGGATTTGACCTAATTTCAGCACATCGTTATTGTGTGATCAATAAATGAATCCGCTCCGCACCAGGTTCTGCCACTAATAGTAAGTAAGCTCGCAAAGTCAACCTTGTGAGGAAAAGACAAATACATTTCTCAAGCACATCAAGTTACTCATGACCCATGGCCTCACCTTTGAATTAGTTCTTATTCTTTGGCAATATTTATTCCTCTTCTATGGTGTAGCCTGATGCAATTTTGAAACACACTACAGGTGCTCTCACATAAACATATAAGACAATATGTCACTGTCCTTATGATACGAAGATGGCTACTTGCTATATGTGTTGATGCCTGCGAGGTTGGGGGTCATGGTCAGTGGTGTAATCAATAACTATTTATTGTCAGCTCATCTGGGAGAATATGTACAAGAACATACTGTAAAGCAAAACATTTACATGGAGAAGAACACATACATACAGACAGCCAGTGTGCATTTTTAGCATATACGACATGTAAATATGTATCCCACGAATAAAGGTGAATTACTACTCTACATTAAATTAACGAGTATAAGGGGTGGAAAGCATCGTAGATTCCCACCTATCTGAAGTACCTGTATATCATGCTCAGGGCTGTATATAAACTGATGAACAGAAAGAATTCTCTGTAGAGTAGTTTGTAGATGCTGCCCTTCCACTTGATGAGAAGTCGGTGAAATCCAAAAAAAGTGGCATTGGCTACTTTGCTAGAGTAAGTGACAGTCATCGTCCCAGCAGGATGCGTCTGTGAGAGAAACATAATATAGTGGGAAATAAGGAGTTGCTATTCCCTGCGGGACTGCTGCAGATTTGTCAGTAGTTCATATTATATATTGACAAAACATATGGACTGAAGGAAGGGAGGAAAAAGGCAGCTTGTATGTGTGTAGGTAGCTAGATTTAGTGGTAGGGCATTAGGAGAGAGAATTAGATCAATTGGGAATAATAAGAGAAATTCTGAAGCATGGTAAGGGTTTTAGTGATGAGGGAATAAGAGAGGGTGTAGTAGGAGACAAGTGGGTTGCTGATTCAAGATTGTAGAGGGATTTGTACATAAGACCTGGAAATTGGAATATAAAAAGTTGGTAGTTTGGGAGCAAATCACATTTTTTTAGTGTGGAGGATGACGTGCAGAATGTGACACATTGAAGAGTGCATGTATTGATTATAGTGAGGTGATGAAGATATGCAGTGGAGACATGATTATTGAACAGATACAGTACTTTTTTTTACATCAATAAAGTGAAAACAGCAGGTGGAGGCAATAAAATGGTACGTGCTGGTCATAAGAGGGGGGAGAATCAAAAAGGACACAAGTTTCCAGTTGAGGTTGCAAAAAAGGGTGTGTAGATAACGAAATAGAGGTTAAAGCAGAGATCATGGAGATGGTTTAGGGACAAAAAGTATTCAAGCTAAATACTACACTTTTATAGTGTGTCCACAAGAAAAAAAATGAGATGAACATGGCCATGCATGTAGATGATGTTATAGAAGAATACCTGGATGTTCTCACCAGGTATTAAGAAGAGTGGGATGGTGCAGAGGGAGAATGCGACCAAGGAATAAGCCTTGTGTTACACACATCATACAATGCCTTTGCCATAACAAGTCTTTTGTCCTAGCAGTTATCTGGAGTAAAACCTTTGTAGATGTTTATATAGTAAGACTTGAAGAAATTATAAACCACTTTGTTCAGTGTATTATACAGCGACTCAAGTTATCTTCACTCTTTATTTAATTTGGATTTCTTAGTATTTCTATGAAAAATGCTGCTATAGTATTCCTGAAATCGTAGATGTAGTAAATTCACCAGGACTGTCACGAGAGATAAGATGTGTGTCCATGATCTTATGACTTTATCTTGATGGTCAGGTTTAGGAGTACCAATGACAGGAACAGAGACAGGCAAAGAGTATGTACAAAAACAAAGTGCAATAAATGTGCACTATGTATAATGTTAGTGTCTACCCCTGGTCAGGGAAATTAGTAGAGACAGAATCTATACATGATTTCTCTCAGAAACTCTACCCATGTCCCTGTAACTAATACAAAATAAATCAAAATATGTTTTTGTTTAATATTATCAAAATATATGTATAGGCTAATAGCTTCATATGGTTCAAGTCAAATTAAAATGAACCAACAGAACACAGTCAAAACTAAAAGAGAATAATTAAACTGGTATAAACTTAATAAGACTACTGAAACCATCTGTTTAATAGAAATCATGTTTTAGAAATACCGGTAGGTCAATACTCCTTCTTCAGTGTTTATTTCTTCCTCAACTTTCATACTTTTAAACATTTCATCAACAATATTGATATAGCTCATGAAAATGTATTTGTCACACATTGTTAGAATCCACATATTTGTTACATAAATAGACGGTATATTTAATCTGGGGGTTGTTTTGTTCCTTTCACTTCAGCCATTACATTGCAGCCAATAATAAAAAGCAAATTGGAGAAGGTCAAAGATAAGTTTTGAAGGTTATGTTTGGCAACTGTACTTTGAGAAAACATTAGATATTCCTGCTATGTTCTCTTACCTAACAAATTCAGCTTGATTCTATCTTTATCCTAAACGTTCTCATCCTTATATCAAACAACAATTGGAATAAAGTAATGGCAAATAAAATCAGCCCGAAACTTGTTTATCTTGTTCTTTAATAGTTATATCAGCCTCAATCTTGCAATAAATTTGTATCTTGTTATTCTGTATTTCATAGTCTATTGCATTGCATAAGTCATTTTTAAATTCATATTTATTTTAGGATCATAAATTTGTTCAAATATATTGACCCCACATAAAATAAACATCCTATCCTGCTAAACAAGCAAAATCATTCTAGACTACCAATATAGATTAAACTTATACCAACCTGATATAAAGTATCAGGAGAGGATCCTGGGGGAATCCTAAAAACACTTGGGGTTCAGGATGATACTTTCACAGTCTCCTACAGCTGGTAATCAAGGCTTCACCAGAGAACAGTGAGGTGTCCCTGGTGACCAGACAGACAAGCACAGAGGGCCGAGTGTCTTTTCCGCTTGTAGCCTGTTTATGCCAATAGACACTCTATCAATAACATCAGAGACTGTTCTTGTGGATGAAAACAGCCAGCAGCTGCTGATCCTACTCTCACTTGTTCTATATTTATATATCCATCTCCCCTCCAAAGGATACCTTTGACTAACAACCTTTAAATGCATCTAGATGTCAGTAAAATCTTACTATTGATTTGACAATGTTATATGTTGAACACGTTTTCTCTGGATGGATTTAGATATAAAGGTACTTCCTGTCACAAAAGTGCCATGGAGTTTTACTAGGCCATTTTCAAAACTAATAATTTTCACTTTATTCTTTTGTAGCTGTGCTTGTATGATTACATTAATTGTATTTGTGCATGACCCACTTTTGGTTCCACTTCAGATCAATAGGATAAACATATTGATAATAATAATTTAATCATTTCATTTTCATATAGTGCAAATCAACAATACTAGGGAAAAGTATATTGAGATTCGTAGTATGGGGGCTATATAAATTAGTCCCAAATAACAAAATACAATGTAAAACATGTAACTCAACATAGATTATAAAATACCCATAAATATACATAATATCACTATAATTTTTGGTTGAGATGAACATCTAGTGTAGTACTGAAGTATAAAGGTACTTTCCAGCAATGAAATATAAAATGTGCATAATACATTAGACAAAAAAAAAAAAACAAGTGATGAAAGCAACCCATATTGTGATACCCCAAATCACTAATAACAGAAAGTGTCCCCCAAAAAGCAATGCTAAGGTGTAATTTGAGTACACTTTTAAATGAACAACCTGATGGTACAGACTTGTAGATATATGTCTCTTAATCACATAGATCATGCTATGGTGGCACATGAAATAGAGTGTAAAAATGTCAAGATGAAAAAAACCTATATATGTGATGTATTACATCCAAAACCTTGAGAGTTCTACATGATGTATGTAAACTCCTAGGGTGTTGTTCTTAGATCAGATCAGGTCTCAGCAGTACTTCCAAAAGGAAAGTCACAGCATAGTAAAATATATAACAACTTATTGAGGTTGTTATAATTATTTTTTTACGTTAAAATCTGCAATTACTAGGCACGGAATAACAACACACTTCAAATATGAAAATGGCAAGTCTGTCTTAGTCAGTAAATGCTTTCACGTTTCACCCCCTAAAAGAATTGGCTTCTTCCAGGCAGGTTTGGAACCAGGCCAGGTTATTTTTTTTAAGTGCAACTGATCATATATACAGGTTTTTACATCTTGACATATTATACTATATATTTCTATTCCTTGTGTTTTTATCTTACATGGACCACCATACCATGATCCATGTGAATAAAAGGCATTTACCTACATGTTTGTACAATATCATGCATTATAGATGAATTCTCCAACTTGCCTATTCATTCAGAGTTTTTAAAAACGACAGTATTTCTATATGCTTTGACTTGCTTCTCTTACACACAACATTTTTATCAGAAAGAATGATATTAGGGTCATAGTTTTTGGCAACCGATAACATCAGTTCTGACATATGTGGCTTTTTATAAAGCACAGTTGCTTTCCTTAGCATTCTTTTCTGTATATGCTGATGTTCCAGTAAATACCTTATATACCCAGCAATTGTCAGCACAGACATGCTGAAATCTTGTCTGAATAACAGATTCACATGTCTGGTATGTCAATTCTCTCGGCCTCTTCCAAAGACAATTACTTTACAGTAAGAGAGTGCTCATCTTGAAACTAAGTCCAGGTTTTCCAAGAAAGCTTTCTTGTACTCAGGAAAGTTTCTTTAGTTATTCTTAACTATTCCAAAGATATAAACACATCACTTTGGTTCTACACGTTGGTGTTCATTTTTGAACTCGTATAGTCATACTTTCCATTCAAAACTGGAACATTAGTGTTGTATATAATGGCTCATAATTGATAAGCATGCAAAACTTGTGTACAATATGTCAACTGTAGCACTGAACAATGGTCCATTTAATATTGATGGTAGGTCCCAAAAACAGAGTACAATAATCAGAAAAGTGAGAGTAAAGATAGAAATGTACATTTTCACAAATTAACGTCCACTTTCAAATGAGCAAAACATTTTTAATTTTCTTTCCATGATTTATTTATTCACGTTTTACTACAAAAGGTTATTTTAGTTGGAGGGTTGACATTTGACAGCTGTGCTTTGTGAAGAGTTTGTCAGTGCACAGAGTTGCTCTCCCAGTGTTTCAATATTCCCTACTTGAGCTGGAAGAACATTTGCATCTGAAATGGTGATCAACATTTTGTAAATGGATAACCATAGAAACAAAATTCATCAAGCATTTTATTTATCTCAATGTGACTATTCATTACAAAACAATTACTTTACTAATTCTTCTGCCACTGAAAAATGAGATTTGTTAACTTTAAACACGTCAGCATTTCACCTATAGATTAAGCTTATACTTTGGTCTGCAGACTCTATTTGTATGTTGTTATAATACTGATATAAACTATAGCAATGCGGATGATTGAGTTGCATGTTAACCCCACAATTAGAGTGCTGTGATAAAGTATTTCCCTGTCTGATTTTCTGCATTGCTGCATATTTTTGACACTGAATCGTTTTAGATGTTTCACAAAAATGTAATATAAGATGAAAAATTGAGCGAACAAGCAACACAATGCTTGGAGATGCATTCCTGAAGGAAGGAAACCAGCAATGTGACTCTGTGGCAAGTCCTGTGAGAGCACTGGTCTGTGGAAAGGACTGTGAGAGCACTGGGACATTACAGCAAGAGCTGTGGGGGCACTGTGACACTGTAGCAAGTGCTGATGGGGGCAATGTTGCAAGTGCTGATGGGGGCAATGTTGCAAGAGCTGATGGGGGCAATGTTGCAAGTGCTGATGGGGGCAGTATGGCACTGGGTTACAGGGCAATGTGATACAGTGACATGTGTTGTGGGTAAATGGGACACTGTTTGTCTTTAAATAAGCATTTTTCTTTAAAACAAGATCAAATTATACAGGTGTGGCCTATAATTGGGATTATACAGCAACAGTATTTTATGGGACAGGTTAATTTTACAATGGGACCGATGCCATTTTTTTCTGAATAATTCTAAAACTAAATATTTAGAGATTTGCCAGTCTAACCATAAGATAATTGAATACATGAATTCAGACATATTCTGCAGAATATAGCCGCCTTAGAAATCCTGAGAGAATACCACCTTTAGAGCAAAGATGACAAATATCTAGAAGTAAGGGCTATTTTTAGATAATAAACAGCTTCTTTTAATCGTCCATCAATACCAGGTTTGTATCTAAGGAAAACAATCTTGAGTTCATTCTGCGGAGGAAACATTCTCATAAAACCACAATAACAAAGAAAGCATTATAAAAAACATTATAACCATTGTGATCGAAACTGCCAAACTTTAGCATTACTCACCTGTGACTCAAATGTGCTTGTCAGTAGAGTTAACAGATGGTATTTTAATGACAGACCGGTAAAAGTCTGTCTTGAGGCCAATATTAAGCATACATGTGAGCAAGCATTCTAAGAGAATAATATATATTACAAATTCAATTATTTAGACATTTATAATGAGTTGTGTGAGAGGAGAAGAAAATAATAATTTATTATTGTGACGGAACATAAGGTACCCTAGATGGGTACCTCCGACATAGTCCACTTCCTCGAGACCCTCAGTTCTTACAAGAACGGAGAAGAGTGATCCTTGATAACTCCAGCCACCCAAACCACTAGTCGAGACGTAGTGTAGGGTAAAAAATAAGAACAGCATTTATTGTGAAACACACAGACTTATGTACAAACATAGTTCCACATTAGGTCCTGCCATTAAAGGGACTGTCTGGTGCCCAAAATTGATCTTCTGAATGTTAATGCATATTAATGTGCTTTCAAAGTACTTTAAATGCATGTTTTACATTTTGCATTGCTTAAAATATAAAATACTTACAGCTAGATGAAACTGTGAAATTGCAGCAGTTTGCAAAAAGACAGGACTGCCTATACTAGGTGAGTAAAAGGCCCCCCCCCCCCTTTTTTGTTGTTGTTGCAGGAACCAATAAGAATTTCCTGTCTCTCTACTGATGTCATCAAACAATGTGGGGAGGGGGGACATTCCTGCTGCCTGGTCTCTGTGCAATCCTAGCTCCACTCCTGCTGGATGCCAGGAGACACAGTGATCATTGATGCACAAGGGGGCGGAGCTTCCAGTCTGTGCTCCTCATCAGACTTTGTGAGGCCTTAGGCGAAAGTCGAACATGAGGCCCTCACGGACACACATTATTAAATAAAATATATGCAAGTGATAATAAAAGTGAACTGTAGAAATAGCAAAATTTCAAGATCAGACTCAAATCCCAGCTTCTAGAAATGAACAGCTCCTAGACTTTTATTTGTCTCATAATTATTCTACAAACATCTATAAACATTTGGTATAGATAAAATTGTGTGCGGCTGACATTGTTATTGCTGTGTCCTAAATGTGAACACTAACACATATCACACAGTCATTCATAGACACACTCAGTGAGCACACACTGACTCACAGACACACTCAGTCAGTACACAATCACACTCAGCCAGCACACACTCACAGATACACTCAGCCAGCACACACTGACTCACAGACACACTCAGAAAGCACACAATCACACACTAACAGAAACACTCAGCCAGAAGAAAAGGTGCTCAATGTTGAAAGTGGTCTCACAGATCACGTTGTGCTAGAAGATTGGCACTTTGTTCTTCCTCACAGCACCGGATGCACTGTGATTTAGCCATTCAATATGCCAGGATTTTGCCCCTCAATATGCCAGGATTTTGCCCCTTAATATGCCAGGATTTTGCCACTCTGTGACAGGATTTTGCCCCTCATTATGCCACAATTTTGCCCCTCACAATGCCAGAATTTTGCCTTTCACTATGCCAGGATTTTGCCACTCTGTGCCAGGATTTTGCCCCTCATTATGCCAGAATTTTGCCCCTCACAATGCCAGAATTTTGCCTCTCAATATGCCAGGATTTTGCCACTGTATGCCAGGATATTGCCCCTCACAATGCCAGGATTTAGCCTCTCACTATGCCAGGATTTTGCCCCTCACCTCATTATGCCAGGATTTTGCCCCACACTGTGCCAATATTTAGCCACTCATTATGCCAGGCTTTGCTCGTTTGTGCCACCCTCCTACCCCCTTCCCTAGTACTTACCTCCATGCTGCTCTCAGTTGTTTCCTCCGTGCATCTTCTCTCCTGCACGGAGGAAGGAAGTTCCGGTCGCGTATTTTTTTTTTTTTTAAACTTTATTGAAGCTGCGCGGGTTCAATAAAGTTTAAAAAAAAACAAAAAATACGCTATCGGAGCTTCCTTCCTCCGTGCAGGAGAGAAGATGCACGGAGGAAACGTCCCAGGTTTGTGTAACAGGGAGCTTAACGGCAGCGTTAAGCTCCCTGTTACATCAAAGGCAATAAGGTGAGTTAGGCAGCCGCGAGGCCCCCGTGAGTGCGAGGCCTTAGGCGGCTGCCTAACTCGCCTAATTAGAGAGCCGCCTCTGCTCCTCATACAGACTTCCCCCTTGTGCCGGATAAACAAAAGCAGCAAGGGGACCATGTGGATGAATACCGGGCACCAGCTCTACTTTCCTGCTGCCATGGCGACCTGGTGCCCAGGATTTATCGTGCCCTGCTTGCTGCTCACCTCTCCCTGCTGACTGCAAAACAAATACCGGTCTTAACATGACCGGTTTTTGAGTTTTTCGAGCACCAGCTCCTACCTCTCAAATACTGGCTGTGCCGGTAAATTACCGGCCGGGTGGCAACCCTACTTGTTCCCCCCCAAAGTGTGTACTCCAAACCCAGCATATTCCAGGACAGGGTTCATAGTCTCTGGGGAGGCCCACAGCCCCCTCCATGGAGGGTTCAGTCACATTTCGCCCTCTTATGAAGGGACTGACGGAACAAGTTTACAGCTATTTTAACTCTTCGGAGTGAGTTGTTCCCAGCCAGGTTATATAAATTCACCTCGATTTATATATATTTATATATATATATTACAAGTGAGTTCCTCTTTGGTTTCCTTCTACAACCAGGAGTGATATTATGTATCTTTCCCATTTGATGAATAGTGTAGTTTATTGAAATAAAAGTATATATTCTTTAAGTGATACTAATTTATTTTATATTGTTTTTGTGTTTATATATATTGTATTTTTTATATATTGTTTGGATTAAAAAATGTTTTTCCTTTTGTTTAAATTATAAAAATATAAGCACTGTCCACCCTTTATTTAAGGCAGGGGTCTCCAAACTTTTGAATAGGGCCAAATAAAAAACATTATAATTCATTTTTTTACATATACAATAAAAAAGGTTAATGAAATCCACTTCTTATTTTGAATTCCTTTCTCTGCACCCACATTGTACCCTGGACTTACCCCACTACCCCGACTGCACTCACAGGACTCAGCCCCAGAGTGGCACTCATAAGACTCAGCCCCAGCACCCAGAGTGGTGCTCACAAGACTCAGCCCCAGCACCCAGAGTGGTGCTCACAAGACTCAGCCCCAGCACTGAGTGGTGCTCACAAGACTCAGCCCCAGCACTGAGTGGTGCTCACAAGACTCAGCCCCAGCACCCAGAGTGGCGATCACAAGGCTCAGCACCAGCACCCAGAGTGGCACTCACAAGGCTCAGCCCCAGCACCCAGAGTGGCACTCACAAGGCTCAGCACCAACACCCAGAGTGGCACTCACAAGGCTCAGCACCAACACCCAGAGAGGCACTCTGGATTTACCGCCCTCCCATGTATGTTGGCCCTCTTTCTGCCCCTCCCCTTCTACCTGAAGAGGTGTGCATCAGTGGTGAGCTGCGCGCAGCATCATGAGTGTTAAACAGAGCTGCCCTGGGGGCCAGATAAAAACAGCCTGTAGGCCGTAGTTTGAAGACCCCTGATTAAAGGTAATGGTAGTATTGTACGGTGATTATATATTGCATTATGGGGTCTAGCACTGGCATAGCACAACACTAGTATCCATGACAAGATCTGTAAAGGACCATCATTAAAATGTTCATCACAAAGTGCAGTATATGTCCAACCATGAATACCGGTAATATTGGTGCCTACCACGGTGTTGGTGCCCCAGGGCAATTACTGCACTGGGCCCAGTGGCTTCTAGTTACATCCGATTGCCCCTTGAACTTAATAGCAGCATTGGAACAAGCCTTATCTAACCAGTAACAGAGGAGATTAAGACATTTCCAGTGGTAGCATTAGAAGTGGCTAGTAATGCCTAACCTAGCAAGGCGCTGTGCTTGAACTTTTCTGCATGTACTTGGCTTCTCACAAACTACGCATTATGGTGTCATTTGTTACTCTCCTGGAAAGAAGTACAATGCACATTTGGTAGAACGAAATTATTATTTCAGTTGCATTTGCCTTTTTGTAGGTTAACAACCTTCATTAACCCCTTCCCGTCCTTATGACGAGTTAACTCGTCATAAGAGCCGCCGCATTAGCGACCTTATGACGAGTTAACTCGTCATGCAGTCTAGCCGGCGGTGCACTCCGTGGGCACCGCCAGCTAGTCTGCAACGGGTCCAGGACTAAGCCTCGCACCCGAGGCAAAGCTCCTGGACGCAATCGGTCGATTTCCGGGCATGTGATCGCGGTGATTGAGTCATCACCGCGATAACATGCAAATTAGATGGCAAAGTCAGTGTGTTCACACACTGACTTTGCCTCTAATTCACTCTCTGTGCTTCACATTCTTATAGTGAAGCACAGAGAGTGACTTGTAAGTAAAAAAAAATAAATTAAATACAGAGGTAAAAAAAATAAATTAAAACAAAATTAACCCTTTCATTGCTGATCAAAGTTTTTAACTGTGATCAGTTTCCTTCCACTTTATGGCCCTCATTTATTTATTTTTTTAACAGATTTTTTTATTTTTACAATTTATAAAGTTTTTTTTAATAAATAAAGGTAATTTTAATATATTTATTTAATAAAATGTAACCCCTGCCTGCCTGTTGCATGATTTTTACTGATCTGACATCGCACTCTTCAGAGTTTTTTTCTGTCTTTTTTGTTATGGGGGGTTTGGGAACCAATATTTTTCTTTTTTATTAGTTAGTTAATTAGGGGGGATAAGTGGGTTAGAGTTGCACTAGTTATGTAGGTTATTACTGGGAAAATAATGGGGAAAAACTTTTTTTCCTCAAAAATTTCCTCTTTTATATTTATTTTTTAATACTAAAATGTAAAACATTTTTATGTATAGGGTATCAAAAGAAAGCTCTAACTGTCCTTTAAAAAACAACATATAACTTGTATGTGTACGTTAAATGAGAGAGAGGAAAATTATGTTTCAAAACCCGCGTATTAAAAATTTAAAAACGCTCTGTTCCTTGGCCCAGGAAAATCCCTGGTCCTTAAAGGGTTAACACAAAGAAATTGGCAACCTTAAACTATCACAACAATCGACTACTCTGGCGTCGTGAATATCACAAAAAGCAACCAATACAACGATGTAGATCCAACTCAGTGATCCAACATGGGACGCAGGTGCAGAATCTCCTCGAGCTGTGGTTGGTCACGTCTGCTCGATTGACGTCACGGAGGCGGGTTCCGGATAGTGCTGCTGAGTCCCTCATTGTGCACCTGCCCGTTTTCGTAAGGGGGCGCGCAGCGCGGCCACGTGTCCATACAGGTCCTCTCGGAATATCCACGCGGCACAGACAGGTAAAGGGTCTTTTGGATTTCCGGGTGCGGGATGTCAGTGGTCGGGGCTGCGGGCGATTCATGTATTGCTTTCATCTGACGTTTGTTGTGAGCAATGCGTGAGCGCGCAGCGGCCATTGTCTGTGTTGTAACCGGTAGAGTCCCGTGCACCTTCAGCAGACGCTTCCTCATTCACACTGCGATGCGCAAACTGGGGTGACTGAAAGGGCGTCACGTATCCTCCTGCTTTACAGTTAATGAAAAGAGGGTCATTTGTTGCCTGTTATGTTACCCATCTTTGTTTAATTCCTGTATCCCAAGCTCGGTGCTACTCCTGTCCAGGCCTCAGTTGTCTCTAGGACACAGGGACACTACTTTGCCCAGTAGGGCTACGTTATGTTGGCAGAATGTCTATTTTTGTGAAAACTAAATTGGCCAACAATATCGTAGGCCCATTAGTCAATGTATTACAACCTGAACCATATGTAGTAGTATTGTGTGGTGTTGGAGAAACCTGATCAACTGAAAGAATTTGTATTGGTTGCCATGGTAATCTGGATGTTGGTTTAGGGTACCATAACAAGCATGGTGCACTGAAACGTTTTTTTTCATCACGTTTTTATTGGTTTTCGTATGACTCGTGGTTTGCTGTGTGCATGGAAATATATTTTGATACTATCAATCAGCATAATTTGATGTTTTGCTGAATCATAACATCACCTTCTTGAGTGGTGATGGTGTAGACTGTTATTCAATGTATTAACTACTAGGTGAACATTTTCTATGAGCAAATTGGAGCTATCTAAGTATAATATATATTCTTCATTTCTAAATGACTTGAAGGCAATCTGTACATCATGTGGGAATATATGAAGTCCTACTGACCAGAATTCTTTGAATTACTTTTTAAAATTTGACCGTAGGTAATAAATAAAACACATCAAGTTGGTGAAAACACTTGGCTTCCAGAGCCACTACTTCTCCTTTTTAAGGAGTTTAATGATACTAAATATGATCAGTTTTAACAGTATTTGTTTTTAACATGCCCCTGAAAAAGGAAGTAGCCTTGAATAGTATTTTTTTAATTTTATATCTCACTAAAACATGATATAGATTATAATGCCAAAGTTTCCTGAAACATTGATGTAAACATATAAAAAAATGTATATTTACAAAAACACACAACCTGGACTTGAATATAAAGTCAACATTGCTTTATATCATGAAAGCTCCAGCTGTTTGAAAATACTGCAAGTGTTTTTTGAAAATTGTTTTAACGTAATTACTAAAACATCACAATATATAGCTTTCAAATGTAAAACAAAAATACTGTACACCTGTCAAGAGTTAATATTCTACTTCTGAAAGCATAGATACCACGTTGGAAAATAATTGTGTATAGTGGCAGAACCCCCTCATTTTAATATACTGCAAACCTGTGTGACAACTCAATTGTTTTGTGCTGCCCTGCATAATATATAATTTATATATATTTTTTTATATGTAAAATTAATCAAGGTAGATAATCTGGGATACCCTACTTGATTATTTTTTTCCCCTCAGGACACGCATGTCAACATGTAAACATTATTGCTTTTACACATGTATGCATTCCCCCTGTCTCTCTTTCCTCCTCTTTTGTCCAACTTTTCTGGGAGCTCAGAATTTTTAGTTTGGATAACTGTATCACAGAGCTGCAGATCAATAAAACTCATAATAAATTATGTTGTAAATGTGTTTTTATATTTGTGTAATTCAAAAACTTTATTCTTAATCTAACGGCAAATTACATAAAATAATTACCAATTGGACATAAAGTTGCTGAAAATGTTCCAATAAAGTCCCTTCCATAGCCACACATTCAGCCACTCCCACAACATAATAGCCCCTCTTTGGACATTTGAAATGCTGGTAGGTATGTATATGTAAAAGATGTCTGTGAAAACAGTGACTGGTGTAGGGGCATAAAAGTGTGTTACAATGCTTCATGAGCACTGTGCATTGTCACTTTACATGCTTTCCATTTATGCTTTGCCGCAGATCAGATTCACCCCGGTGTTACTGATGTGCCGCAGACACAGTGACAGGTTGCTTACTGCAGGTTTTGTTCTATTGACGTGTGATCATGTCATGTGGGCCTACTGTGTCACTGATGAGCCTGCAGGTTAACCATAACTCCATCTCTGCCTGAAAAAGTGAACCCCCATGTCACTAGGGGGAGTGCCGAAACCAGGAAGTGTTTGGGCACATTACGCTCCCATGTGGACTTTGTGTTCCCATAGGAGGATGTATGAGAGGGAGATTCAAAGTCTACCTATATTTACTCACAATCTTAGTAGAGATTGTGGTTCTGTATCTTCCTGTCTGATCTGATCACTGAATGTGATCAGATCAATGGGGGATGTTGGCAGGGACCTAATGAAAGTCTATAAAAACTCACAAATCCCTGCTTTAATGGAGCAGTACCACTGATGACATCAAGGGGAGCATGTTTGGACCTGCTTGCAGCTGATGCAAATGGCTGAGAATTGATCGGTGCTGGGAGCAGCTGCAAGGAAGGCCCTGCACTGTAGGGAATCATGTACCCAATGTGCAAAGCCATTTTGTTTAACTCTACACATGCAGGGAGATTTTTTTTTAATATTACAACAGTTTCTTACCTAATGTGTTTATTCATTGCAAACACATTCTGCATGCTTCCAGGTGGAAAGACCTTGCTATTAACAAATAGTTATGCTGTTGCACAATTTCCTCGTTGATTTGTGTGTTTTCAGTACAATGGCCTTTGTCCTGTTGTAGGTGCTGGCTTACATGCATTTGAAGTCTGTAGAATGAATGCATTTTATCCTAATGCATAATACAGGGCAGTTGTCTCATGGGTATTCACTGTAATAGCTCTTATTGCCTGTGTCCCGAACCATTATTCTTTCTGGCAACTGTTGTTTATTGGAGCTGTGTCGTTGGCTTGCTGAAACCTTGCACTAAAAATTCATTAAACTTGCATAAGTAGCTTCTCATCTTTGCTTTATTTCAAAGCTGAGTAATTCTATCCTTGCTCTTAGACAGATTTGCACTTTTCTTATGGGAAGATAATAGTCTGTTGCAATTGACTGAAATTGGACCACTTTTTGAGTTCACCATTAGCCGGTTACGTTAATTATATCAAAGGATTATCTAAACATTATCAGTATTGTTGGTTTACATTTCGTTGTTTCAATTCATATTTGTTTTAAAATAAACTGTTAATCTGTTGCATCATTTTTAATTTTGCCTATGAAATAGTTCTCTTTTAACGATTAAACTGGATTTCCTTATATCATTGTTTTTTACATCCATCCCCTCCCTCTGCCAAACCCATGTTTATTGCGTCAAAGTTATACTGGGCAACCAACAGTGAACTGATTAAGCTGTAGAGTCACAAAAATGGTTCACCACATTCCTCTCCTTGAGATTAACTTTTTTTTTTACTTTTTCTGCTAGTAGTGTGTTGATGCCTGCATAATCAAGGGAATCTGTAGGGTGTAGATAATCATTTACCAGTGAGAAAGTCTTTTGAAATAGGAAAGCATTAAAATGTAGTTATATTGGCATGTTTCAGTAGGAGTGCCAAAGTTTAGCCTTTGCTTCACCTGCACTATGTTTCCCATGATGCTCTCCATGAAGGGGGGGGGGAAATAGCTGGGTGAAGTCCTGAAATACTTCTGCAACAGGTACCCCCATTATCTTGATCCATAAAAATATTTTGTAATAACTGTAGTATTAAAAAGGGACTAAGCCCTAAAATTAATTATAGGGTTGTGTAGCCAATAGCTGGGGAGGATATTAACCGTCTGGAGTTGAGTACAAAAAAAAGTTTGGTTTGAACGGTTAAGTCTGTCTTTAACAATTCCTTATACCAAGGCTTGACAACTATCTGTCTAGCTATTTTTAGGCGCCAGGGAAGTGGAACTTCCAAAGATTTCTTTATAAAACAATAAAAAAAAAGTTAAGAGCCAGCAGTAGGGATTTAAGCAGGCAGGGTTTCCTGGCTAGTAGGATTTGTCAAGCCCTGAGCTATACTATTGATTCATAGTTTTAAACCTGCTACAGGCAAATGTCCTTTGACTTGACCTGCAACTGTGGTTTGAAAGCTGGCAATTGACAAGCTGAATTAGATTACCGGATGTTTGAGTTTTGATTTCTTTGAATACTGTTTATTACACTCCTTTTTTATATCTTTAGAACTATGTCTGGAGGAGAGCTGCAGATATCTAAATACAACAAGACTTGGGTTAACCCTTTCCAGTGGAATAACCACAATACAACATAGTTCTACATGTGACTAATAACCCAGTGTTGTGAAGGATATCTCAGATTAATGTGAGAATCTTTTTATTCAGCACTTGTACAGCAGTCTTACCATACATTGAATTTTCACCCTGAAATACCTGCAATCCAAGAACACCCAAATATAATACAGCTAAAATGTACATAATGTTAAACACTCAGGTCTCCATATGTTATATGAAAATGTTGAAGATGCAGTCAAATCAACAGCCATATTATATATGCTTGCTTAATGAGAAAGCTAAAGCACCCAAGGATTTGAGCGGGTATATCACAAAAAGAGCAGTTTGGGGGAACCAAGCTGAGAAATGATCAAGGAAAGGAGCAGAAGGACCAGTGGGATGGTAAATGACAACAATGCATATTCACTGCTAGTGAAGAGAAAGGGAGTAGATCTGTAATAGGTGGAAATATGTAGACTGTGGAGCGACCTGTCTGAGAGTAAGGCTGAGCTCAAGGCCTTTTTGTATCTGCTCTGTGCCCAGCCCATTGTAGTTCTGGGAATATTGCTGGACAGTGTAACTGGCTGCATAAATCAGTTTCAAATCTTTGGAATCCAAATGGTATGAAAAGTACCACAGTAGAACAGACATTAATGATATTAAAACAATTTTTATTGCTGGTGATATAGCGGAGTGGGCTAATGCATCATCTGTCGAATCTGTTCAACCCTTTGGTAACGGGTTCAATACCCAGCAGGGTTGGCTCAGCCCTTCATGCTTCCGAGGTAGATAAAATGAGTCCAATTAAATTAGGTAATGGTGACATTGTACCTGAATGTACCTTTCCTGGTTAAACACTTTTTTTTGTTATTATATTTTTTATTTTTTCATATGAACATTTCAGCAGCATTACACTTCATGGACTTTAATCCAGAATTTGTAAAGACTGCAGACACTAGATATAATGCTGAACTTAACCTAATATAAGAGTATTTTTTGTTTGTTTTTTTGAGGTCTAAACTCCTTTCTACTTTTAAGACCATTGTAAAAGTGTATTACATGCACAACCATAAGTCTTGATTTATATTTTCTGGCTCTTACCACCTCTGATGAAAAGCTGCTGTTCTGGCCCAAACCACCTGTACTGGAAGTCTATGATTTTTTTTACCTTGCCCCTAGCCCAGGGGTGTCCAAGTTTTTTTTTTTCAGTGGTCCACTTCACTAGAAATGTATGTGTGCGTGGGCCACATTCATTTTTCATTGAGAGAAAACTATATATAATATCATATTCATTATTCATACATATATAAAATTCACATTAAGCAGTGTATGAGTGTATCACAGACTCCACAGCAATAAAGTGCACACTCACACTGCACATTACTGTATCACAATACAAAATAAGACACGCAGCAAAACACATTAATTACACATACAATCACACTTCCACATATACATTCACTGCCACAAATACACACACAGTCACACATACAAACACAGCTACTTACACACAGAAGCACACCTCGACACCCTTATACACAGACACCCTTATATAGAAAAATACACATGCACAAACATCCAGACACACTAAAACACCCAGGGACACCCTTCCACACACACACACCCTTACACAGATACTTACACTTACACAGATACCCCCCCACACACACACACACTCCCTTACACAGATACCCCCCCCACACACACACACTCCCTTACACAGATACCCCCCCCACACACACACACTCCCTTACACAGATACCCCCCCCCCACACACACACACTCCCTTACACAGATACCCCCACACACACACACACACACTCCCTTACACAGATACCCCCACACACACACACACACACACACACACACACTCCCTTACACAGATACCCCCACACACACACACACACTCCCTTACACAGATACCCCCCCACACACACACACACTCCCTTACACAGATACCCCCCCACACACACACACTCCCTTACACAGATACCCCCCCACACACACACACTCCCTTACACAGATACCCCCCCCCACACACACACTCTCCCTTACACAGATACCCCCCCCCACACACACACACTCCCTTACACAGATACCCCCCCACACACACACACTCCCTTACACAGATACCCCCCCACACACACACACACTCCCTTACACAGATACCCCCCCACACACACACACACTCCCTTACACAGATACCCCCCCACACACACACACTCCCTTACACAGATACCCCCCCACACACACACACTCCCTTACACAGATACCCCCCCCACACACACACACTCCCTTACACAGATACCCCCCCCACACACACACACTCCCTTACACAGATACCCCCCCCACACACACACACTCCCTTACACAGATACCCCCCCACACACACACACTCCCTTACACAGATACCCCCCCACACACACACACTCCCTTACACAGATACCCCCCCACACACACACACTCCCTTACACAGATACCCCCCCCACACACACACACTCCCTTACACAGATACCCCCCCCACACACACACACTCCCTTACACAGATACCCCCCCCCCACACACACACACTCCCTTACACAGATACCCCCCCACACACACACACTCCCTTACACAGATACCCCCCCACACACACACACTCCCTTACACAGATACCCCCCCACACACACACACTCCCTTACACAGATACCCCCCCCACACACACACTCCCTTACACAGATACCCCCCGCCCACACACACACTCCCTTACACAGATACCCCCCCGCACACACACACACACACACTCCCTTACACAGATACCCCCCCGCCCACACACACACACACACACACACACACACACACACTCCCTTACACAGATACCCCCCCGCCCACACACACACACACACACACACACACACACTCCCTTACACAGATACCCCCCCACACACACACACACACACACACACACACACACACACTCCCTTACACAGATACCCCCCCGCCCACACACACACACACACACACACTCCCTTACACAGATACCCCCCCCGCCCACACACACACACACACACTCCCTTACACAGATACCCCCCCCACACACACACACTCCCTTACACAGATACCCCCCCCCCCACACACACACACTCCCTTACACAGATACCCCCCCCCCCCACACACACACACTCCCTTACACAGATACCCCCCCCCCACACACACACACTCCCTTACACAGATACCCCCCCCCCCCCACACACACACTCCCTTACACAGATACCCCCCCCCACACACACACACTCCCTTACACAGATACCCCCCTCACACACACACACTCCCTTACACAGATACCCCCCCACACACACACACTCCCTTACACAGATACACCCCCCCACACACACACACTCCCTTACACAGATACACCCCCCCACACACACACACTCCCTTACACAGATACACCCCCCCACACACACACACACACACTCCCTTACACAGATACCCCCCCACACACACACACACACTCCCTTACACAGATACCCCCCCACACACTCCCTTACACAGATACACCCCCCCCCCCACACACACTCCCTTACACAGATACACCCCCCCCCCCCCCCACACACACACACACCCTTACACCAGGGCTTGACAAATTTAATTTGATTCTAGGAGCCAGCAAAAATTTTTAGGAGCCAGACAATCACGCAAACATACACGCAATTCATAAACACACACACCAACCCACTTCACATATACACCAAACACACACCAACCCACTTCACATATACACCAAACACACACCAACCCACTTCACATATACACACACACCACACTTCACATATATACACACACACACACACACCACACTTCACATATATACACACACACACACACACACACACACACCACACTTCACATACACACACACACACACACACACACCACACTTCACATATACACACACACACACACACACACACCACACTTCACATATACACACACACACACACACACACACCACACTTCACATATACACACACCAACCCACTTCACATATACACCCCCCCACTTCACATATACACCCCCCCACTTCACATATACACCTCACATATACACCCCCCCCACTTCACATATACACCTCACATATACACCCCCCCCCACTTCACATATACACCTCACATATACACCCCCCCCACTTCATATACACACCTCACACATACACATATACACCTCACACATACACATATACACCTCACACATACACACCTCACAAATACACACATCACACATATACACCTCACACACATATACACCTCACACATACAAAAGTTTATTTGTTTTCCCCCCTGTCTTAACTTGTGAGTGCTGGGGGTCGTCACTTGACAACCCAGCACTCATCCGAAATAGCAAGGAAGAACGGCTGCAGCACGAATGTTCCTTCCCTGCTGCCTTACCTCATTGCAGGGCTGGGGAACATTCGTGCTGAAGCCGATCTTCCTTGCTCTTTCGGATGAGTGCTGGGTTGTCAAGTGACGACAACCAGCACTCAGACACGTGTTGCGCGAGGGGGCAGAGCTTGCTGTCTGCGCGATCCGCACAGACTTCTCCCCCTCGCGCTGCAAAAATCCACTAACACACGAACGGCAGCAGCAAGGGGGTCATGTAGGGAACGGCACCCGGGCGCCAGGCTTAATTTCCAGGTCGCCATGGCGACCTGGCGCCCGGGGTTTGTCGAGCCCTGCCTTACACAGATACACCCCCCCCCCCCCCCACACACACACACCCTTACACAGATACACCCCCCCCACACACACACACACTCCCTTACACAGATACCCCCCCCACACACACTCCCTTACACAGATACACCCCCCCCCCACACACACACAGATGGGCCGCATGTTGGACAGCCCTGCCCTAGCCCATTTAAATGTAATAGATGAAGGAGCATCCCTCAAAAGCCTTTCTAATCAGACAGAGGCAATCTGTCTGATTTAAATCATCTGCTTTCTGTCATACAAGGTAGTAGTGAGAGAGTTGTATAAATTCTAATAGTCACTAAATTTGTAATTGTTGAGGAGCTCCATAGGCAAGGTTGCCAACCTGAAACCTTAAAGAAGGAGCAACTACAAACGTATTAAACTATATACAGTTTAATATTGCTCAGGCCCAAGCAACTTCAAACCTGGATGTCTAGTGATATTGACAGAGGGTCAGTTAACCCTAAACAAATTTTCAAATGGTTAGTAAGTCATAAGTTAGGCTGGCATTTCTGAGAAAGTCTCTTGCTCATTTAAAAAAAAAAAATAACAAAAATTGACAGGGTGTTTTAACAGAACTCAGGAGCCTTAAAGTGTCTAGTGGTGGTAAACTCTCCCACCATCGAAAATGCATTAGGAAGACAAGGAACCCCCTTTCCCCCCAAAAAGAGCACAACAGCATTGTGCAGGTTGAATCCATTTACTTATAATACAAATGATTAAACACTTTCTCCATATTGTCTTTAACACTTCGCTTGGAACATTGAATTCTTCAAATGTAGAATTACAGACTGATTGTCCGATGTATTAGGTTAGTTAGGTGGTATTATGTCAGCTGTCAGTTCTGTTACTTTTTTTCCTAACCACTTGATAGTGTCCAGCTGTCTTTCACTAAAAGTGAAAAGGATTGTCCTTACTGTCTCTAAAATGAACCCCTTGCTATTCATAATGGCTCTAAGAAGTTAATAATTACTTACAAAAACCAAACACCAATTCTAGAATAGTATTCATTTTACACATGTTAATTATTAAACTAATAACTCTGTCCTTCTGTGTCCACACTTTAGAGCATTACAGTTAATCAGATTAAGGTTTCAGGACTTTAAGTCTGTGCCCTTGACAAGGAAAATACATTTATACAGTTTTATATGTGCCAGTGCAATGTAAACATACTCCCTTCAAAAAGCTAAGAGCTCAGTTTAGAACCTGAGGGACTGATAAGTATTCTGATAAATGTTTATTCTGAGTGTCGGGACTGCGTAGTGCAGGGAAGCTCCTATTAATATAAACCAGGCATCACAGGTAAAATGGAGAGGCAACAGCATAGTCATAAATGGAGTCCAAATGGTCAGGGCCGGCAGATAAGGTTCGTGAACGAAGAGGAGAAAAGACGGTGTAGGAGAAAGTAACATAGACAAAAAGAGAGTCCAAGGAGTCAAAGCTGGATATTCCAATAGTATTGAGAATTTACATTAAGCACAGGTATAAGGATAAACACAAATAGCTTGGGAATAAACAAGCATGGAATGGCAAGTGAGCAGGGTTTATATAGGGAGTCAGGACAATAATAAAATATTTTTTTTCTCTTTATAAATGTTCTCCTGCCATGACCTTCTTGTAGGTGTGTTGAATATGTCATCTCACTAATTTAGCTACAGTATTGTGCAAGGACAAACCTTGTGGTCATTCCCCTGCTAAGCACACTCACCTGCTAAGCACACTCACCAGGTGTGTCCCTGCTCATTGTCCCTATATTTCTCACTAACCCATTAATGTTTTATGTGGAATTTTCCTGTAATTCTTGTGTTGCAAGTATACAAGTATTTTTGTGAAGTAAAATGTTGAAAACCAGCTATAATATATGGGGGAAAATACCCATGTACTTGGAATGTCATCCCAGTTCAATAGTAAATATTGTGATGCGTCTCTGAATATTATTTTTAGAAATCCCTTTTAGTGGAAATTTCAGGTATGCTACAAGATCTGTGTTAACTTTTCCAAGGCCAGTACCAATTTTTCCACATTTTTGTTTTATTCAGAATTTAGCATTCCTTCTATAAAATATTCACCAATGACCTTAGTGGTTACCTTAATTGATTTAATGTATAGGGGAGAAAAGCTAAGGATTACTGAATTATAGTTTTTTTTTTTTTTTCTTTTAAAATGTTATGTTTTTGAAAATCAATTAGTAATCATAAAAACATATAGAGTAAAGAGAAAATACTAAGTTCTTCATAGTTTTTATATGTAAAGGGTCACAATGCTTCCTATAGTTGCAGCGGAGCTGTCAGTGTCTACTTGCTAATAAGTCTACAGACTGCTTTATTATTCCTGTTTTGTTAATCTCAGGTCTCTGGATGATGCGTTTACTATGGCCAGCGATCCTCTGGAAGGCTTTCATGAAGTGAATCTGGCTTCTCCCACAACTCCGGATCTTGGTGTGAATCATATCAAAACTCAAGAACCAACTACCTCGCCCAATGTCATTTACAGACCCCATTTAACTGTAAGCTCGAGTACTATTCAGCCGAATACTCTAAATGCATCCGATCTACCTACACAGCCCGTGTATTCTTCTCCTAGGCACTTAAATTGTGGGGACATTACTGGGATAAGGTAAGTCGTGTGCAAAATCATTGGAGAAAGAACCGAATGTCTTTGTCCCAGAAGTATGCAAACTATTTCATAAGAGGATTTGTATTATGTTTATAGCCTTCTTAGCAGACTCTTCTGCTTAAAGGCACAGAAATGACCCTTGTATTTTAACGGAATGTGTTTTGTTTTGAGTTTTTTTGTAGCCATATATATATTTTTTTAATGTTTTAATTGGAAGCAAATTTAAAGCTGTTTACATGACATCCACTGAGCTTTCCTTTTTGTTTTATAGCACCCTCCTAACAGATACTATATCATGTTCTACCTCTGGATGCCAGTCATGTTCCCCCAAACACAGCAGAAGAAAAGATTGCAACCGTGCAGAGAGGGAGTTTCTGCAAGGTGCTACACTAACCGATGTAGTGGATGGGGATGATGTGCTTGGATGGAGTACAGACAGCCTGTCTCACTTACGGAGTCCTTCTGTCCTGGAAGTGCGAGAAAAAGGATATGAAAGACTAAAAGAAGAGCTTGCGAAAGCTCAGAGAGTAATTTATACTGGGTTTTATATACTTGGGGAAGTCATATACCACTAAAACAGAGCTCTCTCCAAATATCTTATTTTATTCTATAATTATATAGAGATAAAAATAACCATATAGTTTGTTTTAAATGTAAATATGCCTAATCACGATTGTTTAAATAGTTAATGAATCTTTGTGTGGACAATACATTCATTCATTCTTAAATCAATTTTTTTTTTTTTTTAATATATTTGCATCCTATAGATGAGGCCATCCCATTTGTAATCTATTTATTTGATTTCCTGGATGTGGTGCTTGGAACATAAAAAATTCATTCCATTCTCAAAATGTGTCTACCTTAGTTTTGTGGACACTGTTTCTTGTATCTCTTAGAATACATATATCAATTATTGTAGACTACGATAGCACAACTTTACGTTTTTTGCTTTGCTGATTGTTCGCAGGAGCTAAAGCTAAAAGATGAAGAATGTGAAAGACTTTCTAAAGTTCGGGACCAACTTGGTCAAGAGCTTGAGGAGTTGACGGCAAGCTTGTTTGAGGTAAGATTACACCAGGATTGTTTAGCTTCACACGCAAAGGATTAATCAGATGGAAATGGATATAGACTGGTGTGGTCGATCCACACCTAGATCAAAGATTGCAGCTAGTTTTCCAGCTGTTGGTGAACACAACTGCCACTGTCTTCAGCTATGAAACGAAACTACAGCTCCCATGACCACGGAAATTGTATTATACTAATGGCAATGGAGCTACTTGCTGGCTGCATCTAATCTTGATCTAGGGAATATATAAAGGTCCTTTTGCATAATGTCTGACTTATGTTTACCGTAAAAATGGAAAAATACCAACATTTTACATATTAATATATCAGTCCTGATTTGATTATTTTGCAGCTTTTTTTAAATCATTGTCCTGCCTTTTGAGAATATAATTAGTCAAGATTAGGGCACCAAAGAGCTAGTATTTATTTGTGGAGATAACAACATTTGGTCCCTATTGGTTTGTCACTCTGACATTGGTCTGTCAGTCAAATAGACAAGTCCTTATTAATGGCGCTCAATGAATCCTGTTTTAACTGACCATGCCCCCGAGCAGACCCTGGAAAAGGCAAGGGTCCCAGAGCTTGGCGGCTCCCCTACTTTTCTAGTGACATAGATTAAACCAAACATAATAGAGCCAATTTATTGTCTGTTTTAATATTTTGCATTAAATGAGCCAGTTCCACCAAGGGTCCAATGCTGGTATCTTGACTGGTTATCTGTCTAGATTTGATGGAAGTCTTTTGCTAGTGATATAATGCCACTTTGTTTGTTAAGGGCATATCTTGTTATTGCATGTCATTTAGGGTCAAATAATCAACTGATCATTGACACAAGTGTTCTTTTTTCTAGAAAGATCCTGTTCAGTTTATTGAAATATCTGTGTTGCAATTCTTCTTTTCAGGAAGCACACAAAATGGTCCGGGAGGCCAATGTTAAACAGGCTACTGCTGAGAAACAATTGAAAGAAGCACAGGGAAAGGTATGTTGTCACAAATAGTGCTTATTTTGCACTATAGGATTCCATCCTTCCCATAGTGACTCGAATAAACTTCCACAAAGTGTTCCTACTACCTGGAAATTTCTTTACATAAGTAGGCTGAAAGTGCTTATTTGGGGATTTTTAAGTGTCCTTGGTGCAGTGTGATTTATTGTATAGAAAGGCTTGCTTCTCCATAACTTTTTGTATTAATTAGAAGAAGGCTTGTGACTCTTTATACTTGCATATCTCAGTTTGTTAGACTGATTCTATTGTCCCTTGGCACAGTTTATCTTTGGCGCTGTACAGTCTCACAATTTTCAGATGCATCCTGTGATAAATGTGGTACATGTTAAACAACTGAATTTTGATCATTTTTCCCAAATACATTGCAAAAAGTGCAATAAGCTTTACTTCACACGTTTTGATTTGTATTTATATAGTTGTCCTAAATAATAATTGATTTATATAATAGTTGTTATGGGCACATGGAATTTTCTCCTGTCAAAGTCTCTAACTTGCAAAACATTATTCAGTAGATGTTTGTGGAATATTTTGTATATTGTAAGTGTTTATTTTAATGTTTTTGTTTTTCTTCAGATTGATGTGTTGCAGGCGGAAGTAGCTGCTTTAAAAACCCTTGTTCTGTCCACCTCTCCAACATCACCTACAAAAGAACTGCAGCCAAGTGGAAAGACTCCATTCAAGAAGGGCCATACAAGGAACAAAAGTACAAGTAGTGCTATGGGAGGGGCTTCCCTAGATCTCAGTGTGATGCAGCCAATTGTGAAGAAATGCAAAGAGGTAACTAATATGATATCATCAGCCCCTCCCCCACAAAGATCAAAATCACAAATTACAGCGACATCCTTGAAAATGTTCTCATTTCTCCATTTAGAAATATAGCACCTATTTATTTAAAAAAAAAATTTATCTTCAAAGGAGTTTTTATTTAAGTATTATTTACACTGTATGGGAAAAGGGTGATCTCTTTTTATAAATGGAGTGAATGTGTAATAATACTTTTGTGACCTACTTATTTAGGTGTACTTACAAAAAAAATATGCATTGACGTTTTGAATAAGTTAAATGTAGCTCTTTACCACGATTAGATTACATTACATTAACTTTTATTTATATAGCGCCAGCAATTAGACAAACTAGAACAGACTGTTCATGAGCTAAGGATTAGATTAAATTTGCAAATAACTAATAGGATTTGAGTAACCAGTTGGTGAATTGGCCCGCTTTGCATTAACTTACAGACTACAACACCTTGTGTAATGCCATTTTAGACTGATTTACTGGCCAGCTGTCAGGATGAAAGCCGTGATCTACATTTTTCTTTCCTTTTTTTTTTTGCCCGATGACTAACTACAAATTTTGGACGATGAGTTCCTGCATTCCTTCATTGCATTTGACATAGTAAATTCTCATTTGTAACGACTGATTTAATCTCTAGTTCATTTCCAAGTTGGCATGCAGATGGGCATCTGATGAGTCCTATTTTTAAGTATGCTGAAATTACATTTCTAACATTGTTGCGGCTAATGCGATTTTTCTTAATCCAAGATTTTAGAGTGGGAACCTTACTGCTCTAAGTATAAGGTGTCCATTAAAGTAGAAAAACATACTGCTAATCAGTGAAGAAGTCCTGCATTTCTGTGGACAATATTTGCACAATGCACAATCCCTTGTATTTTTTAATTCTGGTCATGATAAATCTAAATAACGTGTGTATATTTTAATTTATTGGAAACACTGTGATATTAAAGAAGTTTCACAAATTTGAACACGATTATAAATATTCTATCTTACTGACTGGCTTTATGAATAGATTAAGATTATTATTAATTAATAGCCTAATTGGTCTAAAAATTTTTTAAAAAAATTACAATACTGAGATTTGCAAATTAATTATTTTTGGTTTGTTACGGATAAAAAAAAAAACCACTGCTAATTCTGTATAATATGCCTTTATAACTCCAAGTTTGCTCGTTTGTTTTGATAGCCTGATTTATCGCTATATAATGAATTCAGAGCATGGAGAGAAGTACCTTCTATGGCTAGGACATGTCCGTTTCTAGAAAGAATTTACCAGGAAGACATCTGTCCTTGTCTCACATTCCCAAAAACTGAGGTGGAGTATTTTAATACATTTGTCAATTGTTTCAAATATTGGGATGAATTGTGAGATTTGTGTGCTGTTACTGAAAGACAGGAGACCAGTCTTGTCTTGTCAATTGATGTGAACAGCTTACTGGAAACAAGATACGAGCACCAACAGAAATGAAGTGAGAATCTCTAGCGTTTTAGAATATTGTACTTTTACAACAGAGCTCGTGTTACCATAATAAATTATTTAAAAATGTTATAATTGATTAAAGAGATAGCAAAGCTTTGTAACTGAAGTTGATTAGATGTACGTGTTTTATCCTAAAAGCAATATTATCATGTTTCTTGAATAGCACTACGTACAACTTGCTATCCTAGTGTGAAGCAGGTAAGGTGGTTATACCTTCCTTTTCTGCACTCCCTGTTAATGCCACACCTTACGTTTTTTTAAAGGAAGAAAATACTTTTTCTACTTCATGAAGTGGGAGTCTTTTCCCTGGTAGCTCTTGGTGCATGTTGTGTAGCTGAAAAAAATGCAGATCTGGGGACAGCTTTATATACTGTATTTTATAGTGTGATTAAATCCTAAAGAAAATATCATTATAAAAGGGATCCCGTAATGTTTACATTTTGTCCTGGTCTTATTGTGCTGGAACACCTCTCTTGGGTCAGATGGATCAGATCTTCTTTCACCTGACCCAAGATTCTAAACCTGTCCATGTTATGTTTGAAATTCCTGTCTCAATTCCCTGAAATTGTCTCATTATAGAGTATACCCTTTAATAAATCAGAAATGTCTGTTGACAAAAAAACCCAGTTGTTTACACTGGGACAGAAACAAGTGTGTAATTAGTGTTTATTTTGCCAAAAACAAATCTTTGCACAGTTATGTTGTTTTTTATTTTAAACTGAGGTAGCTATGCAGGAAAAAAAAAGATATACAAATCTTTGTTAAAGGAACATTGCACTTTGTTTTAACCCTTGCTTCCTTAAAAAAAGATTTTTTATCTTAATAGATACACGTGGGTTTACTATCTGCTGTGTCTCACATGCGAGACACGGCAGTTCCTGGTTGTCGCACGCTGACAACCTCAGCGTGCGCGCACAGCCAATCAGAGTGGGGGCTCGCCACTGCTCTGACAGCCATATGTGAGGGTCTCTCACTGCTAGCGCAGAGAGAGCACCTTTGTTTTTGCATGGGATCAGCAGGGGGGAACTAGTTAAGCAGCAGGTCCCCCCTGCTGATCCCATGCAAAAACGAGGGGCTCTCTAGCAGAGAGACGGTCGCCAATCAGATGGCTGCCTACTTCCTATGGAAGCATGGCAACTGTCAGTCAGAGGATAAACTGGTGTGTACTATCAAAAGTTCACGCCAGTTTATCCTCACAATATGAACAACATACATTTCACTTGTGCTTTTACATTAGAAGCACAAGTGAAATAAAAAGTTTAGTGTTACTTAATCGAAACTTATAGGATTACCCACACTGTGGAGATAGTAAGTAGTTGAGCTCCAATGTGCTGCTGTTGTTTTTCAAGTTACAGCCTTTAAATGAATAGCAGTCTACCTAAAGAAAGTCATTATTCAGTTAAGTGTTAAGCAGTCATTTAATTCATGGAACCAATTAAGACAAGGCATACTGCAAATAAGTTGTACAATGTTTTCATTTTAACCAAACAACAAATTCACAGCAACGATGTAGCTCTAGAAACAAAAGAAAGCCAGACTTATCCAGGACACCTTATTTCAGTGTGGTTTCTGGACATTACGTTTGCAATGTATTTGGGGTTTTGATCTGTTAGACTTTTTGTTACTGTGCAGTTAGTAGTAGTATCTTTTTTTTTTTTTTCTTTCTGTAGTTGGCAGCTGCCGTTCTGGAGGCTGTGGAGAACAATACATTGAGCATTGAGCCAGCTGGTCTGCAACCTGTTCGGTTTGTGAAGGCATCAGCTGTTGAATGTGGTGGACCAAAGTAAGGAATCATTAAACGTATATATCATGGTTATATTATGATACACATTTTCTAGCATTCTGGCACATTCCTGTGAAGTTGGTTTAAAACGATACTTAAAGAACCAATAAACCTTTTTTTTTTTTTAAGCATTTAACTTCTTGTCTTCTGTAAACAATTGCACCAAAAATGTAACTCCCCCCCCCCCCCCCCCCCTTTATATTTATTTAGGAAATGCGCTCTAAGTGGTCAGACAAAATCATGTAAACATAGAATCAAGCTTGGAGACTCGAGCAATTATTATTATATTTCTCCATGTTGTAGATTTAGGGTAAGTAATAATGATACCTACAATATTTTAAATTATTATTAATAGAATGTATTCCAATTTTGTTTGTATTTTTCACTGTTTATGCCTTACAGATTACCTCGGTTTGCAATTTTTTCACATATATCCGGTATATCCATCAAGGACTGGTAAAGCAACAGGACAGTAAGTAAACAGGGCTTGCTATAAAGGGGATTGAATTGTGCTTTACATTTCTATTTTTTATGTTTGTTTAAAAACAAGGGAGCTGTAAATGGTGATTTGGTGGGTTTAGTATTCTTACTGGGCAGTTAAGTAGGGTAGGTGAGGGGTATGTTTGTTGTGCTGATTGTATTAAGCTGTTGAAGCTGGCAGCTTTGTAGAGCCATGCCAATCACACCTTGTAATGATCTGACAAGCACAGAAATGGGGAGCTATTCCAAAATCACATGTTTTATTTAACACAGGATCGCATTCCTCATTACTTTCTGATAGCAGCTTTACATCCTTAACGTTTCTTGGAAGCAGTGATAGAGTTCAATGCTTAAACATTATCTGTTTCTGGGGTTGTTTTGCAATCTATGCTGGTCTAATACAATTGAATAGTAAGATCCCATGGAAGAGCTCTTTCTTCCATGCTTCATCCTTTTCAATGGAAGTGGCAGAAAATTCCGGATTTGAATCCTTGTTCATAAGGTAATGACCAGCAAGGAAGATGTGAGCCCTTTGCCAGCAAATGCTAAAGGTATCTCTAGCTGTCACTTTTTGCTAGATGAACAGGGGTTTTTAACTTCTGCAACAGACTGCGGAACAGCGATGGGATGCTGCCAGTTCATTATTTTTAATTACTGTGTTTATTTTACATGATGCTCTTTTGTCACAGAGAGATTCCAAGCCAGGTCTTTGCAGTGACCTAGAAAGTACCTGTTTGCAGTAGTTATATCCCAGTTATTTGTTTTGTTCTTTTTAACACATAAGTTAGTATGTTGTGTTCTTTTTTTATTTATTTATTTAGATGGATTTTTTTTTTGTTTTCTGATTACTTCTTTTACATATGAGGGTAGGGAATTATTTTATCAACAATCCTTTTCAAATTTAGTGTTGTGGTGGTTTTTAATAAAAGAGCATTGTGTGATCTGCTCCCCGTCTCCCACTTCTGCATAGCATCCAGCTCTCTTCCTCACTCTCAAGCTTCAAAAGGTCTCTCAAAACCCACCTCTTTTAAAGAAGCTCCCTATTGCTCCCACTAGAACACCCATCCTGTAACCTCTAGCCAAACACACCCAACTCCCACTGTAGCCAAATATGGTTACTGCCACAACCTGAACCTTTGGTCTTTTCATTCACTTTATATGTCTCCTGTCCTTCACTTCCTCTAGATCAGGGGTCTCCATACTTATCAAGAGGGCCACATTTTACATTTTGCACATTTTCACAGGCCAAAAAAAACCCAATATTATAATTCAACTTTTTACATATGAAATACCGTACTTGCTCGAATATAAGACAAGGTTTTTTTCAGAGCAAATGCTGACCTCAAATTTAGGTCAGACTATAAGATTGGGATCCAGCTGTCCGTCATAATAGACGGACGTGTCGGGCAGCATGGAGGATGTCTGCATGTATCCTGCAGTGTATCCTGCAGTCATCCACCTGCTGCCCCCACTAGCCACCAGGGAGAGACGAGGTAAGAGGGGGGGACGGGCGGTCGGGCAGAGAGAAAATGGGGGGGGGGGGGGGGGCGAAGAGACAGAGACAAGGGGAGGGAGGGGGGAAAGAGACAGAGACAAGGGGAGGGAGACTAAGAGAGACACAAAGGGAGGAAGAGAGACAAGGGGAGGGAGACAAAGAGAGACACAAAGGGAGGAAGAGAGACACATAGGGAGGGGAGAGAGAGAGAAAGGGAGAGTGGGGGAGAGAGACAACGCTGGGAGGAGGGGAAAGAGAGGCAGCATTGGCACATAAAAGGAAATAAAAACAAGAAATGCATTTTTTTATATCATAATTTTTTTTTATTAAAAAGCACTTTACATGTGAATATATACAAGTTGAACTTTTTTTCTATAGGCTAGTCTTATATTCAGGCTTTTAGTTTTTTTTCTAAAGGAATATCCAAAGTTTGGGGTGTTGTCCTATAATCAGGGTCATCTTATAATCGTTCAAATATGGTATAAAAGTTATTGAAAACCATTTCTTGTTTTTAATTCCTTTCTCTGCACCAAGGACTTACCCCAGTACCCAGATTGCACTCACAGGACTCAGCCCAAGCCCCCTGATATTCCCATTACTATGCCACATCCAGTATGCCCATTAATATGCCAGTCAGTATGCCCATTAATATGCCATAGCCTGTATGCCCATAAATGTTACTCAATGCCCATTAATATGCTACTCTATGCCCACTAATATGCCATTTCCATTAATATGCCACATTTAGAATGCCCATTAATATGCCGCAGCCAGTTTCCCCCCTGCTCCCCCATTCCTCAGTTCTTACCTGTCTTCTGCGAGAGACAACAGTCTTCCATGCTGCCTCTGTCACGCTCCCCGCTCAATGATCTTGTTTGAGCACCGGAAGATCACATGACCCTGGTGAGCACATCGTAAGAGAGGCAGCATGGAAGCATGTATTGCACAGACACCATGCTGACCTCTCGTGTGAAGAAAATTTGATCTCCCCAGCCAGTGTCTCTGCCGGCATGCATACTTTTTTTTTCTTAATTTTTTATCAAGGGTCCTAACGGTGGCCCTGGGGGCCGGTTAAAAACAGTCTGCGGGCTGTAGTTTGGAGACCCCTGCTCTAGATTGAAAACTTGCCATCAGGGGTCTATACCACATGTATTGGTCTGTCTTTGTTCCTCTAACATAGTATGTAGTTCAGGTGTATGCACTGTACCACGTGCTGTGTAAAACATGTGTTCAGCAACATTCCTGGTGTACCGGGATGAATACATTTATAAAGCTTTTTTGGCAAGCAACATCACAAATCTCTACTAAGACAAATCTCTACTAAACCTGCAAATGGAAGTACTAAAGGGCTGCCATTTGTGACTGCAGAGAGAACAAGTTGAGTCTCTTTTATTTTATGTGTGTGCAAGTCCATCATCATATTTATTAATACATATCTTCTCCCAAGCGGAAGGTGTGTCAGATGCCGCAAATCCAAGTCTCAGTGAGACATATGAAAGAAAATATAATCACTTTATGATGTTATTTTTTTTATTATTTTATAATCAATCATTTTATGATGAAAAGTTGCTGAGTAGGTTTTAGTTCCTACTAAAAGATCAGAATTTTGATTATTGTTGTTGTGATTTGTGGTAGAATTGCATTCTGTTGATTAGAATTACGCCCATCAATGTATATCTTTAACTATAAATAAATAAAAGCAGAGTATCACACACTTTCAAAACATGTTCTAGCTGAGGATCTCAATACTTACCATACATAGGATTACCAAATCCTAATTCGGACAGATTGCTTTGTCGGTCATGACTATTATAGCGACTTGTTAATGCTAAAATGTTTCTTAGCATTTTGTGTGCAGGGATAATTCTACATTGAATTTCAGAAATACCACACATGAATAGCTTTCTCATGTTGTCTAATGCTGACCTTCCCAGATGTTCTATGCGGTCAATAGTTTTCAAGTCCTTCTTTAATCACCTATGACTACATGGAACTTACAAATGTGAACACCACTTGCAGATCAAGTGCGGTCCCTTCCATTAAGAGGACTGAACGTGTGCAATTATGAATATGGGTTTGTATTCTAGATCTAGGAATTCCATGATATCTCTATAATCCAGTTGAGACAATTTGTGAATGTGAGAATAAAGTTCACTTGCCAGCGACAAGGAACCAGCTTTACAACTTGTTTGTTTCTAGGAGAGCAGGGTTCCCTCTCCTCTCTCCCCTCTCCTCTCATCATTTAATTCCTGACTCGTTTCACTGTGTGGGTTGGTTTAATGATAGCCAAAAGAAGTCAACCTGTGAGTATATAAATAAACATTTCCAGTAATGCAAGGCCTTTTTTCTTTTTGTTTTCCTCAGTTGAACAGATGTTCTGGGAGATCATGCAGTTAAGAAAAGAGATGTCTCGAGCAAAACTCGGCTTTTTCAAAGATGACATTTAGAACCCTAAAAATATGGACTTGGACTTGATTTTCCTCAACCTTAGGGAGATGGAAGCACAGTGCGTTACATGTCTCAGTGAAGTGAATATGTATTGAAAATATCTATCTTTCCCCTGTACTTTGCAAACTGCACTCCCAGGAGATAATGTGGTACCTTGAGAAAATCCTTTGTGCGCTTGCAAAAGACTATTTGCTGCTGACGTTCTGATCAACATTTACAGAATCATCTGTAGAATATTGTTGCAAATTTCAAGAAATAAATGGTAGTTTGAAGGATGCTGTGAGCTTTTATACATCTAGATTAATCCTGCAGCTTTCTGCGAATAACTGCAATATACTTGCTTGTGTGATGGCAAAGGTGAGGGCGTTGGACATATTTAGAGACAAGAATTAATAATCAGGACTGTAGGGATAGAACACATATCCTGTTAGTGTTATCATATATACAGAGCTTGAGAAGGAAGGTCACCCAATGACTGGAAAGCACACATGCTTTAATCTGGTAGCACCAATAATGTACTCATGGAGACCAATATTCATTTTTAATCCTCAATCAATTTTCAAGGAGTCTCTTTTCTGTTTCAGCTAAATTGTGTAGGATGAATGAAAGGGGATAGAATATTGGCTAGAATATGGTTTGAAATAAAGCAGAAAAGCTGACACCATGTTTCATCGACTATAAGAATATAATTTACATCTACATTATGAAGGATAATGGATATTATGGAAACAAGGTGAAAATACTATTGGTAATAGAAAGCTTTGGTGGGGAGGAGTGCATTGATTAAGTGGCTTTGGTTAAAATAATTGTTGGAGGAAGAAAAAGAGATGGAGGTGATCTTTGCACATTGAAAGTCAACTCGACTTAGACTCTCCTTGCCAAAAGTGCATTTTGATATCAACATCACATATAATGCATATGAAAATGGTATTTACAAAAACCTTGGACAACATTCCGTTCACCTGCTTCAGGGCAGTTATTTGCAATGAATGCAGGTTTTTGAGTAGTCCACACCAGAAAGGAAATCACCAGCTGACATTGGTAAAGACGAAGGAGAAATGGAGTGATACTAGTCTAGAATTTTATTGCAATGTATAGACCATAAAAAAAAAAGCAGGCACAAACACAAAAAGGGGGCTATACGCTTTTGAGAAGTGCATACTGACCTCTTCACTGGAGCCCCTAACCCTAACACTCTACCTCCTTGCCACATTTTGAACTTTCTCATCTCACCTTAGTGAATACCATTTTTCAAGGTCAAGATGTGTGTAGGTGACTGGGTCGAGGGATGATGGTTGAGATTATTCCTCATCTCAAACCTAGAATTGGAGTACATAGACCACAAGGAATCAGTGTAAACACTGAAAGAGAATACTTATACATAGAGAGTGATCAGAAAAGGACGCTAAATACAACAGATGTCATATAGTGATCCATACTGCCAACTTGAAGTATGTTTAAAGTACAAGATGCAGGAAGGTCATTGCTTTTTCAAAAAAAAAAAAAAAAACTTGGATGCTCTTCCGCTACCATTAGTTTTGGGGTATGCTGTCACAGTTATCTGACAAAAGTAAATTCCAAGAGGCATCCATGTTTCCTTTAAATCGGATCTCATGCATCTATGGTAACATGACTTGTAATAAGCTGCAGGGAGGGGCAGCCAAGCTTTTTTTATCTGCCACATAAACAGAAATTCATGCGTGTGTGTGTGTTTGTATTGGGCTGCATTTGTGTTTTTTCTTCAATTTTACAGTAACAATGAAGAATAGTTTGTTGGCCATAGAGAAGTGTTTGCTTATTTATACAAAAGCAGTCCAAAAAAGTTTAAATTAACTTTACTTAAACAAGTATATGTTTATGGGAATAATGGGACTGCACGTCCCTTCTATATTGGTGTTCTTTAAGCTATTAAACTGGCTATATGCTGGCAGTGAACTACGAATTTCTATATGGCACCAAGTGTTCCTGTGAAACAAAAATGTAATTCTTATCTATTGCATCATTAATGGTGGGATGCTCCCTAGGCTAATGCTTTGGAATTACATGCAGACTGCTATACTAAACACCTTGACCCCACTGCTCTATGTTTCATGACCTTTCTATTGTACAATTACAAAACTAATAGTTGGAGGTTTCTAGAATGGCTTGCTAGCTTCTTCAAACTGTATTTTATTAGAACAGCTACTCCCTAAATCCCTGTTTTATTGGCTTAATCTTTCAATGTATTGTTCCTGGTAAAACCATTCTTAAATTATATAAATCTTTGAGAAGATTGCAGGTGTCTGGATAAAAGCCTTGATATAAGACACTGCACATTTTAGAAGTTAAAAAGACAGAATGTAAAATAGTTTCCTTAAGATTTAAACTCCCATCTGGCCTCTCCTCACCCAAAATCGACATGCTTCATCTGTTTTCTGCTATGAGCATTGCATGCTATGGATTTTGCCACAGTCATGTTTCCATTGAAAGCTTAGCATCCCATTTCTTTCCAGTATGCAATATATTTGTATATTTAATAAAACATATTCCTTAATTTTGTCTAATAAATAAGATTGTATATTCTTTACAAACAAAAGCAAATCGTGTTATGTTATACCTGGTTACAGTGTGAAGGTAAAGCATTTATCGTCTTCTCATTTAAAGGAACGAATCTTGTGTCTGAACAACACAATCATTCCACGCCTGTCTTTGAGAAGATACTGCATTTTCAGTTGGTATTCCTTTTAAACCTGTTGGAACATCAACCGCCATGTTGGAAACCCTGTAACTGAAGTTAATTAAAAAGTTATTTAAATGTAAGGAACAATAGAGTGCTGCTTCGAAAGCATAGAAATATATATATATATATATATATATATTTTTTTTTTGTTTCTAATTGTAATGGGCCATAACTATTAAAAAATGTTATTATAACTTTGTTACTATTTATTTAGATATACAGCACCTGTTGGTGTACTCTGTGCAGGTAGGCCACATTCAGGTCATCTGGTTAAGAAAGTGTTAATGATAAAGAGAAGTGCCAGTGCTCACATTCCAGGAATGATGGCTGAAGAATGGAAACATGGAAAATGTGTAGTGTGGTTGCAAGCAATAAACTATAAAATGGTTACTAAAAGTTTCTTAATTACAAATCACAATTCACAGCTTAAAAAAAAAGAGAAAAAATGAACAGGATTACTGAAGAATCTTCTCGACAGTAAATTGAAGAGCTATGTCACATTATAAGTGTATATTTTAATTACTGAAAACACTCCCTTTTCTAACGGGGCCGAGTGTAGAACTCCACTGTGTCCAATATAATAACTCCCAAAAAAATGATTTATCACACAGCGCCACACAACCAATCAATGAGGAGCAGATGAACATCATAGTAGCCGTACGCCAGTCAGCACTGCTAGGAATTTGGAATCATTCTGAACCAAGTTGCTTTCTGTGTGATTAAACGATCCCATAGAAGATTTAGTCACTCTTTGAAAAAAAAATAAAAAAAAACAATAACAAAAGTAATCTGTTAATAATATTATTTGACATTGATCAGTATGAACAAATTGACAGCTTTAATCAAATTCAAAAACAAATGATAATAATTGTCCAGCAGATGGCAGCATAATCTGTGCTGCTTAAAGGACAACGACATTATTTTTAACCGTTGCTACCTTAGAGGAAGCACAAGTGGAAATACGTCTAGTTGTCCTTTAAAGGGTCTCAGTCAACCTTAACTGTTAATGGAGAGAATAAAAAAATAATATAAAATGATCTATACTTTGCAGAATTTCAGCAAATGCATACATTAACAGGGAAAGGTGTTTCACATGTGTCTCTGGTGTCTCCTGTGGCTTAATATGCAAATTACACATTTCCATTTGAAAAGTAGTTCATTTGCATATCAAGTCACAGCTGACATGATACACCACAGACATATTTAAAAAATATTTTTCTACCAATCTGTACAATCTGTATCTGATCTAGATAGTCTATAGATCTTTTTTTTTCTAGTCACAGTATTAGCAATGGTTAGGTTGACCTTCAGCTTCCCTTTAGGATGAGGTTTTTCATTTTGATTGGTTTATTTATAAATCATTTTTGCCAAATCAGATTTATTAAGATGTTTACAATTAAGTCTGGAGCAGCTGTGCAATAAAATGTCATACATTTAAACATGTATTAAACGTTCAATGAATTGTGTTGCCTACTTATACTGTAAATGTAGAGAATACAGCATTATTGAACGTGATCTATACATTGTGTTAGCAGAACTGTAATGCCTAAATTAAGACCAAAATGTGTTTTAAATGTAGTGAAACCGGTGGATGAAAAGGCAAAAACCCAATATACTTATAAGATGCCAAAGAATGAATTGTAAATAAAAACGAAATATAGATGAATGTATAAACACACAGTTGGTGTGGATAATAGAAAATAAATCAATAGAGAAGGCACAATATGATAAGGGAAAACAATAATTAGTTGTAAAAAAAAATCGGTGAGTGAAACAAACAAAGTGGCAAATAAATAGTCTCAATACCAAGCAAAAAGAAAATGCTTATAGTTGCAAATACAATTTGCAAAACATCCCTTTGAAGGTTGATGAAGCTGAAGGAGATGCGGGCACACAAAGCTAGAGGGTTATAGTCTTGAGTCGAAGTGTTCACATCATTATTTAGACGTTCCCTGCAGAGTGAAATAAAGGCCCAATGGGGTGTACATCCTTTTAAAGGCTTTAACGCGCATAAAATATCGCTACTCACAGGGTGTCAATGGAGTAGAGGCACAACAAGTAAGTACAACCCATCAGATAATTGTCCTGGTGTCCTCTGTCCATCGTTAGCGAAGCTGGATGGTAATAGCGGGCAGAAAACTCTGCGAACCCAAAATTGCACCTGGAAATAATGTCCATGCGGGAACAAAGTACTTCCGTCTTACACGTTTCTTGACCTAACCGCATCACTTCCTCAGGGACAATGTGAGTGTAGCAAAGTGTGCCACAATATACCGTATTTGCTCGAATATAAGATGACCCACAAAACTTTGGATATTCCTTTAGGAAAAAGCCCCAAAAAAACTGAATATAGGATTACCCTATAGCAAAAAAGTTTAACTTGTATATATTCACATGTAAATTGCTTTTTCATATTTTATAAAAAATGATAGAAAAAAATGCATTTCTTGGTTTATTTCCTTTTATTTGCCCATCTGCCCCCAGACATAGCCAATGCATCACCCCATAGCCATTTGCCCACCATACTTAGCAAATGCCGCCCCTACCCCCCAGACATAACCAATGCTGCCTCTCTTCCCAGCCTCCCCCTCCCTCCCCCAGACTTACCCAATTCTGCCTCCCCCTCCCTCCCCCCAGACTTTCCCATTGCTGCCTCTTCCCCTCCCTCCCCCAGACGCATTTAGTTGTGGAGCTCCTGCACCTGCTCATAATACCCTCAGATTTCAGCATCTAGCAAATTTGCTGATGGTTCATTAAATTTGGGCTGTAATTTTGGAGAGTTTAGCACAGCTATCCTGTTAACCCCTTCCTGCTTGTAGGACATTTTATGCCATCATACTTTTTAGTGTCTAGAGGCTAGTAGGACAGCACAGAACGTCATGTATTAAACAGCTCATCGTAACTCCCTGCGTCCAACTGGGTGATAGGAACAGTAATTAACCAAGGGATTTGTGGCTACTAACAAGGTGCTACTGTGTAACTTACTCATCACAATCGAATGAGGAGGAGAAAAATATACTATTCCGGACAGGGCATGTCCTTCTCCCTTGTTTATGGATGGGGGAGTGTCTTTGTGGCCTGGAGCGTTGACTCTTGGGGTGGTGACTGCATCTTCCCTCATTTAGACCGAGTGTCAACAAAGCACTTCAGTGCGAAACGCGTAGGCGTTCGTCTTTTTTTCCTTGTCTCATCTATACCCGTTTGATGTTTTTATCCATCTAAGGACCATTAAAGGATATTTACTTTTTTAATTAATAATGCCTCATTTCGTTCCAGATGTTTAGCTGACACACCTCTTTGCTTTTGCATTTACCTTTCAAGCGGGAGCCAGAATTAGGCTCTATGTGTTCCAGCGCCCGGAGGAGGTAGTATATTTTACTATTTGGTTAGCCTATGAGCACTGGAGCCAGTCTCTTCTATATGCTCATTCGAGAAAAATATACTAGGCAACTGTCCAGTCTTGTCAGCATCATCGTCCTACTTGCAGACTAACCTTCAACCACCTGCTGATGTAGGGATGTTAGACACAGGAGTTGACACATGAGCAGCGGTATGCTTGAAGAAAGCATGCTGCATTTCCAATTTAGCATGTTTGTATCTCAAAAGCTGGTTGTGTTCAGCCTCGCACACCTGTTTGTACATCATTCGCACCTGCACCTGCTCCACAACCACAGCAGCGAAGTGAGTAGCAAGTCCTCTGACACTGCCTATATCTCTCTAGCAATCCAGGGTTTAAGTCCTCTGACACTGCCTATATCTATCTAGCAATCCAGGGGTTAAGTCCTCTGACACTGCCTTTCAGCTAATAGACATGTCTGATAATGATTGAATGTATATTATAAATATATTATTGAATCTGAAATCTACATGATTCCCAAGTCTTCCTAATTATCTATATAATATAAAATGTGTCCCTGAATGGCAGAAATAAAATGTGATCACCCTAGCGCTCTGTGAAAAGGCAGGATGCTGGAACAAGGTGAGTGCTGGTCACACGGGCAGAGGTCCTGCAGCAAGTCCTGAGCTGTAGTCGCTGGCTGGGAACAAAAACTAGCCCTGGAAAAAATTTGTATACCAGCCCCATAGCATATTATAATTTTTTAGTTCATAGAAGGGAAAATCGTGCATTTTAAAAGCACAACTGAACAGTTCTCTCATTTCAGTAGCGTCTCTCGCTCTCTCATTTCTGTAGCGTCTCTCTCTCATTTCTGTAGCGTCTCTCTCTCATTTCTGTAGCGTCTCTCTCTCATTTCTGTAGTGTATCTCTCTCTGTTTTAACAGTAGCATCTCTCTCCTTCCCCCTGTAGTGTCTTTCTCTCACTCACCTTGCTTCCTCCGCTCCCCATCCAGCGCCGCAACTGCTGCCGCAACTGCTGCCGCAACATCCGGTCGGCATTAGGCGAACTTCTTAAAGTGTCCCGCCGCCACTTTAAGCAATAGGGGGCCATTTCCGCTTTAAGAGATTCGCCTGCTGCCACCAGTTGTTGCAGCAGCCGAACTTCTTAAAGTGGCCAGGCGGCCCCTGGGCCTCCTGGCCAAGGCAGCCCCGGGGCAGGCGGACCACCGGGATATTTCCCGGTATCCCGGTGGGCGAGTCCGGCCATGGTCGCTGTGGCAAAGTCCTGAGTGCAAGGTGGATGATGGGGAAAAGTCCTGAGTGCAAATCTAGGTGATGGGGCAAAGTCCTGGACATAATAATGTCTTTTACCCCATGGATGAGCTCTAGCAAACATTATTATGTCTAGGGTGGCTCAGGTGGAATACAATCATATTTTCAAAGAGCCTTGTGTTTTGTTGGGTGGCTTTTTTGGGGGAGTTGGGGGGTAAGGTGCTGGGGGGATGGGAGCATTTTATCATTTCCCCCCTGGCAGCATACCGGTAATATCTTGGACCAGAGACACTTAACGTATTTCATGTGAAAACCAACGAATAAGCATGTTTTTCTGTGGCATGTCTGAACACGTATTTCAATAAAGCACCTTGGATTTTTCACTTTTGGAATGCCAAGCAAATTATTTTCTGTGGTATATGTCATGCCAGTCTATTTGTGTCTGTGTCTGATGATAATGGGTAGGATGCTGAAATTCCAAAATGGACCACTACATTTTTTTTAACCCTCCCCGCCCAAAATGTTTCATTCCTCCCCTGGTTCCAACTGTTCTTTTTAATATCTTTCTTGCCACCTGTGACTCTTCAATTGAGGATCGATTACACTTCTGTGAACATCACATTGTGCTGAGAACAAATTAAGAAATGTTATATCATGGCAATAAAAAAGTTCTCACTACAAAACTTGTTCATATTGTAGGGTCACAGGTTCAAATCATACCAGGGTCAAGTTGCATAGTAATAACATCTATCAGCTTATGTTTAGGCTAATTCTATGAGAGTATACTAAAAAGTGCCAAATAAAAACAGGTTATTATCATTATAAGAGTGCTACTGCACACAAAATAATCTGTTTTTTAAACATTATGTCACAATTCAAATCCTCCTATATTTTAAATTCCAGAATGTTTCAATCACACCACTTATTTGTAAAAGGTTGTCTTCTACAGCCATCTCAATGCTTTTGATGGTCTTTCTATGAAAATATGGTTTCTTATGTGCCATTATTCTTTGTGGAGGCTTATCATGTCATACATATTGTAAAAATATCTTTCCTGCATGGAAGGACAAATGTTAGATAAGGAATAATGTTTATTACTTTACTGTCTACGCATGAGCTATGCAGATCACAGAGACCAAAGGTCTTTCGAACCAGGAAGGGATGGACAATTTATGATCTGCTGCTTATTGTGGAATAAAAATCTGTATACTTAAAATTCTTATTTTTACTTAAATAGCAACACTTTCCAATAATGATGTAAAAAAGATGAACATAGAGAAGTGACTACGACTTGATTCAGAAGACCTTAACACCGGAAGCTTTTGTGATTATCCACAAAAGATTATGAGAATGCATCATGTATCTTCATTTAAGGAAAATATCTGGCAATAACATTTCTGGATGTGTAATTTGAAATCCTAACTTCTTCTTTTGAAAGTATCTGCCTCGCCAAATTCCATCAGGAAAGTTGTTATGGATCGACTTGATGTAATTGGGGAAAATGAAGCCTTACAACAGTTCTTTGAAGGTAAATAGCTCATATTCAGTATGGCTTTTGTGCCAAACCTCATTAATATGGTATAGTACGCTGGTTGGTAATATTTGCTTTTCAGTTTAAACATAAAATCTAACTTTTTAAACAACATTGCAACACATAAAGGTATTTATAGTTTTTAATTTTATATTGGTGAAATATACTATAGTTAAACTAGTGAAAGCAATTACAAGACACACCCCCAATGTATAAATAGGTAGGAACTAAACTCTGCCATAATACAATTCAGCACACTCACGTTATACCACGCCATGTTATGCAAGGGGGTCGTCAATTGCAGTAATTCTGATAATGAATTGCAAAGATATTTTAGTTTTATGGTTTTTTTTGTACCAGTTATTTTAACTCTTGGAATTAAGTTTAAAGCTTTTAAGCAAGGTCTAGCCTTGGAGAGTTTCTTCACCACCAATGGGATTTTCCTCTTTGGAGCTACAATTTCTTTAAACCCTCATTGTATGTCTTTAAAATATTTTTTTTTTTAAATATGAGTTATCGAGCAAAATAACAAAAAGAGCTAGGATATCTTATAAGCTATATGATATACGTAGTAAAAATTTGTTCACTTGATTATCTGATAATTGTTTTATTACAACATATTGTTCACATTTATTGATAAGGACTCAAATTATATTGTATACATAACAGTGGCTAAAAAAAATGACTTGTTAAAAATGTATAGTTGCAGTACATCGGGATATTAACTACATTTAATTTAAATATTAAAACTGAAAATCAAGTATTCTATAATAATCCTTTTATTCTTAAATACAATTTAGTCCTTTTTGTTACTATTATAGCAATTCTTACTAAAAAAAACCATTACAGCCATAGTAAATATTTCACATTAATATAATTTCTCCTCAATCGCAGGCTACCTGTTTATGTAGGAGAAATCTAGATTTTTGAACAAATCATGCAATTCCAGTGAGTTATTATCAGAAATCCTTTGTAGTAGTGGAGTTTACACAATACATTTTTAAAAAAATATATATATAACCGGAGCACATTATCTGTGTTTTTATATCTCTTAGTATTGATTTATTATTGTAGGATGCAGTGGTGAATTTTTTTTACATATATAATTTCCCAGCATCCTAGATTGTTTCCTGATCAAGAGTGTCAGTGCAGTTTAATTTAACTTTACTTCATGATAAAGATATACATATAGCTGAAAACAGCTACTAAAATTGTAGATTTGCATAAATTAGAATTTTGCATAAAATAATAATGTGAAGAAGATTGTTGGGTTAATAAAAATGTTAAGGAGATTGTTATGTTATATAACCATGACCCAAATAAACACTTTTTGTGACAGGCTTTGTTTGGTCATAAGCAGCAGCTCGCTCTATCTCTAACTCTGTGTGAGCAAATGGACAAGGCCTGAAATTGTTTGCTTCTAACAAGAAGTCTGATTACTATAATGTACATACAAAATCCCATTTGTTTTACTCTACAAGGGACCCATGACCAGCAGGAAGTGAATAGTTAATTATTACAGTTCTATTTGTGCATTACCCAGTTATAGGTGTGAGGAGACCTTGATGTTTGGCAGGAACCTAGTTAATCCCCAGTGATGGAGAAAGCGGATGTTACTTAGCCTTACAGCCAAGATACCAAAATTTGGGGAGAGAGGTTAGATCACCTTAGTGGAAATGTGGATAGGTATACTACGGATACCTAAAGAAATAGCGAAAAAGCAGTATAAAAATAGATTTACACTTGTTTACATACTCCCAAAATCACAGAGAAAGAGCAAAAAGTTTGCAGAATAAGGCATATAGTAAAAAGTGAAAAACATGAACAAAAAGTGAAAAACATGAAAAAACTGCAAAACAAGATGGCTTAAGAAGCTCTAAAGAATAATTGTGCTAGCCATACATATGTAGTACTTGGTAAACAGCAGACAAATAAATAGATTGGTTAAATCAAAGGTGGTAAAACAACATCTGTCAGAAAAAATATATAATACAACTATTTCACAATTGTGCAAATGATCTTAAGTAATGTAAAACAGAATGTCCATTTGAAAAAAGTTCATGAGAAAAGACATCAAATACGTGTTCTGCAAATGAGAAAGAGAAGGAGCATAATAATAAGGTGGAATGGATTTCTCCCAAGGCTACCACTTTGTTTTGGTGAATTTTGGCTGCTTTCGTTGTTGGGAGCTATTGATGTGGAATCTGCTGTGATGTCGATGTCGTTGTACATTGGAGCTCTCTAAATACCTCAAAATTCAGACTTCAGAGCCAAAAATCAGCGCACATTGAGTTGACCCTTATGACTTGTTAATATAATTGAAACAATATCAGTAGTGTAATCAAATGTCCTCACAGCCCTCTTACTTAGGGCTCCTTACTTTGTGTGTAAATTTTAGATGCCTCGCCATGTCACAAACCATGCAATAATTAGATAGATTTATGTTGCAGGTGCATTCATAGCTATTACCAATGTCAGCTGTTCTTTCATCCACATTGGTTACATAGTAGTTGCATAGAAGACTAATAAATAAGCGTTATTTATTCATGAAAATTTTAACCCCTTGCCTACATTGGACATGCCATTCATGTCATAGGAAAATATCCTGTTGCTGAATCAGGACGTGGTTGGCTCTGTTTCTAGTATGCAGCCGGCATACCGAGTTTACCCCATTACAAGCCCCATCACCCACATTGCACACACAATAAATTCCCAATCACCCCATTACATGCCCCCATCACCCACATTGCATTCACACTAAATGCCCCATCACCCCCATTACATGCCACCATCACCCTCATTACATACCCCCACCATGTCCATTGCATGCCCCCATCACCCAAATTCATTGGAATGAGCTAAAGCTTGCTGAATGGTGGGGGAGGGAACGAAAATATTTTGAAGCACCAGAAGTGTGCTTTAATACACGCATTTAATGTGTGTACAATGTGGGTGATGGGGCATGTAATGAGGGTGATGGTGGCATGCGATGGGTGTGATGGGGCCTTTGGTGTGTATGCAATGTGGGTGATGGGGGCATGTAATGGGGTGATTTGGCATTTAATGTGTGTGCAACGCGGGTGATGGGGCATGTCGTGGGTGTGCAACGTGGGTGAAGGGGCATGTCGTAGGTGTGCAACGTGGGTGGGGGGTTGCCCGAATTTTGTCGGCCTAGGGCAGCACAAACCCAAGGTACACCACTGCAGCAGTTACATCGTGTCCATAGGTAAGCATAGAATATTAATATAGACTATAACATTGCTGGCAACGAACACACATGCACTAGAATGCTCAACACATATGCTTCTAACTCCTATTAATACTTCAGATTGGCTCTTATAAGTTGATGGGGGTTCCCCTCTGAAAACAAATGAATAGAGCTTGATTGATGCCTAGGAGACATTATTACTCTTAAGACTGACAGAGTTGCATGGGATATGCATTTTCCAAATGTCTGCAGTGCAGACTTACATAATTGTTATTTAGTTGATATCACACTGTCGAAACATTGAAAGCATCGACACCACCAATACTGAGCCCCCACCTCTCTGCTAAAGCAGCAATCTATCTAAGTAGCCTATCAGCTGTCACTAGGCCAATTCCACCCTCTGTTTAGAGATAGCCTGTGAGCAAGCATGCTGTTATTGCACAACGATTTAACGCTTACTGACTGATTATTTTTTGCAAAAAGCAGCTACTCGTAAAGTGATGATAAAAGCTCCAAGAGGCAGCCATTATCTTTGATACACAATCACATACCAGGCGCATCTTTTGAGTTAACCTTCAGTTTTATGAATGGGAAAGTACCAAGAGTGCAGTGTTTTTTTTTTTTTTTTTTTAAAGAAGGGCGCATGCTTCAACTTTGGATTCTCTGAAAGATATATATTTTTCACGATGATGTTTTATTAAAGGACCATTCCAGCATGGAAAAAAATTATTGATGAATGCAGACTAAAGCTGACACTAAACAAATGCATGTATTACTGTGTTTGCTAACAAAGTCTTTTTTTCAGAGTATATGCTCTGATCTAGACCCCATGTCTTTTATTCAAGGTTTGCCTTATCATCAGACCTAAATTAGTTTTGCATGCAATGGCTAGTTCTTTGGGCACAAGGGTGTTAACCCTTGAAAATAATTCAACAATAATGGTGCTTATTGGATAATATTTTTAACAAGATATTTAACAAGGAAACATTGAAGATAAATATCACAGGGCAAGTACAGGAGCCTGTACTTACTAAGAAAAGCAAAGACTTTTCCACCAGGCATTAAGGAAGAGAGAAGAAAGAATCCTGTGATGTTAGAGAAGATAGGTATGCCGACCAGGGATGAGCCCCAAACAAAGGATTAGCGCCCAACACTGTGTTTTCAAGCTGCATGCAGGGCCGGCCTTAGGGGTGTGCGACCTGTGCGAGCGCACAGGGCGCAACACCCCAGGGGGCGCCTGCCCGGCCGGTATAAAGAAAAAAAAAAAAGTAAAAAAAAAGCCGGTAGAGGCACTGGCTGGGGGAGATCAAAAGATCCCCCCTCACCAGCCCCTCTCGGCATTCTCTGCTTGGTCCGGGGAGGGGCGGAGCTAACCGGCACAGCGGTGTAGCTCCGCCCCCACCCCGGAAGCAGAGCAGCATCTGCTTCACGGGAGCCCCGGGCAGCATGAGATAGTGCTGCTCGGCTCCCCATTCCTGCATTTAGCATGGGGAGCCGAGCAGCACAAAGTCTTGCTGCCCGGGGCTCCCCGTAATGCAGACTCTGCTTCCTGGGGTGGGGGCGGAGCTACACCGCTGTGCCGTTTAGCTCCGCCCCCTCCCTGGAGCCACCTTTTCAGGCAAAGGTAAGGGGGGGGGGAGAGAGAGAGACACAGACAGAACAGGGGTTAGGGGGGAGAGACAGAACAGGGGGAGGGGAGAGAGAGACAGACAGAACAGGGGCAGGGGGGAGAGATAGAACAGGGGTTAGGGGGGAGATAGACCGACAGAACAGGGGTTAGGGGGGAGAGAGACAGAACAGGGGACGGGGGGGAGAGGGACAGAACAGGGGACGGGTGGAGAGAGACAGAACAGGGGACGGGGGGAGAGAGACAGAACAGGGGACGGGGGGAGAGAGACAGAACAGGGGACGGGGGGAGAGAGACAGAATAGGGGACGGGGGGAAAGAGACAGAACAGAGAGAGAGAGAGAGAGAGACAGACATGGCAAGGAAGAGGAAAGGGACAAACATGGGAAGGGAGAGAGACACAAACATAGGGGGGTGAAAGAGACGGGGGTGGGGGGGGCCACGGGGGAAGCCCGCACAGGGCGCCGGAACACTTAAGGCCGGCCCTGGCTGCATGCCCCTGTGAAATTTGGCTGGAATTCGGGGAACTGTGGTTCAAAGATAATATCTGTGACTATATTTGCTGTTAACAACAGTATCTGTGCAATTTAGCAAAGATCATGGCAGTTAATCTAACTGAGTCGTGTGAGCACTATAGTTAACAGCAAATGCAGTGACAGACATTAGCTGTGAACTACCCAGCCAGCCAAAAATCTCCCATTGAACCTAAAATAAAAAATATAAATAAAGCCCAGCTCTCATATGAAAAGTGAGAACTTTAAGTCAGAACGCAGGTGAAATTTCAACCCCCACAGGGTTTTTTCAAGCCTACAGGGTTTCAACAAACTTTACATAGTGTACAAAATATCAAACAGTGTCAATCAATAAATAAGATTGACACTGATTGATATTTTGTTGGGTTTTCAGATCACTAAAATTTAACAACCTTATTTATCCAGCATCCTTTAAAGAATCATGTCACTATAAAACACTACTTGAAATATTTAATAAAACATTATAATAATTTGTAAATTCTATAGCTCTTTTCTCCCTGGGAGATTAAAAGTGCTTTACAAATACATAAGCGGAAAAAATCAATTGAGAGTTCCTGTTTGACAGTTTTTGAGGTGTCTGATGGTGAAGCTTGGATTCTTCTTTTTGTAGTCTTTAGATTAATAATATGGTTTTCGCCTATCTGGTTGCAATATGTAGAGGATTACATGCACTATTATCACTATTATCAAATATTTAACAGCACCAATAGTTTACATATTGCTTTATACACTGCTTTATGTCTAATACAAAAAGACATACGGAGGCAAACCAATACATAAGGGAGATATACTCCTGCCCTCAAGTTTACAGAGCAGATGAACACAAGATACTGGGAGATCACCCTGTTACCAGTATACAGCTTTGTGATGTGCACAGTCTGGTATGAACTGCGATCTCGTGAGGGGAAGGAACGCAAGGCAGCTGCCAGTCAGAGGATAAACTACACAAAAGTACATGTCAGCTTATCCTCATACTTGAGCCATTAAATGTTTAACTTGTGCTTTCATATCAGAAGCACAAGTGAAAAAAAAGTTTAGTTGTTCCTTAAGGTTGTAATAGGACATTTTTTGTGACCTGCTCAATATAGAACTCTGTGTGCCAAACCTATATGTGGATACAGTTACTTTCTATTGATTTTCTATCAAGTATGTGAAAATTTTCTGGAATCCAATGTTATCTTGGCCGTTGCTGTTTATACATGAATCATTTTGATAAATGGATATTTTAGAGTATTTTGCTGATAAGATTCTCATTTAAAATAGTCAAACTATAAACAAATAAAAAAAAGTGATAAAAATGACAGCTAAGCACAATCAGTCATCCCCCTTTGCCCGAATGCCTGAAAAAACAAAACGCATCCAGCATCTATAAAAAGACCAAATATGAAATGAGTGTCTTGTAGGGTCCATGTGTAGTGATCATTAGCATAATCTTTAATCCTAACAGAAAAGGAAAGGATAATAACTACATGTATTTTTTTTGTATAGCCTCATAAATAAGGAGACAGATGTCAGAGATATGGATACAGTTACAAACTGCTCTTGTACTGAGCTGTAATAGCATCTTTTACAAGGATGTTTCAAGGGGTTAAACCTCAAAAGTAATAAGACCTCAATGGTGAAAGTATTGTATAATCGATATAGAAAGTACTGGGTCTTTATTTTATTATTTACAGGCGACTGTTTTTTTTTTTTTTTTAAATGGAGTTTCCAATGAATGATGATCAGTAAAAAGTATATAAGCTTAGGGAGTGAAATGTTGTAATTCCAGACAATGCCGATAATGATTATGTAGATGCTACTGAAGCTCATTATTATGCTTTATTAATACAGACCTGGTCTAGAAGTTTGTTAGTATTTAATTAGATCATTGATTCTGAACGATAATCCCATCTGTTAAAATGCAGTGCAATTAAAACAAAATTACTCTCCTCTTTTCTAGGACAGGATATGCACAAAGCACTGGAGAATCCTATGGTGGATACAAGCATGTTAGAAGAGTATATCAGCAGTGACTTTTCAATTGGAGCCTTGTAAGGAAGAAAAGTGTATAATTTCATATGTTAACTCGGGTACTGATATTACTGGTTTACATTAGTGTTTTTTTTTTACTGAAGACATTAGTTTAGGATTGTTAGTATTTCCAAATGTCTGTACAATTATTCAGATATGAAAAAAAAAAATGGAAGTTGAATTCTAGAAAGGATCATAGAAAAACAGATAAAGAAGAAAACAGAGTAGTAAGAATGCTGATAGAGTTAAAACATAAAGGAATTGCAAAATGTGGTTTGAGTGGTTTGAAGAAATAAGTAAGGTGAAGCAGAGAATATAAGGCAAGTAAAAAAAGAAGGATGGCAAAGCAGATAGAATATGGCTCATGGAAAGGATGAGGATGCATTGAGAATGTATAGTGCAGGATATCAATAAGACAAGTATATAACAGAATATTGACAAACAATATAAACATAACCTGGAGCAATTAGACAAGGTATGAAATGTGGGGAGAAAGTAAAGCTGGTTTGTGTGAGATGGGGATGAGAAGTAATATTAATACAGTATATGGCAACACTTGTTTCGAGCTTAATGTCTTAAAGGTAGTGATTGGAGATAGCAGAGACTGGTTATAAGCCAAGCTACATACAATTCTGACCCATAAAATTCTATCAGCTTTAACAGAATCATTTCAAAAGAAGGCTTTTATTTCCAGCGCACCATGATTCAGCAAGAATTCATACAATAACAATTTTTGAACACTGTTTCTAAGTGGAATTGGGTGAGGAAAACTACAGAAGCTAACAGAGGAGTTCAAATGGAAAAGGAAAATAACATGGTAGATTGGGAATTGAGGAAAGCATAATGAAATGTTGCAGAGAGGGGAGTTAATGTAGTGTTGATGTATTGTAACTGTATTTTGCACCAATTCATTGAATGGCAAGTATTGTTTTTATTATTTTATTGAATTCTCTTCAGGTATGATAAGACATAGAGATATACATAACAGTTTGATAATATTTAATCTTAAGATGCACTATACATCATATATATATATATAAATATATATATATATATATATATATATATATAAATATATATATATATTTTAATGATTTGTAAACATATTATTTTTAAAATTGCCTAAGCAGTGATTTGACCATGAGAGTATCTCACACTGTGAAAATGCTATTGCCATACACATAATCATATTAATCAGCTTGTGCTAGTAAACATATTTCTATCTATTTGGCTTGTTACCTGAGAAATTAATTTTTCTATATAATGAATTCAATTTCACACATGAGAAGTGCAATTTTGCACAAAAGACTTAAATATGACTGAAATATCACTATATATTGTTAAAATTTAAATATTCATATATTATGAATAATTTTTCACTTTGAAGATATTCTAGCCATAATATATTGATTTTGTACGCTAAAAAGTATTTTACTTCCCACTATTATAAAAAATATTTTACAAATCTGATTTGTACAAAAACATGATTCTGTCATGTTAATATAGTACATGCTCAGGGTATCAAACAGAAGCAGTAGGAAATCAGCCAGATCACAGCACCTGATCACACCAGAATAACTTGTCCCAGCACCAATTTCATTCACAGGACTTCCCCCAGCATCCATCGTGACCCCCTATGCTGTAATGTGCAAGGCAGAATAAATAGATGTTTGTGCACTTGGGCAGCCCACAGACATCGGGGGCCATGCCACCTAGAATTAGGCTAGTGAGCCTAATTCTTCCCCATACTTTTCATATGGATTGTAATTACATTGAATAAACATGTTAAAAGACTGGCAGCTAAAGATGGAATGTACTTTTGATTTTATATGTTTAATCTCATAATAGAATGATACAATGGTCTTCAGTTATTACAAAATCACACTGCAATGCTGAAAAACATATAATAATTATGGCTGATATTGACTAAAATTGCCTTTTTATAGGAAATATTTTGACAAACCCACAGAGAGAATGAATTGAATTTTATGAAGGTTTGATAGTTTACCACTGTACTAATTTCCTATAATGATTCACCCATGTACAGGCTCACCCAAGCTGTATCTAGTCCTTTCAGTATACTTTTTACTTTGTTTTCCAGTTTCTTTCTTATGCTCATTCCTGTCTGCTTATATTCCTGCCCTGTTCCCTGCTTCCTTGTCTGTCCACAGTGTGGCACTCTACCCTTGTTTGGCCCCAGAGCAGCACCTGCCCAGTTGGTTCTAGTATTGCCCCTGCCCAGTTGACTCCAGCCTAATCCGACTACAGTCCAGTTCCAGCCCTGCCTAGTGTTCCAGCCCTGTCTTAGTGTTCCAGACCTCTCATACTGTAGCTATTTCTTTGAGCCCTGTTTACTTCTGTCCTGTAATAGAATCATATTGTTCTCTGCTTCTTAGCTATTTGTTGTTCCATTCCAGGGTTTCTTTGTCTCCACCTTTATCTCACTACTTCTATTTAACCACACTCGTTTCTGTTCAGTGGTTTAGTTTCTAGTTTGTGTTGTCCTGCAGTCTTCAGTCTGTGCAGCTCAGTCTTTAGGTTTGTTTGTATGTGCAACGTAAATTCTTTAATTATGTCATAGTTCAGGACTTGTCTAATTGTGGGGTACCTTGACATGGTTGGCAAGCTTAATCATCATTTGGCAAATTGGTGTAAGCAAAGCCCTACTATTTACCATCTCTAGCGTTAGGCTGTTTCCTGTATTTATGTTTGTTCATTTGTATGATTCCCTGTGTTCTTAAAACCTTGACCCTGGCCTCTGTCTGTTGTGTATGTGCCCTTTGTTTGTGCCCGTCATTGTATCTATGTTATTATCTGTAACCCTGTACCTTGTATTGTTTATCCTTCATTTGGTTTCTCCTCGGTCCTGCTCTAGTCTGTCCTTAGCCCTGTACTTCAATTCTGTTCTGCCTCAGTTGCTTTTCTGCTTTTGTTCTGCTTGGTCTGTCTCTTTGTGCATTCTGTCCTGGCCTGCAACAGCCTGTTTTTTCATTGTTAGGGTTTCTCCAGTCCTAGCCATGATATTCTGGATACAGCAGATGCCTCCACAGGACCTTGGTATTTACAAACCTGGAGTCCCAAGCTACCGGATAAAAGCAGTTACCCAGGCTCTGTGCATCCACCCCTGCAACGTAGCAACTGAATTCGGGCATTCAGGGTTTCATGCCACCTGGACTCCATTCAATACATTTCCATCTTGCTACAAACCTCTTATATTTGTAAATGGAAAGGTATATGAGAAGAGACAGTTCTTAGCTATGAGCATGTGACATGCATGTGCCAACAAGTTATAATGTAAGAAATATGGATCTTCCACAGGTAGACAAAAAGAAACAAAACAAAACAGAACTGTACAATGTGAGCCTAAATAGTTTCTCACTTTTCTCACTTATCATGTTGATTTTTTCCAAGCTATATTCTAGTATAGCATACAGGTTTCTATTAATATTGATGTAACAATAATAAAACACTAACAGTAAAATGGCAATGTATACCACAATTTCCAATGAAGCTAATTAAATAATATTTTTTTCAATGTAAACCAGATTACCTGATTCACCACCCGATTCTGGATCAGAACCATGTTCACCACCACAAATAAATGGTAGGTAAACTACATTCATACTACAAAGTCTTCTTGGAACTAGTACCAATAAAAGATGTGATTGTGAATTAATTAATGTTCAGGGTTAGCTGTAATGTCTGAACGAACCTTGATCAGGCTGTTAGCACTGGCCTTCTACTTAGCAAAGTTATATCCTGCTTCGTCATGAATATTTTAGCTGTACCGCCTTCCTTCGTATAGTTTTCCAAAACAGTGGTAAATTAATGAATAAGCGAAGACCTTCAATTTCAACAACGCAGGGATGTGCCTGAGATTGTTTCGTGTGATAAGCTGACTTAACTAATGTTTCAGCAATAAAATAGGAGCACAACTGTTTTTACACTCAAGGTTTATAGCAGGTTTCTTTGGCAAAGATTACTCATATTAATAGGTGAGATGGAGTGTGACAGACAATGGTGTGACTGTTGCTATTTTGACAAAATAATTAAACTATTCTGAACAATGTAGTCATCACTGGTAGTTTACAAAAGTACTAGTTCTTCACGTACATAAAGGTTATATGCTGGTGATCACAGCAGTCATGTCTTTCTCTACAATTCAACTTTAATAAAATTAAATATAGTGTTCAGTGGAGCAGAAGGCTTAATAATCCAAGTAATTACATTAACCCAATGATGCTTTATTAGGCATTAATACTAATGACTGATCCTTAAGTTCTAGGCCTAGAGTTGCCACCCAGCCAGTAATTCACTTGCAGTATAAAATTAGCTTGAGGCCAATTATAAGTATATGGAAGCAATACAATGGGTGATATTTTTTTGGAAGAAAATGGAAACCCGATTTAAGCCCTCTTTGCATGGTTATTATGTACTAGGGTTTTTGTGGTTACCTTTGTAGGTTTATTCACTGATCCCTTGTTACTAGATGTAAGGACAGCTCTGTTGATCTAAAACTGAAAGGGAGTTAATTACATCATAAGTGCATTGTGGTTTAAACTTAGTGGTCAGTTCCATCATTTGCAATGCAACTTTTATATTAACCAGTTTAATAAAATTGTAGTCTTTAATTCACTATGTTGGAAGTACATTTCCCTGCTAATTCATTTTCTCATGTACTGAAGAACAGCAATTCCTGTGACAGCAAATGTCACAGAAAGTGCAGCAGTGACCCAGTCCCAAACCACAAGGAACATGGCTGTTCTTAACGTCCTCTTTTAGTAGTGAAGAGTAGAATTTTTATAGCATGACCCAGTACTTGTATTTTCTTTCTCAATTGCTGCTTTAGTCCAGGGATCACTTTGATAATAATGGTCCACTTAACATAGACAGGTAGAATTAAAAAGAATCTCCACCACTCTCCACCACAGATGAATTATTCAGTAAAAACTAAATGTAATATATCTTAACTCATACATATTGAAGTCATGTAACACAGCTAAGGGTCTCACTGTGAAACCCACACCAACAATAAATTGACAACTACTGATGAAAACAATGTGCGAAATGCGTCAGGCAGCTAAGTGTTTCTACTAGGCAAAATCTAAGCTTTGCCTCCACACAAGTTTCATTTTAAAGTCAGTGATGGAACTTCTATGAAAAAAGATCTGAACGCTTTTCAAATGTATTTATAAAAGCTTTTTGCTTGTTTGTTATATAGTGTCCTGCTGTCTAAAACACTGACATTTTTGATGAAAGGCTATAAATTATGTCTACTGGGATAATTGTAAAATTTGTACTTAAAGATGACTTATTTAATAAATCGCACTTACATTTACACACAACTGGATTACCTCTATCTGTAACATTTTAAACATTCATTTAAAAGTTGTCAAGATTTCATATAACCACTCCAGTCATACAGAAGATTAGGATAAAAAGGGTCACAAGATCATCTCATGCTCATTCTTACTGCAAGTCCTGTCAGCTGAGATCCTGTACTAGCAGCTTACTAGCTCCTCATATGTGGAATAACCTTCCTGATTCTGCCAAGTCATCCTCTAGTCCAGGGGTGTTCAACATGTGGCCCGCGGGCTCTATGCGGCCCGCCTGAGCTCTCCTGCGGTAGCTGCACCTCAAACTGCTCACTGCACGGGAAGCTGTGTTGGGGAACGTAGTTCCCTACACAGAGCAGTGTTGCTCTTGTGCGCATATCCTCTCGCAAGGGTCAGAGGGAGGGAAGAAGGGCACCCGCAGCTTGTAGATAACGGGGAGCCCACAGCCTCCGGGATCAAGGAGTCCACAGCCCTGTTTAAAAAAACAAAAAACAAAAAAAAAACTGTTTGGTAAGTGTGTGTGTGTGTGTGTGTCGAAATGTGTATGTGTGTGTGAGGTAAGTGTATGTGTGTATGTGAAAGTGTGTGAGAATAAATGTGTATGTATGTGAGTGCGTGTTAAGTGTGTGTGGGGGGTAAGTGCATGTATGTGTGTATATAAATGTGTATGTGTATGTGGGGTAAGTGTATGTATGTGTGTGTGTATAAATGTGTATGTGGGGTAAGTGTATGTATGTGAGTGTCTATGTATCAATGTGTATGTGTGGTAAGTGTGACTGTGTGTGTGTGGTAAGTGTGACTGTGTATGCATGTGTGTGTGTGTTTGTGTGTTTGTAGTTAATGTGACCACTGCACATTAGTGTGAATTATATATATATATATATATATATATATATATATATATATATATATATATACACACACATGCATATATAATTATATATTATTCTCTGAATGAATGAAAAATGAATGCGGTCCACGCACACATACATTTCTAGCGAAGTGGCCCTTTGCAGAATAAACTGGCCCTGCTCTAGTCTAAAATTCCTGAAAATGAGTGTCTCCCAAATCCTCAAAACAGATTGTACCTGTTATTAGTTTACAAACTCCTATACATACTGTACCTGTTGTTTTCTTCTCTTTTAGTTTTTTTAATAATGATTTAGCCTGTATGTTCTCTTCCCAACTTGTATAAATGTACACATGTATGTATGTATCTATTTTTTAATCTACTGTTAAATGTGAAAATGATGTAATACCATTCTGTAAATACTTGAAAACAAGAGAAATCTCAATGTAGTTTTCCTAAACATAGAAATACAAAAGGTGCCCTCCAATTCCAAATATAAAAGATATAACAACCAACAATCAATAATCTATATATAGAATGTCAATTATCAGTCTGCAAATTGTCACCTAATGTATCACCATATTGACAAAATAAAGGAAACAAAAACATCATGATATACATATGACCAGGGGCGTCACTAGGGTTGGTGTCACCTGGTGCGGAAACTCATGGTGTCACCCCCCTGGATTTCCTCCAATACAATGCCAAACAGATTCCTTAGTAATGCCAGTTAGATGGCCTATTAACTATGCCACACACAGGAGCCCCATAAATTATGCCACACACAGGAGCCCCATAAATTATACCACACCAGAGCCCCATAAATTATGCCACACCAGAGCCCCATAAATTATGCCACACCAGAGCCCCACTATTTATGCCTCACCTCTGCCCAATTAATTATGCCACACATACAAGTGCCCCATAATTATGCCACACACACACAGGTGCCCCATAGTTATGCCACACAAAAGAGTCCCTTAATTATGCCACACAAAAGAGTCCCTTAATTATGCCACACATGGGGCTCGATAAATATGCCACACACAAGCGCCCCATAATTATGCACACATGGGACCGCCATTAATTATGCAACACACATGAGCCCCACAAGGTGACAATTGTACAATTATAGATACCAGGAATATTGTGCCACTCAGAGCCCAGTAATATTGTGCCAGTCAGATACCAGTAATATTTTGCCATTCAGATACCAGTAATAGTGTGCCACTCAGAGCCCAGTAATATTGTGCCAGTCAGATACCAAGAATATTGTGCCATTCAGAGCCCAGTAATATTGTGCCAGTCAGATACCAGTAATATTGGGCCAGTAAGATACCAGGAATATTGTGTCATTCAGAGCCCTGTAATATTGTGCCAGTCAGAGACCAGTAATATTGTGCCATTCAGAGCCCAGTAATAGTGTGCCAGTCAGAGCCCAGTAATAGTGTGCCAGTCAGAGCCCAGTAATATTATGCCAGTCAGATACCAGTAATATTGTGCCAGTCAGAGCCCTGTAATATTGTGCCAGTCAGAGACCAATAATATTGTGCCATTTAGAGCCCAGTAATAGTGTGCCAGTCAGAGCCCAGTAATATTGTGCCAGTCAGAGCCCAGTAATATTGTGCCAGCCAAAGCCCAGTAATAGTGTGCCAGTCAGAGCCCCGGAATATTGTGCCAGTCAGAGCCCAGTAATAGTGTGCCAGTCAGAGCCCAAAAATATTGTGCCAGTTAGAGCCCAGGAATATTGTGCCAGTGAGAGCCCAGTAATAGTGTGCCAGTCAGAGCCCAGTAATAGTATGCCAGTCAGAGCCCAGGAATATTGTGCCAGTCAGAGCCCAATAATATTGTGCCAGTCAGAGCCCAGTAATAGTGTGCCAGTCAGAGCCCAGGAATATTGTGCCAGTCAGAGCCCAGTAATAGTGTGCCAGTCAGAGCCCAGGAATATTGTGCCAGTCAGAGCCCAGGAATATTGTGCCAGTCAGAGCCCAGTAATGGTGTGCCAGTCAGAGCCCAGGAATATTGTGCCAGTCAGAGTCCAGGAATATTGTGCCAGTCAGAGCCCAGGAATATTGTGCCAGTCAGAGTCCAGGAATATTGTGCCAGTCAGAGCCTAGGAATATTGTGCCAATCAGAGCCTAGTAATATTGTGCCAGTCAGATCCCAGTAATATTGTGCCATTCAGAACCCAGTAATATTGTGCCAGTCAGATCCCAGTAATAGTGTGCCAGTCAGAGCCCAGGAATATTGTGCCAGTCAGAGCCCAGTAATAGTGTGCCAGTCAGAGCCCAGGAATATTGTGCCAGTCAGAGCCCAGTAATATTGTGCCAGTCAGAGCCCAGGAATATTGGGCCAGTCAGAGCCCAGTAATATTGTGCCAGTCATATACCAGAAATATTGTGCCAGTCAGAGCCAAGTAATAGTGTGCCAGTCAGAGCCCCGGAATATTGTGCCAGTCAGAGCCCAGGAATATTGGGCCAGTCAGAGCCCAGTAATATTGTGCCAGTCATATACCAGGAATATTGTGCCAGTCAGAGCCCAGTAATAGTGTGCCAGTCAGAGCCCCGGAATATTGTGCCAGTCAGAGCCCAGTAATAGTGTGCCAGTCAAAACCCAGTATTGTTGTGCCAGTCAGAGCCCAGTAAAAGTGTGCCAGTCAGAGCCCAGGAATATTGTGCCAGTCAGAGCCCATTAATAGTGTGCCAGTCAGAGCCCAGGAATATTGTGCCAGTCAGAGCCCAGTAATATTGTGCCAGTCAGAGCCCAGGAATATTGGGCCAGTCAGAGCCCAGTAATATTGTGCCAGTCATATACCAGAAATATTGTGCCAGTCAGAGCCAAGTAATAGTGTGCCAGTCAGAGCCCCGGAATATTGTGCCAGTCAGAGCCCAGGAATATTGGGCCAGTCAGAGCCCAGTAATATTGTGCCAGTCATATACCAGGAATATTGTGCCAGTCAGAGCCCAGTAATAGTGTGCCAGTCAGAGCCCCGGAATATTGTGCCAGTCAGAGCCCAGTAATAGTGTGCCAGTCAAAACCCAGTATTGTTGTGCCAGTCAGAGCCCAGTAAAAGTGTGCCAGTCAGAGCCCAGGAATATTGTGCCAGTCAGAGCCCAGTAATAGTGTGCCAGTCAGAGCCCAGGAATATTGTGCACGGAGGAGGGAGAAACAGTCGCCGGATGTGAACGATCGTCACATCCGGTCGCTGTGATTTTTTTTTTTTTCGGCGGCCGCAAAAAAAAAGAAAAAAAAAAAAGGTAAGCTGCGCGGCGCGGGGGGTGCCGGCAGCTCGGGTGTCACCCCCGCTGGAGGTGTCACCCGGTGCGGTCCGCCCCCCCTCGGGACGCCACTGCATATGACTCATAACACACAAATAGCTTTAGTCCATAGTATTAGACTGCAGCAAGGTTTTCTCCATGTAACACGACAGAAAATAATATGGCAGTATACTGTTAGCAGTGGTGTATCTTGATTTTGTGCTACCCTAGGCAGACAAAATTTGGGCACCCCCCTATCCACACCCCATCACATGCCTCCATCCCTCCATTTCATCACTCCATCATCCCAATACATTCCTCCATCACCCCATTACATGCCTCCATCACAACACCCCCCTCATCCCAAGACTTACACTTGTTCCTGGTGGCTAGTGGCAAGCAGCATGGTGTCCTACCATGCTGCCTGTTCGGCTCCCCGCGTGACCAGGCGCGTGTCTGACGTCAGAGTGCCGGCTCATCTGACTGGTCAGCATTTTCCCCCGTCATGCTTCATGGGGAGCTGAACAGGCAGCACAAAGGTTTCTCTGTGCTGTCTGTTCTGCTCCTCGTGCAGCCTGCTTGCAGGCAGAGGGATGGTGAGGGGAGATCTCCCCAGCCACTGTCTCTGCCGGCAAGCAAGTTTTTTTTTCTTAAAGAGGCGGCTTTTTTAAAATGTATTTATTTATTTTTAATTTTGTGCCGCCCTAGGCACTTTCTTTGTTTGCCTCGCACTAAATACAGCTCGGGGGTTAGTATTGGAATACGGAAATATCAGTATGGCTACTGTACTCACATGTACTAGAGCCACTGTTGTTTATATGCATTGCTCTTCGATGATCCAGTTGTATTAATCATATCTTCCACTCCTTCTCTAGGATCCTGCCGATATATGGAGAGACCCCCAGAAATCAACTCTGGAGCCCATCCCTTTATTGCTTCACAGGACGGCTGCATTAAAACAAATAATCCCAGACTTCCCTGGAATGGTCCAGTCCCACCAAGCTGCATGAACTATAGTTATACATATGCTCAACAGAGGCTATCCCAAAATTCCAGGTAATATTAGTTATGTACCTTAGTTCTTCTTTATTTTGATAATAGGTGAGCTGTGAAACTTTAATATATGCTCACTTTATTTTAACCATGCGAATAATTCATTCTATGATAATGATGGTTACTAATATAGATTTATTTAGAAAGCACCAACAATGTACCTTTTCATGTAGTTGCAGGTTAAATGTATTACTAAACACAGCTAATTCAACAAAGGATATATTTAATTATTTTACCTAATTTAAGTAGACATGTCAGGTCATCAAAATAAATAAATAAATGTATTAATGGATTTGAAGCACCAATGCACATCTCTCTCTATTTGATTTGTATTGGTCTAAAAACCACCTTCAAATGTTAAAAGCTGCTGATAAATGCCTGGTGTTTCCTCAAAGAGACTCGAGTCGACATTGAAACATAATGGACTATATTTAATTACCAGCAATAAAGAGATACTTTAGACGCATTAGAACTAGTGTTGAGCGAACCCGAACATTACGGTGTTTGGACCCCGGACCCGAACACAGACATTTCACTGTATGTTCGGGTTGGACCTATTCGTATGAATGGGGACACTCTTACCCACATTTTACTTCATTTTGCAGCCCTCTAGCCCTTTCCAGGACTTTTTTAGAGGCATTTTAGTGGCCAAAAGTTCGTGACCCAATGATTTCAATAGTGTTCGGGGTCAAGTTCGGGGTCAAGTTCGAGCACGGACCCGGACATTTTTTCGAAGTTCGGCCGAACCTGCCGAACCCGAACATCCAGGTGTCCGCTCAACTCTAATTAGAACATTTTGAGTTATTTTTTTTGTTCCTACCACACAAAATGCATACTTCTCCTCTAGATGGCACTGTTTATATGCTTTGCAAAATTATGCTTCTAAGACTGCGGTCAGAGCATCTTCATAATTAGTTCCCTTGGTGAATACATAATATTTGGGTTTGTAATAAAACCATTTATATTTATTATAGGTTCTTCTCAATAAAAAGAGAATTGCAGGGAACTGAGATGGGAATTTTAAGCTTTAGGCCAATGTAGCAGCTGAATTTGACAATTTTGCCAACTCAGCGGCTTTGACCTTGAGTTAACTTTCTCAGTTCCCTCCAATTCTCTCTTTATTCAGTAGACACTTACATGTCTTGATGTGCCTCTTGATATATAAAGACAGTAAAGCTTATGTACTTGCTCACAAATAGCAGCATAAAATCATACAGTGTGGAACATATGAAGGTGCTGGGACTTGAGTAGCTAGAGTAGCTAGAAATACTGATGTGTATTATGTACCAAACAGTATCAACCTAACCACAGTGGAAATGTGGAGATGACAGCTCAATCACAGCTGTTCAATTAATCTCAAGTAATCTCAAGAAAATTGACCCCCCCCCCCCCCCCCCATTGGAATACCTGAAGAGTTAGCATTATTTGGAGTAATAATGACTGCGTTAATAAATCATTTGTAATATGGCCCTGAAAAGGCAATATAAACCATTGCAGAGAGCTGAACTTTTCATGAACTATTCAGCAGTTTGATCTTGGAATAAAGTAGCATCAATTCAACTTTTATTTGCCAGTGACATTTTCGTTTTTTTGTTTGTTTTTTTTCTATTGTTCTTCCACTGTAATTGGATCTGTCATTTTAAATGATTAACATTCAAACATGCCCACTAGAGCTACTTGTTTAGACCTTATTTAGCTCCGCAAACATCTAACATTTTTGCAATAACTGTCCTAAATTGTAAGTTTGAAACGAAAATTCTGCCATTGACATTCTGTCTTCTGTTTTATATTTAGTGGGTCATACTCACCATCAAAGAAAAGGAAACATTCACATTTGGATGAAAGAGAGACATGGTCATCCTGGAATATGGAAACAAGTCAAAGTAAATGAAAATAGTGCTGTACATGATTAGCTTAATAAATACAGTTTGAATGCTGTTAACAATTAATGTACAATTTTGTTTGATGTGTGCAGCACCTTTTTCTTTCATTTCCATCATGTTTTTTTTCCTTTCTTACTTCCTCCCTTCCTTTGTTCCTTCGCTCCTTCAGTCTTCTCCTTCCTGTCCTTTTGGTGTGTCAGATAGGAAAATTAAGTAGCTGTTCAGACAAGACACCTTATACATTTCACTGCCATTTAACATTATATAGATTTAAATAAATTCTATGATACATTATAAACAGGGCCGCTATCAGGAGGTAACAACCCCTCCCCCCCCCAAACGCTTGCCTTCAGAGGAGCTGCCCGCACCAGCCCTCTGCTGCTGAGCAGTGAGCATGATGTCTGTGCGCTATGCAGATGCACAGGAAACATGCTGCCTCTCGTGCTCTCCTTGCTGTCTGATGTCAGAGCTCCGGGGATCATGTGACCTGGCAGTGCTCAGACGTCTGATCAGGGCCGATCCTGGGTGGCCCAGGCGCACCGGGAGGAAAGGCGCTCCGATGAGGGCCTTTCTCCCTCATCCTAGAGGTGCGGCCCGCAGGTGAGCGCCTGCGGTCACCGTACCTCCTAGTCTCATTGAGCACAGCGCGACAGGTGCAAGCTCCGCCCCGTCACGCTGTCTGATTGCCGGATGTCAGGTGACATCCGGCAGAAGAACTGAATGACGGTGTTCTGCCTCTGCAGTCAAGGTCCGGAAACGTCCTCCTCCCTGCAGGGAGGGGGACCAATAGTATGACGTGTATTTATTTTTTTTTGTAAAAAAGAAAAGAAGTGTGTGTGTTTCAATGCGGAAGTGTTTTTCAATGTGTGTGTGTTAGAATGTGTGTGTGTTTCAATGTAAGTGTGTGTGTGTGTGTGTTTTTCTCTGTGTGAGTCAATGTGTGTGTTACTGTCTGTGTTAGTGTGTGTACATAAGTGTGACTGTGTGTATTTCTGTGTGTGTGTATAAGGGTGTCTGTATTTGTGTAATGGTGACTAAGTGCAGGCCCGCCATCAGGGGCCAAGATCACGCCAGAAAAAATAATAATTCCCCTCTGTTTAGCAGGTCCGCGGCTGTGTGGGAAGCGTTCTGCGCTCCCCTCCAGCCGCGGACCGGCTAAACAGAGCAGAGCACCGGGAGACAGAGCAGCAAGGAGGTAAGTAGTGGGGAAGGGTGTAAATAACGAGCATAACGCTGGCATTTTAAATGGCATATTGAAGGGCAAAATATTGGCATAATAAATGGCAAAATACTGGCATATTGAGTGGCAAAAGAATGGCATACTGAGGGGCAAAATACTGTCATATTAAATGTAAAAAGAATGGCATATTGAATGGCAAAATACTGTCATATTAAATGGCAAAATACTGGCATAATAAATGGCAAAAGAATGGCATATTGAGGGCAAAATACTGGCATATTAAATGGTGAAATATTGGCATATTGAATGGCTAAATACTGGCATATTAAATGGAAAAATAATGGCATATTGAATGGCAAAATACTGACTTATTGAGTGGAAAAATATTACTGGCATATTGACCAACTGCTCCCAACCACCATATTACACTAGACCGGGATAACATGCTTGAGATGGTAGGTGGGGCGAGTGGGAGATATTGTCTGGGGGGTCGGTGGCCCAGAAAATTTGTTCAGTAAGGGGCCCTTAAATTCCTGGTGGCGGCCCTGACTAAGTGTGTCTGTGTAAGTGTGACTGTGTGTATTTATGCATGACCCTGTGCGTAAGTGTGGCGCAAAAGTGCGCAAAGTAGGCACTTCCCAGGACACACATGTTAAAGGGGCCAACACTGGCCGCAACATGCTCCCGCTGCCCACGTGACAGTCTCACACAGAAGGCATCAGTCCCCATCCAGTCGGTGGCTATTTTCCGCCTCCTGCACTGAGTGTGCATGGAGGGAAGACTCTGCGGAGGAGACACGAAAGAGCAGCAGCAAGGTGAGTACTGGGGAATGGGGGAGAGGTGGTAATGCTTTTCTTGGGAAAACTGGTGGTGGCATATTAATGGACAAACTGACACTGCCATATTAGTGGCCAAACCGGCACTGGCATATTAATGGGCAAACTAACTGTGCTATATTATTGGACAAATTAACTGTGGTATGTTAATGGGCAAGCTATCTGTAGCATATTAATGGGCAAACTATCCGTGGCATATTAATGGGCAAACTAGCAGTGGCATATAAATGGGCAAACTGGCTCTGGCATATTAATTAGCAAATACACAGGATTATGAGGAGGGAGAGATACATGTGAGTTATGAAGAGAAAGAGACAGGCAGACATGGGTGTATAGGAGGAGAGACAGACATGCAGAAAAAAAGACCACCATGGGGAGCATAAGGAACAGAAAGATAGACATGGAAAAATATGTGGGGTATGAAGGGAGAGATATACATGAGGGTATGAGTGGAGAGAGAGTTATACAAAAGGGTATGAGTGGAGAGAGAGTTATACATGAGGGTATGAGTGGAGAGAGAGTTATACATGAGGGTATGAGTGGAGAGCGAGATATACATGAGGGTATGAGTGGAGAGAGATATACATGAGGGTATGAGTGGAGAGAGATATACATGAGGGTATGAGTGGAGAGAGAGATATACATGAGGGTATGAGTGGAGAGAGAGAAAGACATGGAGGTATGGGAAGAGAGAGATGCGTGAGTGACAGGGTGAGCATGGTGGAATATTATTTATTGCTCCTTGTGTACTTCTTTTCCAATGATGCTCAGCCAGACTAATGGGAGACTTTTGCAGGTTGGACATCATGGGAACTGTAGTTAAAACTCACTTTGCTAGCCAGCAAAAAGTCTCCCATGTTGCTGGCTGAGCATCATAGACATAAATAAAACCACTACACTGTTTTATGGCCAAATAAATATCTTTATTTAAAATAAAAGCTTGTGTTGGTCCTTTATCTAAAAATAAAGTTTGTGCTCTCCACAACAATCCCCCCCACCCCAATAATAAAAATTGGTATGCCTGGAACATACATGTGTAAAGGGGAGGAGTTTATCATATAGCCACGCCCACCTGGGGCGCCAAAAAAGACCTGCACCCAGGCGCCCGTGACCCTAGGATCGGCCCTACGTCTGATGCAGGGCAGTCAAGAGGCAGAATGGTAGGATATCTGTTCACCTGGGCAACGCACAGACACTATGCTGCCTGCCACTAAATACCAGGGAGCTGTGGGTGCTGGCTGGGGTAAGTCCTGGCAGTGCGGAGATGGGGCATGTCCTAGGTAGCTGGAGTATATCCTAGATGTGCCGTGTGGTGAGACAGGTGTATTGTTTGTCACCTCCTGATAGCGACCCTGTGTATAATGTATCATAGAATTTATATACATCTATAAAATGTAAATTAGCAGTGAAAATGATAAGGTGTCTTGTCTGAACAGCTAAATCCTGGGTGATTGTCAAGATGAATTTATGGTTCTAAAGACTGGTTCGGGAGCAAGAGTTATGTTTGATAAGAAATCAATCACATCATTTTGTCCCTTGATGTGCAATTCATATCCAAAGTTGGCAGCAAGAGCTATCTGTGCATTGCTTCCATTTATGTTGACATATAATTGTGTCAGGCTTTTCAACTCTGTTGCAAGTGAAAAAGCAATATATATGTACCTAGGTATATGTACCAATATTGAATTATATGCATATTATTTGGAATGCAACTTTGGAGTCAGAGTGTGCATCATCTTCACAACTCTCTACTCGCTGGACATGGAGGCTACCAAAAGATATTCGAATATGCTAAGTGGGTCTATCGGTGGCCTGGTATGCACAAGGATGTTAGGGTATATGTACATTCCTGCGTTGTGTGTGCCAGCAACAAGGGATCAACTCATTGATATATCTACTCAACCTTCAGAGGACATTTCCATGGACGTTGTCAAAGACCTTCCCATAGTTCAACAATATAGCACTATCTTGGTTGTAGTGAATAGACTCACCAAAAATAGCTCACTTTATACCAGCTAAAGGACTTCCTACAGCAGCAGAGACAGTCTCCCTCTTCATTTGGGAGATATTCAGATTGCATGGCATTCCACGAACCATCGTTTCTGATAGAGGCACTCAATTTATTTAACACTTTTGTGGAGCATTTTTCCAGGGCCTGCATATTCAACATTGCTTATCCACTGTCTTCTATCCACAAACTAATGGAAAGACCGAAAGAACTAACCAGACCCTCGAACAATATTTGCGCTGTTAAATTTCCTACATGCAAGACAATTGGTTACAACTCCTTCCTACAACAGAATATGCCTATAATAATCAATTACACCACTCCATTCAAATGTCACATTCTTTGCTAACTACAGTTTCCATCCTCTATCATTCCCTGACGTACCCAGAGAAGAAAGAGTGCCACAGGCAGCCGATAAGCTCAAGTTGCTAACGCAATAATTCACCCTGCTTCACGAGACTCTGCAGAAAGGAAGCTTACAGATATTAATCTGATCACCCACGATCAGCCACGTCACAGTATTAAGTTGGCAACAAGGTCTTGCTGTCCACTATTCATCTCAAATGCCCAGGTCCAACTAAGAAGCTGGGTCCAAAGTTTTTGGGTCCATTGCTATCACCACTGCAATCTATTCTGTGGATTTCCATTTGCAGTTACCGCATCCATTCTACATTTCATGTCTCTCTTCTTAAGTCATTGATTTCTGATCCTGTGTTGCATCCTCTTCCCAAGCCTCCATTTCTGCTTTGAGTTAATGGTAAAGAGGAATATAAAGTACAAGAGATATTGCATTCCCTGCCATCAAATTCCACTACCGTGATCCTGAAACAGTGGTAGCACTGGAAAGCTGTTTGGGGCCAAATATGGCACTGAAAGACTGTTTGGGAACATAGATGATACTGTAAAGCTGTTTTGGTACAGAGATGACACTGGAGAGCTGTTTGGGGATAGAGATGGCACTGGAAAGATTTTTTGGGGACAGATATGGCACTGGTAAGCTGTTTGGGAACAGAGATGGCACTGGAAAACTGTTTTGGGACACATGACACTGGAAAGCTGTTTGGGTACATAGTGGTTTGGGAACAGGGATGGCACTGTTAAGCTGTTTGGGTATAAGAGGGCAATGGCAAGCTGTCTGGGGACAGAGGTAGCACTGTTTTTACATTTAAAATAAGTGGTGCCAAGGGTGGCGCCCAAAGGGCAGAGCCAAGGGGGGGCAAAATTAGGTTTTACCTAAGGGGGCAAAAATCTTTGCACCAGCCCTGGCCCAATTAAGGTAGATAATGGAGTATAATATGTACATTGTGTTAGCAACATTGCTAACAGATGTATAGAATAAACATGTATACTTCTCTACTTCCTGGTCCTCTGTGTTACATATGTGATCCCCCAATGCCTACTGCACAGGCCACCGCAACATTTGAGAAATACAAGCTCTGTTCTCCCAGACAGAATAAAACTGATTCTATACATTTGTTAGCAATTTGGATGCCAATCCAAAATGGATAGATTGAATTTTATCCTCTTTAAGGAGTTACTGTTATTTTGTGCTCAGCAGGTTCACTTTCACCCCTGTAAAGAGATAATTTCACTAGAATTTATACACACATGTTTTTTTAATCTCAGTCTACATGGGTTTCATTGCAGCACCTTCAGCAAATTGTATGGTTGATGGATATGAAAGTGATGATCAGACTATATCTTCAGTAGACAAATGCTATCAGTCTTTAACCTGGAAACCCTACCAAACAGCACAATGGAGCGTCTTATGTAATACGAACTCTGAGACAATGTAAGTATCTTTTGTCACTTGATATTGATGTGTTGCAGCATGAACCAAAATTTAAAGTGAAATACAATACAACCTAAAAACCTAAAGCATTGTGATTATTTATTATTTTATGTGCTAAGGGTTTCTTTTTATTTTTTATTTTATTTAACCCTAAAAAAATGTGTATGTGGGATGTGACTTAAAGTCTGCTTTATTAAATTACTATTTTTGATTAATTATCTCTTTAAAGGACACCATCATGACACTTGAAATTTATTTTTTTTGTTTTGTTTACACTACAATTTTATTTCTAACTCTTTGCTGATTCATGAATCCTGTTGCCAATGCTTTGTGTTCCAAGCAAATAGGGTGGTTGTTATTAAATATAATTATCTTGCACTTTCTTTTTGGATTCAGTCCGACTGTAGGTTACCAAGTTATCACGGACAAAGGATTTAACTTTTCAACAGTAGATGATGCGTATGTTTGTCAGAAGAAGAACCATTTTCAGGTCACGGTACACATTCGAGTCCTTGGAAGCCCAAAGTATATCAAGACACAGCAAGGCCTGAATCAAGTAGAACAGTTCTACCTTAAAGTCTTTGGCGTGAAAGTAAGTTATTTTGATACCATGGAGAATGTAGGCCATGGAGAGTGACATATTAATACTAATATTTATTAGCAGCCAACACATGCAACAGTGGTTCACAATTTAGACAAAAGGAGATTAAGAAAAACCTAAAATAAAAGTGACTTGGGAGGATAGAGAATCATGTAGGCAGGATTTCGCTATTGCAAATATAGCCAATGTCCTTCCAAAATAAAAAAATAATATATGTAAGAAATAATAAATAGAATTTTAAAAATAGCCGCCCTGTACTGCTGCTGGCCCCATACATAAAAAACACCCTAGCCTCAATTATAATAATGGGAGCCCAGGGCTAGTTGCCCTGGTCGCCCCCTAGTAATAAATAGGACTCAGAGCCATCCAAATAGCTCCCATCCCACATAAGATACACATGGGGGGTCAGGGCAGGTAGTCCTGACTCCTCCTGTCATACACGGGACTGGGAGTTGGGCAAATGCTCCCTGCCCCAATGTTACATAGATGGAGGGCCAGGGCTATTGGCTGTGTGATTAGTTGAGACCTCCGCTCAATCTGGGTCTTTGCATTGTCCCGGACTGAGGCTCCCCCGGACACAGAACAGAAAAGAAAAGCTACATGGAGAAGCAAAGTCCCGCCCCTACTAGGGTGCCCCCTGGAGCAGTTGCCCCAGTCTGCCCCATGGAAGGGCCGGCCCTGTATTAATGCATTATCTGTATCAATGTGTATTATCCATACAACGTAGCAGTTTTTCTGACTAGGAATATAGGCAACCTTTACTGACAATGAGATCCCTTTAATGACCTGAGTTAACTTATCTCATGTTATTGAATCCCAAGGACTACAATAGAAAAATTTGAGTTAAAAACCAGGAATTAGTGTAGTTTTGTGTCATTGAATTAGGCCCATTATGTTATAGGAAACCAAACAGATGATGAGTGAAAAAATAGTTGTGCTTAATACAGTGCTTGTTGAATAGTAAGGCCTAGCTTCTTAGAGAGTTTACTTCTGGTGTAAACCTATACTCTAAAATCTATACTGTCCATTTTATCTTAACAAAGGTCATGGTTTTGTTATATTTTTGTCAGATTTTTATTGTTCTTACTCTTGTTGTAGAAATATTTGTCTTAAACTTATTTTTAATTTATAAATATGTCATGACATAGGTAGAAACTGCCAACCAGACGATAACCATTGAGCAGTCCCAGTCTGATCGCAGTAAGAGACCGTTCAATCCTGTTGTGTAAGTTTCATTTATATCCTCTTGTAACATGAACACAAACAACTCCCCCCATGGGAAACATACAGATTATAGTTCTGAACGTTGTGAGTTATTTATTTTTATTATGCATACTGGATGGTACATTTCTGTCACAGTGGGTATATTAAAATGAAATGTATTATTAATGAAATGAATTGTCTCATTCTTTGTATTTGTTTACTGCTTTTTCATCGCCTTTAATGTGCGTAATTGGTAAGTCAAATGCGTAGGAGTCAAATATTGCAAAGTGACAACATAATGACTATGTGTTAGTGCATTATGTTTTGTGCTATTAATATTAATTGATGGCTGGTATTGTCAGGCTATTGCTTTTGAAAACAAATTGCATTTACTATGAATACAGGAGAGGGGGCTTTCCCTCTCCTGAGAAAATTTATGCTGACTTTCAGTTAGCTTTTCCCTTGATGGCATCTATTAAATGTGTATGCTTAAGATGGCTTTTTTTTAATTTATTTTTTTACATACAGTGGATATTCATCCAATTGCTTTGTAGTTATTGCATTACTACAACTCCCATGACCTACAAACATTAATTTAGCTTTAGTTTGCTGGGGATAATGGAAATAGTAGTTCAGCAACAACAGAATCATACCTACCAAGTTTCCCCTTATGAGGGGGTAAAGTCCCTATTTTGCACCCAAATCCCTCTTTTCCTCTTCTATCGTCCCTCTTCTCTGGTTTGTATCACATTGCTCCAGAGAGATAAAACTCGAAATAAAGTGAGTTGTTATTATTATTAACTGCAGTAAATGTATTTTTATATTAACGTGTAAATAAAATACTTTATTCTTGTTCCAAATGACCAATCAAATGACATAAAACTTCACCTATTGGCAATAAAGTTGCTGAAAGTCTTCCTGCAATGCCCCAACCATGGCAACACCTTCAGCCACTCCCACAAAATAAAAGCATGCCTCCTTAGCCTTTGAAAAGTTGGGAGGTATGCGGAATGGCTAATTCCACTTAACTTTGGATTTTGAAGTGCATTTTCAAGAAATTGAGAATCATTTTACATTTTTGCTAATTTAATTTTTTATTATATAGCAGTATCCAATTACATCTTATTCATACAGAACTTCCAGGTGTCTGATTATTACCAAAGAGTCTGGTGTTTGGGAACTCAGTTACCCAAATAAAATCAATATTCGTATGGAGTGATACCATGAGTTTTTGTGGAATTTGCTATTTTAATGCATATTCAGTATTTTGGTCAGTGGCATGTAGCAATGTCTAATACCTTCAAAAATAAAAATAAAATAAATAGAAAAGCATTATAAAGCATGATACTCCCTTCATTTTGCATGTAAAGTGAAATCTAAAATAATAGTGATAAAATAATCACTATTCAGTCACCTAAGGGTCGACCCAATATACACTGTTAATCGGTCCCGAAATGGTACCTTAGAATTCAGGATGGATACAGGGCACATTGGTGGCACATCAGAACCGAATATGAAGCTACTCAGGTAGCCTCGGTGTGCCTTTGAATATGTCCGCATTTCAGACATCATGGCCGATTGCATACCGATATCTCCCTACATGGGATGCAGCCTAAAAGCACCAAGATGAAGTGGAAGCCTTGGTCTTCCCCACAGACATATATGGGGAGGACTATCTTGGGGCCATTTCCGCAACACCTAAGCTATTTACGAATATAGATGAAATTTACTCACAGAAGTCAAGAGGAGGACTTTGGTTATATTAACCAAAGGCCTCCCAAAATGGGCCAATTTTTAAAACGATAAAAATCAGTAACAATTAAAATAAAAAAAGATACATCAATTAAATACATAAAAATAAAGCAAAAGAACATAAAATAATATCAAACTTTTTTTATAAAAATGTCAAAATGCTTATACTATATAACGTTAATATATTCTTATTGTATATAAATATTTATATGTTTAAAATATGTTTACTTTTACTTTTATTCTTCCACTCTTTTCTATTCAATTCCCCCAGCTCCGCCTATGGTGCTGCACAGTTATTGGGGGTTATAATTAACCCCATCCACTAATAAGTAATATTCTGGAGCATGCCCAAGGTCCAAAATTTTACTTTGAGATAGACTTTGGCAAGGTGGGGGAAAGGGAGGTTGAGTTGCATTTAGGGAAAAGGGTGAGATGGGAAAGGTAACCTCTTTGCACTTCCAGTGGTAGAGGTTAACACAATGAAGGAGTTTAGGCGTAAGGCTATCCTAGATATAAGATAACTCCAGGAAATATTGAAAGAATTTAGAAAATTGGGCAGACTATACGGGCCGAATAGTTCTTTTCTGCCACCACATTCTATGTTTAATATAAATGTCGATAACTAAACTTAATTGAGCATGTTCTGTGATGCTGTACAAAATTTTGCTTAGAAAATTCACACAGGTATTTTTAAAACTGACAAACAATAACATATATCAAAGAATTAGCACAGATAAAACTCATTTTATTTTTTGTTAATATTTGTTAAGAGGCTAGTGCACTATGTTTAAAAAATATCTGATAAATTAGATGTTTCAAGATGCTGTGTTTTAATACTACACATCTGGGGCTGAATTCTATTACTAAAGGTTGATTTATTGTTGGTAATTTAATACCAAATTCCCTACAGACTGCAAAAGAAGAAGACATTAGAGATAAAAGTAATGATAAAAATCCTCCGGATAAAATTTTTGCAGTCGTTGGTTTTACGCTTTTTTTGAATGGTTAAAAAATGACACCAGAGTTATAGCTAGCTATTTCTGAGGCAAGAATAGGTGATTGTGTACACCATCACACATAGTTGTAATGTTTGGTTGGGGACTGAAGTTCACAACCAGCATCTTCATCTGCGTTTAACTGTCTTTCCCATAAGGCTTCACCAAGAATTCTGCTTCCATAATGCTGTATTTCATAGACTGCTAATATCATTGCACCCAAAAAGGTTGGTGAATTGTAGCTCCATAATATTGCTAATTAGTCCATAAATCCAATCCCACTCATATACATATGAAAAGGGGTGCTAGTGATATAACATTTTTAAAAGACAAGTGAGGAGACAGTAGATCTCTTAAATAGCACAGTAGATATATAGAAATGACTATAGACATATTTATTACTTAATTTTTCAATAATGGACCTCCCACACATTGAACAGTGTAACACCACAAGTACACAGAATAAAAACCATTACATAAGATAGTGATAGTAAACATGTTACCAAACAGAATTAAAGGAGATCTAAACTTTATTTTTCACTTGTTCTTCTGATTAGAAGCACCAGGGAAAAAAAATGTTGCTCCTAGTCTGAGGCTAAACTGGCATGTACTTTTGATGCCAGTGCATGCCAGTTTATTCTCTGGTCACCAATTTATCCTCTGTATTATGCCCAATCCAAATTCAATTCATAATCCATTGGTGCATTTGAATAGACTCCTTAGTTTTGTTAATCATCAAAAAGTTATGGACTGCAAATTATAAAGTCTGTTATATCCCTAGTATATAATAAATATTGATATTCTACAGGTTGGAAGTAGATGTAGCTGGTAGTTGTAACATATGTGCATATATACGGTAATACTTTAATTGACCTGTTTGTACACGTTTTCTTTTTTAGGGTTAATTTGCCACCAGATCAAATCACTAAAGTCACACTGGGAAGGTTACATTTTAGTGAAACTACTGCAAATAATATGAGAAAAAAAGGAAAACCAAATCCTGATCAAAGGTAAAGAGATTTTTCAGTGGACCTATCAAATCATACGTATATTAAATATACCAACACATTATTAATTTTGCCTGGTAATATTATCCTGTTATAACAGCATCTCTTCCAATAATGCCATAGAATATATTGTAAAGTACCAGAACCTCTCACCTGGCATATAAGAGTACTTGAAACTTTAGGCTGCTCATATAAAAAATAAAATGAGTACTCTAGAGCAGGGCTCGACAAACCCCGGGCGCCAAGTCGCCATGGCGACTAGGAAATCAGACCTGGCGCCCGGGTAGCGTGAGCCCCGCATAGTGCTCTTGTCCCTGGGATTTTTTCTTTTTGAACTTTAATCCTCCGGTGCGCAAGGGAGCAGACTGTGTGCACCGGAGGCACACATTTTCTGGTCCGCCCCCTCGCTTGGTTTGCGCTGTGGTGCACAAACCAACGGGGACTTCCCTGCAGTGACACCCCCGCTGGCCAATAAGCGCATTGGTTCCAGAAGAAGGAACACGCCCACCTGCCTTCTTTATTTCCCCCGTCAACTCTGACAAGCTAGGAGCAGGAGGGTCAGGTGCGTGACGTCATAAGCCAGGGAGTGCAGGTTTACTAAGTAAATCCAATGCCTCAAAGGCTCATGGGTGCAGGACTGAAAGGGTTAACAGCAGCTCCCTATGCTGTGGTTGCCTCTGCATAAGAAAAGCCACCTAGAGACACCATGCATGGCAGACTGGGCATTGCAATCACTGTCACTGGTCAGTTTTCTAGCTCTTTAGACCTGTGACTCATTTGTATGTCTCACATTGTGTGTGTGTGTGTGTGTGTGTGTGTATATGAGTGACTGTGTGTGAGTGACTATGTATGTATGTATGTATGTATGTATGTGTGAGTGACACTGTGTGTGTGTCAGTGACTGACTGTGTATGTGTGTGTGTCAGTGACTGACTGTGTATGTGTGTGTGTCAGTGACTGACTGTGTGTGATTGTGTGTATGTGCTGTTGTCTGGCTCCTAGATTTTTTTGCTGGCTCCTAAAAGTCAGTAAACTTTGTCAAGCCCTGCTCTAGAGATGTATATGAACATCATGTTTTAGAAGTTCCTATTGGTCAAATTTGGAGAGGCACTGCATTAGAAACCCTGCCGCTATGACGGCCATCACTCCACCTGATCCTTCTTCTTTATTGTTTGATAAATTATACAGAGGTTATACACCAGTCAGCCATAACATTATGACCACTGACAGGTGGCAAGCCGGTGGAGGCAGTGTGATGCTTTGGGCAATGTTCTGCTGGGAAAACTTGGATCCATCCATTCATGTGGATGTTACTTTGACATGTACCACCTACCTAAGCATTATTGCAAACCATGTGCACCCTTTCATGGAAACGCTATTCTCTGATGGCATTGGCTGCTTTCAGCAGGATATTGCACCCTGCCTAAAGCAAAAATGGTTCAGGAGTGGTTTGAGGAACACAACAACGAGTTCAAGGTGTTGAATTCGTTTTCAAATTCCCCAGATCTCAATCCAGTTGAGCATCTGTGGGATGTGCTGGACAAACAAGTCTGATCCCCACCTTGAAACCTTCAGAACTTAAAGGATCTGCTGCTTACATCTTGATGCCAGATACCACAGCACACCTTCAGAGGTCTAGTGGAGTCCATGTCTCAATCTGTCAGGGCTTTTATGGCGGCAAAAGTGGACCTACACAATATTAGGCAGATTGTCATAATGTAATGGCTGATTAGTGTATCAAGCCCATACAAACCTTACACAGTGCAGTTTAAAGAATAGGAAATGTTATCCTTAAATTTCCCAAACCAAAATGCCATATTGGATGATTTTAGCTTATATGTCAGTATCACTGGCACAGAGTTGTAAACTTCTTATATGTCAGTGGCTGGAAATGGGTTGGCATGGATTATGGCATCTATTCATTAAAAGGCGAGTTGCAGATAAGATGAGATGAACATTTCATCTCAGCCACTCACACTATACAGTGTACAGGGACAAACGTACAGACAACACATTGTTAGATGTTTTAAAACTCTCACTTTGTAACAATGCATCAAGGTGGGCCATCTGTCTTCTTCTAGCAGAAGGAGCTTACCCAGGCCTTAACCCATACCTAGGATATCCACAGACAAAAAACAGGAACCTGGTTCAAAGATCCACACGTGTAGAATCTAGTATCTCCAAAGAGACATTGATAATCGAGGAAAGAACATGGGGGGAAGAACATGGCTTAAAACTGCGCAGACGGTGTACAAAAGATAATTTAATGTTAAAATGACACTCACAAATAAAGTATGCAAAAAGAAACTGGCTCAGTTTGCAATAAAAGCATTTAAAACAATAGTGTTTTACCAACACAGGATCCCAGAAGACCATGCAGGATAGATGTAGATGGTAGGTGTTTCTGCTGTGAATTCCAAGGTGTTGTAATCAGGAATATTGGTCATGCTGTGCATGAGGTGGGATCAACAGCCAATATTGATAAACATATCAGGAGGTCAAACAAAACCAGCGTTTTGAGTCCTCTGTTTTGCGCTTATGAATAATAGAACCCTGCATTGTCATTTACTTAGGTACTTCATGTTGGTTGTTGGTTTGTATGCTGTCAGTCGGGAGGAGACAAATCTTGTTGTTTCGCAAGTCTCAGAAAGAATCATTGTGAGGGTATGTATATTAGTTTATTTTGGCCATTGATCCTCTTTTTTGCATTTGTGTGAAGGATGAAGTATCTATTGTATGTTTATTAGCCTACATAATATGTGTTAGATATATTTGTTTTGTTTATTTCCTGACCTTTGTCTTTTGTCGTGCATTTGTGCTTCTTGTTGTGTAGTCTAAATCAAGAGCATTTTTATTTACAGAAAGCCATTTCTACTTGTTTTTTTTAATGGTACTTCTGTAATGTACCATTCAAAAGATCAGAGGAGGACCGGCAAAGGTTGGCCAGTGGAGGGAAACCATTTAGTTGTACTTGGTGCCACCTCATCAGCCCATCCGATATCATCAGAGGTAGTCACAGTAAAGTACAGAGATTGATAGCCAGAGAAGAATATTGGATAGAAAGATGAAACGCATATGCGTTCCAACGCTTGAAAAAAGAAACAAAAACGCGGCCTGGAACGCATATGCGTTCCACTGCCGAATATAACAGACGGAGGGAAAGATATGAAAGGTGTGGAACGCATATGCGTTCCAACACCGAAAAAGATCCAAAGGGAGGCACAAAAAAGAGGTGTAAGCGTTCCAACACCGAAAACAGGCCCTAGGAAGGTAATAATGGGGAGGTGTGGAACGCAAATGCGTTCCACCCCCCAAAAAACAGCAGAAAGGTCCAAAGGAAGAGTGGGGCATAAGGAAAATACCAACTAACCTGGTCCAGGTACAGGAACAGAAGGAGAAAAGCTGAAAAGAAAGAAAACAAGGTACATAACTCAGCCCACACAAAGCAGGAATTGTGACATCTGCCAAAATCCAATACATCTCCACTACCACTTACAGTAAGCTTACGGAGGAATATGTGCAAAAAAACAAAAAAGGAACAGTTATAACAACCCAGAGGCATCTCCAGTACCAACTTGCAGTAAGTGTACAGAAGCATAGGGAATCCTGGTAATCTATAAAAGGGGTAAGGAACCGGGCTTCTTGAACATAGAGGCTGAACTTCCCGGAAAGGTAAGTAAAACAAAAAAATTCAAATAAAATATGTAAAATAGGCCTGAAAACAGGCCCCGTCCTGATAACCAATGAGGACGAAAAAAGACTCTTATAGTTTAGTTTCTGTCCTGCCTACCTTGAGGGTGGAGCTAACCCATACGTAACTGCTGCCATGGTTAACCAGGAAATATATATATATCACACATCAATTGAGTGACTCTCGTATCTAGCAACCCTGAGAAAGATCACAAAATGTTGAAATGCGTTGGTTGGAAGCTTGGACAATTGAATCCACTGTATCCTCTGAAACTTGCTGAAACTGGAAGCGGAATTGCCACTTCGGATGAACAGTGCTCCAGTACAACGGATATGGTTCCTCCAGTCTATCTTTGAGTCCTTATATCTGTGATTTTATATTTTATCATTCAATTCATGTATTTGTTTATCTTTCCTTGAATTACTGTGCGCTACAGCCTGAATAATAAAATCTTGTCTAAATTTGGAAAATTAACATTCTGCATTTCATTTCACGCTGCCCAGACCTTCAACATTGGATATAAATCTACACACTCCAGCCAGAAAACTTGCTTTTCCCACAGAAATCCTAAACTTAAAGGGATTCTGGGTTGGCATAGGCAAATAAGGTTAACAATGATCACTTTTTTGCCTCTATATCCACTTTATACTTGAAACACTTGGGGCAAATACACGCTGTATAAAACAGCATTTAAATGATGCCCATCTGCAGTGCACCAGAATAACCCACAGAACTTACCACAGCACCAAGATTGCACCAAAAGTCATGTCATTGGAAAAACCTTACTAGAATTGTATTGTTTATCATAAATGTAGTCAACAATTAACAAAGCGGTTAACTGAATAATGTAACAAGCATTATCTTCAAAGTCTGATGTGGATCCAGTCTCAAAGCTCCTGGGTCTGGATTCCACGAGTTTGAACAAAGTGCTAAAATCCTGTGTTTAGTATCTTTAGGCTCATTACGTAACATTTAACCATCATCCTTAGAGTACGTACATTAGCTTTAAACTCTACAGCCTATCTGTTTTACTATCATACATATTAACCCCTTTGCGACAAAGGATGTGTCAGGCACGTCCAGTGGTGGAACGAGCGGTTTTCACGATCAACAATCTCAAAAACTGCTCTGGCGGTGCTGCTCCATTGCCTCGATGTCGAGGCATTAGGCAGCACTGACATTTTTATTCTTGGGCACCCACGATCGCCATATTGGAGAGCAATATGCGCCTCCAATATCGCTAATGCCCTCTTTGGTGTAGAGCGTCGGAAGTGAAAAAAATTCACTTCCGTCACTCTGATGCTGTTGCTAGACTGCCCCTAGAGGCAGTCAGCAACATTGCAACAAAAAAAAGGACTTGCTTAGATAAATCTAGGGTTAGGGTTAAAAGAATGGTTAGGGTTACAATTAAACTAGGGTTAGCATAAGGGATAGGGTTACAATTAAATTAAAATTAGAATAAATTAAATGTTAGCATAAGGGTTAGACTTAGGGTTAGGGTTAAATTTAGGGTTTGGTTTGGGGTCAAAAGTTCACTGTAGGGAAAATCCCCCACTATTTTTTGCCCTACAACTGAAACATGGAAACAAGAATATTTATAAACCCGGGACAACATTTTGAAACTATTTAGATGGCGTATTTTTTAATGATTGTATTAGTGTAACTTATGTCAAAGTTAGAGAAAGTGTTTTTTTTTTTTCATCATATTTTATGATTTTTTTGTAGTAAATTATAAGATATAAGGTACATAATGGTATCTAATGAAAGCCATTCTTATGGTGAGAAAACAATATATAATTTGTGTGGGTACAGTATGGGAGAAAGAAGCAAATTACAGCTAAACACAAACACCCCAGAAATGTCAAAACAGCCCATGTCACTAAGGGGTTAAAGGCTTTTTGTCAATAAGTTTTGTGTTGGAAAAGTTAATGTGCTCTGCTGTACCAAACAGATAAAAGTCAAATAAACATGTTAAGTATCTTATTAATAATATGTGTTTCACTGAGATATTCCCTGAAGGTTGCTTATGATCTTTGTTATTGTCCTTACATTTCTTAGGCATCCAACCCTGGGCAGTTTGTGAATGATAATGATGTCCTGTGGCAGCGGGGGCACATCCCAGAAACTGTCGTGTCTCATGGTCGGGTAGGAATTAACACTGACACGCCGGATGAAGCGCTGGTTGTCTGTGGCAATGTGAAAGTGATGGGGACAGTCATGCATCCATCTGACAGTCGAGCAAAGACAAATATCCAAGAGGTGAGGCCCAAGGACATATTCTGTCAATCTGATTTATAACTCTGTGGGCAAGTACTGCCCAAATGCCACATTAGATGTGGCTTCTGTAGATCAAATCAAAACAGTGACATACTGTGCAAGAAAAAAGTTAACATGAATATCAGACTATTGCTAACATTTTATTTATAATTGGAGGAGAAGCTATTTCTACAAATCATTTCTAAAGTGGAAAAAAAAGAGACTAATTTTACAAATTCGTAAATTATAGGATAGGTAACTCCTCCGGCACATCTACAAAATGTGCTCAGGGTGTATTTTTTAGAGTGACAACTGATGTACTAGCCCCATAAAATTCAGTATTGTCACTTGGTAAATGGAATTCTTATAGCTGAAAAAATAGAGAAAACAACTGCAGAAGGTTTTGTATTATACAATTTCCTATGTTTCATGATACAACTTTATAATGTATTCTGTTGATTTAGTCTTTATGCAGTGACACTAGACTTACATTATTAAAAAAGAACATATACACAGGGTCTCACAAGATAAATACTACCACCTGCTATTGTACAATAGGGAATCAAGGAGCATAAATGTTTATGCAACGATTCCTTATGTTGTGGAATTAAATAGACTGCCTACCATATAAATTAAATAAACTGCCTACGATCTAAATGAAATACACTGCCTACCATCATGGGTGTCTGCAGAAAAAGTATCCTTCCCAACTTCCATCTCAATACTTCCTTACCTCCTCCGCATTGCCTACCTTTGTTGGCTCAGGAGTGGGGTTTTCTGGCGGGAGGCCCTAGGTTTCAAATAGTAGCTACCCATTAACAAGAAAAATGATATGATCAGCTAATTGATCAGCATGTACCTGCGCAACATGAGAACTCTAGTTTACAATGGATGGGGTGGTAAAGATTAGACACAACTACTCCAGTCTAAAATTCCTATGATGATCAGCTAGTAATGACTGACTGTATACCATGGGAGCTGCAGTAGTGTAGGCCACCACAACCCCAGTCAATAACTACAATTCGCATGAAGTTCAGCCAGCAATATGGCTGGCTGAATATTATTGTAAAAGCAAACAAAAGTTAGGGCTTTATTCACGAAAGAGAAAATTGCAGGGAATTGAGATGGGAATTTCAAACTTAAGGTGAAAGTAGCCATATTTTTCTAACTTTTGGCCTAAAGTTTGAATAAGTCTTTAGTGTTTGTACTGTAGACTTACTGTAGCCACTCCCCCCCCCCCCCCCCCCCCACAGCCACATCAGCAGTTAATACTATTCCCATAATAATCAACTAATAATACAGCTTGTTCAATATCATCAAAGATACACAATATAATGTTGTGTAGTGTAGTGTAGTTATTTTGAGGTATTACACAAAAGAGGGTAGTAAGAGGATAGTAAAAGGGATATAAAGACGCTTGGTAGTTATGCATTGGTGGTTAACCTTTGGATTGCTAAAAATCAGGAGATATGCATTCTACAGCAGCTGCAATACCAATTAATAATTATATAATAGATATCCTTTGGCACTCCAATTCCCCATGATGCTTAACATACCAAACTGGCATGGGAAATGTAGTCTCAACAGCTAGAGTATTAACTAACCCTATGCTGAAGTCAGGGCCGGCCTTAGGTGTGTGAGACCTGTGAGTGCACAGGGTGCAATACCCCAGACGGAGCCACAAAAAAAAAGGGTTGCCGGTAGAGGCACTGGCTGGGGAGATCAGAACATCTCCCCTCGCCAGCCCTCTGCACAGCCAAACTGATGGATGCGGGGAGGGGCAGAGCTCACTGAGTGAGAGGTGAAGCTCTGCCTCCACCTTGTGAAGCAGAGTGGCGTCTGGTTCACTGGGATCTGCGGGCAGAAGAAGTAAGTGCTGCTCACTCCCCCCGCACCAGTGATAATGCAGGGTATCGGAGATCCGAAGAGAACAGAGGAGAGAACAGATATGTGGGAGGAGGGGGATAGAGAACAGATATGGGGGAGGAGGGGGGAGAGAGAGAGAGAACAGCTTTGGGAGAGGAGGTAGAGAGAGAGAACAGATATTAGGAGGAGGGGGAGAGATAGAACAGATATGGAGGAGGAAGGGAAGAGAGAGAGAACAGATATTGGGGAGGATGGGGAGAGAGAGAGGGAGGGAGAAAGAGAGAGAGCTATGGGGAGGAGGGGGGAGAGAACAGATATTGGGAGGAGGGGGAGAGAGAACAGATATGGGTAGGAGGGGGAGAGAGAACAGATATGGGGAGGAGGGGGAGAGAGAACAGATATGGGGAGGAGGTGGGAGAGAGAGAACAGTTATGGGGAGAGGGGGGAGAGAGAACAGATATGGGGAAGAGGGGAGAGAGAACAGATATGGGGAAGAGGGGGGAGAGAACAGATATGGAAAGGAGGGGGAGAGAGAACATATATGGGGAGGAGGGGGAGAGAGAACAGATATAGGGAGGAGGGGAAGAGAGAGAACAGATATGGGGAAGAGGGGGGAGAGAACAGATATGGAAAGGAGGGGGAGAGAGAACAGATATGGGGAGGAGGGGGAGAGAGAGAGCAGAAATGGGGAGGAGGGGGAGAGAGAGAACAGATATGAGGGAGGAGGGGGAGAAAGAGAACAGATATGGGGGAGGAGGGGGAGAGAGAGAACAGATATGGGGAGGATGGGGAGAGAGAGAACAGATTTGGGGGAGTTGGAGAGAGGTAGACATGACAAGGAAGAGGAAAGGGACAAACATGGGAAAGGAGAGGCACATACATGGAGGGAGAGGAAAGCGTTGGTCAAGAGGAGGGAGAGGAGACAGACAGATATGAGGGTAGGGGGGCGCCACAGGGGAAGGCCCGCACCGGGCGCCGGAACACTAAAGGCCAGCTCTGGATGAAGTAATATTCTACCTTGTGCTTGAAACATGCAAACTGTATCTCTGTCCAGTCAGGGACTGTGAAGTAGCAGCAGCTAGAGGGAGAGGAAGAGCGTATACCAGACCACTCTGACATCAAAATTATCAAATTAAATAAATGCTTTTTTCTGCACTCCCTGCCTCCCAGGTGTTTTTTTCAGCTCTCTATGCCTCGTTAATCTACCCTAAACAGCCTACTGCTTCTCCCTCCCTTGTTGCTGCTCCAGTGGGCCTGCTTGAATTTTCAGGGAAGGAGGAGGGCAAGTACTCCCTCTTGTCCCCCAAACCCCCCCCCCCCCCCCCCCCCACCCAATACACATCCTTACCATCTACATTAAATAGAATGAGATAGGGGTCTCATATATATTTAAACAAAAGTAGATTCACACTGCATAATAATTTAATTTATGCAGATGTAGCGAATGTTCATTACTGTATGTCATTTCTCAATAGTAAATAAAATAATGTAATCATCTTGTGGTCTATCAGTCTTAGACGTGATTCACTTAAAAAATGCTGCATAATAAGTATCATGGTAACCTGTCATCCAAGCGTATCTTTCTCATTTTACAGCTTTACATGCACAGTTTTGCCTGGTATTCAGAAAAAGATAGCTCAGGGATAAGGTTTATAGGTATTCAGAAAGTGCTGTTTTTGAAGCTTGCTATGCAAACACTAATTTCTGTACATTTAGGTTGACACAATGGAACAGTTGAGAAGGATAGCCAAAATGAGGCTCGTTGAGTATGACTATAGACCTGAGTTTGCAACTGCAATGGGAATAGACTCTTTCCATGAAACAGGTATTCAGTTGTTTTTCTTGTTTTCTTACTCTACACATTATTTATGGATATACCTTTGTATGGCAGGCAATGAAATAATACTGCTTTGTGTTCATTATAACAGTATTTAGGCCCTTGTTTAGGCTCATAATAAATAAGTAGCATTGTTTCCAAAACATTAATTAAAGTCCCATAGAATAATTGTGTTTCCTAGGTTACACCAGACAATCCGAAATTAACTTTAAATACTTTCATTGTGTTGGATTTCATCCACACAAGTTAATAGTCATATTAAGGAACCTGACGTGTCAATACCTGATGGACTAAGCCACGAATAACACATTCCATCATCACTTCCAGCTACAAAGGTTTCTACTGCAATTAGCGTTGTCTATTTTTTATGGAACAAGAAGTAAAGGGATTTTGTTTCATTAGCTATAAAAACTGTACCAGATTACTGAAAGTATATAGAGGGACTAGTGTCTGCTGAACTTTTTAATTAACATATTAATGGAAGAACATGAACAAACAGCAAAACGTGTTGGGATAAGACAATTTCCAAGTCTGGGAATTAAGCTTTGGACAAGCAGTTTGACTTCCTTAAAGGAGAACTGCCACCAAATATTAAAAATAAAAAATAAAAATAAAGGAATTTATTTGAGGAACATGGTGTAGGGGTTGCTTCAAATGTTTAAATAGAACATCTTTACAGAGATAACTGTTGACATTTTTTCCCAGCACCTTGATCAACATATGCACATATTCAGTGAATGTTTAAACACAAAAATGATGCTCGCCCATTAGTGCTTGCACAAGTGACATGCTCCCATGTTTAATTGTAACAGTTTTTTTGTTGCATTTGTTAGTTCTCCTTTAAATAAATGTTTATATTCCCCTTTCATGTTATATTTAGTGCTACAGCATTTGACTGTATTATTTAACAGACATCTGTAGGCAAAAAATTGTTTTTTTAGTTGAAAGATTGCATCAAGTGAAGGCATTTTAAATGTCTAGTTCCCAAACTCACTTTGGTGCAAGATGAAGATCACTGCTTGTATAATGCACAGGCTACAGGTGACATTCCTGTGTGATTTGATGCAGACATTCTGTATAAATCACATTTTTTATATTTGACTCAAGCCCTCCCAAGTGATTACTCTGCATGTTTAATGCTGGTGCAGCAGCACTGATTCTATAGACACTGAGGATATAAAGTTTTGCTTCATATAGTGACTTCCTGTCCTCCTCAAATTGAGTCGTTTGAGTAGCCTATGAGTGACCTTGCTCTTGTACACAGTAGAACTTCTTAACAGTGCAACACATTGTCTAATGACATCACTAGACAGACAGGATATTCCAGTCATTTGAATGGCATTATTCTCATTGGTTCCTGCAGCAAAAAAAGCAAATGACTTTTACTCATCTAGTGTGGGCAGTCCCTGTTTCTTGCAAACTGCTGTCATTTCACAATTTATTCTAGCTGTAAGTATTTTATATTTTAAGCAATGCAAAATTCAAGACATGCATTTTAAAGTACTTTGAAAGCACATTAATATGCACAGTCCCTTTAATGAAAGATAAAATGTATCGTATTGAGCCATCTTTGAACCATATAGCTCTATCAAGGGGCAAACATGTTATGTTACAATTTGGATAACATCTTCATTTACCTTAGGTCAGATGAAGGATTCTAAACAACATGTCAGCCCTCTATAAGAGCTTTAAAAGCAAACAGGGCTCAATAAGGTACTGTATTTATATTATTTCATTAAAGAATGTGTATGTAAACTATCTACACTTAACGAAAACTTTCAATTAAACATTAATTAAAGTGATATTTTGTGTACAGGTGTCTTTAAATAAATGGTGAGGAGGATGATGATTAGGTGGTGCTGGTGTTACCGGTGTAAATCGATTGGTTTAATAGTATTACTCATCAAACCTCTGTGTTACTGACTTTAAGAAGGAATGCACTGATGAACAACTTTATTTTTTAGGTATGATTGCTCAGGAGGTACAAAATGTCTTGCCTCGAGCTGTGAAGGAAGGTGGCAATGTTACATGTCAAAACGGAGATACAATAGAAAACTTCTTGATGGTTGATAAGGTAACTCAAGGCTTCTTTACTAATAAAGAGATATAATCAGGCAGTATCTCAGTGATTTCACAAAGGCAGAAATAGCCAGGACAGCAATAAGATAGTGAATGGTTATATCATCAAATAGGCTTGGACATTTCCTTTTTGGGTGCAAGTGAATCATGTGTGTTATATTATGCACACTGGTTTAGAGGTGCAGTGGTCAGTATGCATGATGGCCAGTGTAGGAATGGTGTGTTTGATAGAGAGACACTTGAACCACTTGAACTTCTTGTACTTATCTTAGAAGGTCAGTAATAAGTTATTAGCACTAAGTAGAAACCACTAAGAAATACCAACGTAAGACCAGGTTCTGGGGAACCATCCAAATAAGGGTGCCATGATATTTATTATGTTTGGTGTGGAAATCAACATCTAAGTTGCACCCAGCCTCTGCATCCAAAAATACAGAGTGCTTTACCAAAAAGTTATCTGAGAGTGATCACCATGCCATCCATGTTAACTGATGTGTTCCCTGTAGCGACCAGTACATTAGAGTAATGGAAGCTCTGCAGATGTTCTTTTGAGGATAGATTTGGAAAACATGCCTTGCCTGACCATTGTACCTGTCACCTGTAGTTAATGCTGATGGTCTGCTTTATGCCACTTCTGGTTCAGATATTCTAGTTTATATTAAATATATATTGCATGTTCTCTAGCTCATAGAAACTCCTAAATTGATCCTGGAACCATTGCTGCTAAGCAATATAAAACATTATTTTGGCCTCTAGATTGCACTAAACACTTTTCTCAAGTTTCATGTCATAACCAGGGTTACAGACAATCCCACTTGTGTTATTGGTTCTGTTAAAGGACAGAGTGAAGAACATGAGTTGCAAGCTTTGGAATCCAGTGTCCTGTTGATGCCCAATTAGCAAGCTCCAGCTCTAACCATGTTTCCAAGGATCCGTTTCTATATACTTTTTATTAAGTTCTTTATCCACTCCAACAACATTAAATTGTAACCTGTCATTATGCGCAGATACCTCAACCATATTTATTTGTTGCCAGCCTGTACAGCCTTGAGGAATATGTTGTTACTTTATGAATAAGTGATGATATGATCTCTCCAAATACTATTTTACCCATCACTATGTAAATCCCAATAACATGTGTACATGCGTGGGAGTTAAGATTCATGTCAATTGATAGTAGCTGACAGAAAAGATAATTAGCAGCAATCAGGAAGGCATCGGGAGGGGGAGGCTTTGTCATAAGATACAGTATGTGTATATAGAGAACAATAAACAGTAGAAAAACAATCAATTTATTGCATTTCTGATTTCCTCTCCCAGGATCAAATCTTTATGGAAAATGTTGGTGCAGTCAAGCAGCTCTGCAAACTCACAAATAACTTGGAGATGAGGATTGAGGAGCTTGAAGTCTGGAACCAAAAGCTTGCCAAACTGAAACGGATCAACAGCTTAAAAACAGCTCAGAATGAAAGGTCTCCCTCAAGGTTAGCTAGTTATTAATATGACAGAGACTTTTCAACTTGGCCTTTATATGAATTATGTGCTGTCATCATCATCATCATTTTAACTGATAACTAAATGGGCCCATCACCTCAAGCCATGGGTAAAGATCGGGTATCAGCCTATTGTGAAGATTACCAGAAAACAGGAACATGTCCAGAAAGCAGAATATGGCTTCCATGTCAACACTGCTCTTCAAATGAATACATGATTGTCTCAGAAATCTACGTATGAAACAGTTAAATAAATAAATGTAAAATCCTAAAATACATAACTGGTGTTTGAAATATTAAGGTGTGAGCAGTTGACATTGTGGTGGTTGAATAGTGCTAGCTGGTAAAATAAATAAAGGCATATATGCATACACACAATCAAAAGTACCAATATGCTGAGGTAGAGGTGCTCCCAAATAATTCTGTTTGAGAGTGTGCCTGTTACTCTTTTTTTTTAATAGCTCTCAGCATTATTGCATATACTTTATTGACTTAACTTAATAGGTGCCGGTATTTATAATATGTGTTTTTGTTTCTGAACACCTTGATTTCTGACGCAGTTCAAGTCAAGGACGCAGTTCAATTCTATACTGGAATGTTTTGCCACAGCTGTGTTATGTCCACAGGCTGATAATGTATCCTATTGTTTGGTTTTACAGAGCATACAGCAAAATAACTCAAGTCCCACTTCAAAAGAGAACAGTTCCAGTGAAAGCAAAACAGGTTCGTGGAAATAATTGCATAGCTTTACTTCAGAAACCTCTAGTAGGGAAGATTTTTTTTTTTAAGCTGTAATTCTTTATTCATTGACAATAGAGAAATACAGTCATAATAAAACAAAGTTTGAAATATAAAACGTGGGGGAAAGATAGAACATTATGGGATAAAAAGTCTGAGGCAGGAAAGAGCAATGAAAGTGAGATGGCAGGGAGGAGCGATGACGTGTGGATGTGAGATGGCAGGGACTTCTTCCTATGACCAGATTTCAGCCAAATTATTAAGTATTTTAGCCTATAATTTAATTTAATTGGAGAATAGAGCACTGAGAGCTACGTATAAAATGCTTATCCCATGTCATATTCTAGCTGTGAAGGCTTCTGGATCATCACTCAGAATGTGTGAATCTTGGGACAGGGCAAGCTTTGTATAGATATTGTATTGAAATAATGAAAGCCAACACACTAATCTTTTAAAAGTCTTATTTGATAAGCTTGTTCTCAGCGTATCATCATTTAAAAGGCAATTTATAAGACGCTTTGTGATGATGGTGTGCACAATAATGGTAACCAACCACATCCCTGACTCTCTGACACACTATCCACAGAGAGAAAAACATCCCCATCCAATTACAAACCATTCACCCCCAGCACTTCAAAATATTTGCTGCTACCAAGATTTATAAGGCATTTAACTTACACCTAATTTGGTGTTATTTTAATTATTTGTGCTGGGGGCTGACATTACCAAACAGGAAAGTTATTTTCCATATGAGTGTGGGATTCCTTGTGTTACATCACAGCAAACAAAGATGGCAAAACCATGCCCCCTACATTCCAAGCACTTCAAGCAGCTGAGTTCAGCAGACAGACTTACGTAACAGTATCTAACAACACTTGTCTGCTGTTTATGACATCACCGGTGGCCTCAAATGCATATGAACTGCTTTTCAATGGAAAACGTGTAATTTGCATATTAGGCCACAGGTGATGTCATAAACTGGAGACATTTAAAACACATTTTTCTCCTATTTTAGGCATTTGGTTGCAATTTTGCTAACACAATGTATAGATCATTGTCAGTCATTTATTAATTCTCTATTTATTCTCAATGTTTAGGTGACACTGTCCCTTTAAACAGGTTTCTGTAACAATCAAATAAATACTTCTTAACTTCTGAGCCCACCATAACTGTAAACAACTGTGCATATCAACAATGAATCTTTATATCCACACTTGTGATTAAACAGGCAGTTTTGTTTATTACAGCATAAGATTGGAACATATTTTTCTGAGTTAAAATATGTATATTTTACTAACTGGGTGAAAGAGAATGGGAAGATCTTATGCTAACACATTTCTAAATAGTTTTTTTCATTTATGGGGTCTATTCAGTAAACAGTAAACTGTGATTAGTTTTTTATTTAACAACATTTAAGGGAGTTATTATGTGGATATACAATCATGCATATTTTCATTAAAGAATCCCTTGAAAACTTCATAGAACAGTAGTCTGGTAAAATCCTCTGTAAACTTTGGGAATTCCTCAGTTTGATATCCACATGCATATTAACATTGGTTAAATATTTGTTGCACATTTATAATGTTTGTGTATAGCTGAGCATGATGAACTAATTGGTCATGATTACTTTACTTAGGTTCCAAGTAAACAGCAGTGCTCCAAAAAGATATTTCAGATTACAGTGTTTGCCCTGATCTCTGTAATGGCTCTTTGGTAAGTTACCAGGAAAATGTAAATATTTATAAAAAGGCAAATTAAAGTTTTCTGTTAAAATAAAAGTATTTAATGATGATCTGCCTCAAAAATAGCCTTCTTTTCCACACTTTCCCAATTGTTCTTTTGACATTATATTAAAGTGATAATTTAAGATTCTAAACTTTAAAACTGTTTTCAAAAGTGTTGAAACCGCTCTGAGATTGAAGAGGTATGTATTTCAAAAGATAAGTACTGTTTTTTTCCTTTCTGACCCCTTATTGATGTTCAACTGCAGGTCAGTATTTACCAATGTTATCCATGTGTGCTGCGTCAGCCACTCAGCTTTGGATGTCACTTTCTACTGTAGAAAACTGCCATTTTTAGGTGAAATCCACACAAAAGAGATAGATTGCATAATTAAGGGTTTTGTCAGTGCAACTGACCTATTTAATTTTTTTTACTAACTTGTTCAAGATACCATTTAAGATAAATCATTTTTTTTTAAATATATATTTTCAACATAAAAATATTTATTTTCTGTTGAGCCTTTCTGTTTTACAATATGAAGTAGAAGCAGCTGTTTTTAGTAATGTGAATTATTGTTACCTGAAGTTTACCCTCTCGCAGAGCAGTAAGGAAGGTGAGGTGACTGAGCCACTAGCACACAATTCCTGGGGCGGAGTTACGATAGCCACATAAGACTGGTACCCACTCAGTCTACGGAGGTGTAGGTATCTGCCACTTCTGGCCTGCTTCTAAGTGTCAATCACACGCATTCTAATCGGAACAGAGTGTGGGACATGAACACCAGTCATCATCTTGCAGCTGCATGGAGAGGACCAGGAAGATGCAAAGACCTACAGCTTCCTTATCACCACTGATCAAAGGGGAATAGTCCACAGGGACTAACAGTGAGGAAATGATCCTCCTAACCAGTTGACCTCCCTAAAAAGTGGTGTATCTGAATTAATTTTTATGCAAATAATTGGTATAAACTAACTGCTATGAAACATACATTGACCACAGCTCTCTATTCTTGCCTTGTTTGCAGAAATTGCGAGCTATGGCTAGCTCTCCTGACATAAAGCACATTAATTTATGTATTCCCTTAAGTCAGTTCATTGATTTTGTTTTTCTAGTTATATGTGATATTTCACCTCCATGTCCCTTTGGCTCAGAAAGGCACTATACTTTTGCTATGAAAATTGGCTCTATGTGCCAGATCTTCTGCAAATTGTCAAAAGTAATGTTGTATTTTGGGTTGGAATGCTGGTAAAATGGTAAACTGTGTGTTTATGTGGCATGCACTGTTTCTGTACAAAGGAAACCGCGAGTGAGAAGACTATAACTTAATATTTCTCTGGCATGAAAAAAGTTTCCCTGACATACTTGATTTGTAGACCACAAAGGGTTTCCCCTCTGTGTCGGCTATTTTGTCTTGATTAAAAGGATACATCATTTCAATATCGTCTCACTAATAATGATCTAGTTTTTGTTAAAATTGTACAGAGAGGGTTGAAGTTATGTTAAATCATTCAAATAATGTTTGATGGGAAAGTTTTACAAAAAATGAAACGCAATTTTGTTATAAATTGAGGATCAGATGGTCTCCGGAAATTGTACCTGTCATTCGAAAATGTTGTGTCACTTTAAAAAGAAAAACTTTTCACCTAAACCTTGTACTAGATAAATTGTTAACAAATGTATAGTTGAAAAGTTATTTTAAATCCAGTTTGCGGTGCCTGTCTGTCAGATATCGGAATGCCAGCTTACAGATATAGAAGAACAAAAAGGGTTGTGCAGTGTGCATACATTTATAATGAAAGAAAAAGGGTAAGGCACAGCGCTAATAGATAATATATGTATATAGTGACTTCCACTCTACCAACAAAGGAATAATAAATAACAGAACCAATACTGACCACTGAAGACAGGGAAGGTACACGGTGGGGATGGAAAAATCCCGGATAGTATATGGAGTAGCAAATTACTTGATTACAAAAATGAAAACATGGAAGCGGCTAGTCTTATAATGGAATGCAATGGAAAAATCCACTGCAAAAAAGGAGAGATAATGTGAGTTAGACAGAGCTAAATATGTATACCAAAACAGTTTAATATGATAGACTGCAAAGACAGGAATGTTATAAAAAATATAGAATTTATTACAAGGAAATATAGATATACAGGTGGACGACCATATGAAGTATACAGCAATATAATCTAAAATCACAAAAAAAGACTGAAATTATATAAACAAAAATACAATAATACACTGAATAAAGGGCCCCAAATGGGTGCAAAACAAAAAGAAAGATTGTTAAAAATATATAAAAAATACAAATAGAGCCAAAGATCCCTTACCCACTGGGTCTGTTCGCCTGGCCAGGTCTATTGAACAGTTAGGATATTGCACTATATAGAAACACAGCTACACCCCACAGGACGCGTTTCGAGTTATCTTCATCAGCTGGTGGGCGGTAGTGCAATCACTACATAATGCTCAACATTTAATCCCTGCATTTTGGTAGACATTCACGGGTTAAACTCTGAGATTTAATGTATTATAACTTAATCTATATATTTGCCGTCGCTTTCACCCGCACATAAGTATATAGGGCATCCTATGTTGACTTTTTAACACTATATATCTGCATTGAATTATTTTTCAAATATCCTGTCACTCACACTTTTATCAATAACAGATCCACGCTAATGCCAAACAGTTATGGGAAATGCCAGTTAAAAACAAGTGCTTCCCTGAGAGATATTTTTTTTAGATATGTCCTCATTTTAAAGGTACCACCTGGTCAACCAACGTTGTTTTATAGAGGTAAAGTTGCCATATGTTGTATGTTCTTCTCTAAGTTCTCTGGGGTTGATTCGCTGAACAGTGGTAAGTTCAGGAGCATATACCAAAAGCAGGCTGAAATAACCGAGTTGGAATAATAGGTGATTTGGAGAAGTTATTTTGGCCTGCTTTTTGAAAGCTTCTTGCCAATTGGCCTCAATTTACTATTTGGATATGTTCACTAAAGTGTTTAAAACAGTGAATATTAGGCGCTCAATAATTATTTTAGATTGCTGCAAAACCACTCTAGTGCATAAACTAACTTCTAATACACCAAAAAAACTATTGTGAAAAAAGAGGGTGCACAAGTGATTTTTACCAAATATGTGTAAAAGTTAATAATGCACTTATCTCGTACGTTGTAATAACTTCCAGCTTGATCTCAATTCAAAATCTTCTGCTACACCACTCTGAGCCTGGTATATATAGGCTCCGAAAAGTGTGAGTACAATGTTCACTGAAGAGATTTTTTAATTCACTTGCAGTTAATTTCTCAGTAGTCCTTTGCCTTATCTACCTGGTTCCTAATTATAATCCAATTAATCAAGAAATATTTTCTTTCAGTGCCTTGACCATTTCCACATTATATATCCTCTATGTGCAAGAGGAGGCCATTGAAAGAGAACCTTCAGTACCGTGAGTCATGATTACTTTGGGAGATTGGGGGTCATGTATAAGCTTGGCACAAGTGCAGATAGCATCAAAAACTGTCACTATCGGCATGTGTGCCAATGGATAAATCAGACTCCTGACAAAATGTAGGGAGTTTGCGCCACCTCTGCTGGTTTCACACTTCCAGGTTGTGCTGATGCTGCCCATGTATAAAGAATCATGATTAGTGTCAGAGAATCTTCACCAAACACTGCTTGACAGAGGTCCTTTTCCCACACTGCAAAGTCTTTATAAAAAGGCTCAATTGCCAATATATATAACGAACGGAAATTGTGGCTTTCTTTCACTTCCCAACACCTTTCAATGCTGGAGTGTTTATACATAACCCCAAATATGTTCATTATTTACAGAGGGATTGTAAACTCTTAACTCGCCTTGCCTATTTGGTTTTGTCTATATTGGTTTAAAACACAGTTATGGTTTTGGAAACATTAGCACCGGAAGTTAAAAACTATATAATCTAAGATAAAAGTCAGACTGAATTCATATCCCTTTTTACTACTCCTTCTCAAACTCCCAGGACATATCAGTTTACAGTAAAGGGGCTTAATCAATTAAAGGGGAGTAATAATAAATAGGATCATTCTAATGTGGTGGCCCTTAGCAAAGTAGGAATTTGGGAAGTTAATATTTCCTTTTAGAGGGGAAAGATGTTTGCCCCAGTGTTGAAGGGTAGACTAAATTTTACACAACTGAAAAATGAAGCAAATTAATTTGATATAAAATTACTATTAGTTCCAGGATCCTTTATGCTGTTTACTTGATAATCCCTAAATGCACCCTTGTCATTGATGAGGGCACTTAAGCCTGCTATTCATACTCATCTACCATTGACTAGTCTGATGACCATCCCTACACCCAACCTGCAGCTCCAAAGCTCACTGGTGACCCCTAATGTCAGTAGGGGTTGGGCAATAAGTACTATAGTAGTGTCTCTAGTGAAAGGTTGCACAAGACATATAAAGAATGGGATGTGAAGCTTCATTTTCCCATTTGAAAATTAAGTTACTTGAATGTGTAAGATTTTTTTAAGACAACTGCAAATTTGGCATTTTGTTGAAACAAAATGAATATTATGGTACAAACTATTTGCAAAGACAGCATTTCTGTATATTAGTCATGTGTGGAATATTCTTGACCAGTTGTAACCTATAAATCTTGATTTTTCCTGTTTGTCCTATAGCTATAAGAGGAAACTAAATGTGTTCCAAATGACAGTTCTCAATGTGTGAAAACAAAAAATAAAGCTATATTTAACATGTATTATGTGCTTTAAATGTGGAAATAAAAAAACAATCACCTTTTTATTTTTTCACAGCAATAAAAACACCAGTATTAGCAGCTCAATAATGCCTTCACTTTATACAACTTTGATGGGTATGTTGACCACCTCCATATCAGTATTAAAACCTTTTGACTACAAGACTTTGTAAGCAGACTCTTATTTTAATCTCTTGGTGACAGGACTGTTTACTTTACCCAGACAGATGATATATGATTTTTTTCAGAAAAAAAGGCTTCCTTTACATAACATTATTTTGAAAATATTATATAATTTACTATAGAAATGTATAACTTTTACTTGAAAAATCTTGTACACATTTACAAACGCTAATTAAAAAAAGTTTAGAAATAGTTTAGAAATACCCCATGCATTATGTTTATATCTCCTGTAAAGCATTGCTTTTTCCGAACCAGTTTCTTTTTCAGGATTGCCTTTAGTGACATTGTAACCGTAACTCCACCTCTAAGCCTCCTAAAAAATTGTTTATTATCCGAAAGCTGCCCATTTTATCTCCCTCAGCCCCACAGCAATCAATTTGACAGTTAAATGCAAGTGATTGCTCCAATTGGCTTTCACATGTGCCGAAGTTCAGCTCCGCGCTACTTCTGGAACTGCCTCAGTATATAGGCAGCCAGAAAATGTTTTCATTTATGACGTTACATGCCGTCACTGTCTCTTAATGGCACAACATTTGAATGCTATGCCATCGTCAAGCGATTCATTATCTGAATGGTGAGCTTACAATTGATGGTGATGCTGCATAAGCAGTTGCACATGGCTAAATGTTGTCCTTATGCCTTGCAATGCTCAACTTCTATAACATGCACAATATTTTTTCAATGCATGGAATGTGTCTGTAGCATTTCTATGGCCCTTATCTGTAAATTTGTATGACCTTTAGAATATACTGGTCCATTTGTTATTATGGTCTTGCTTCGAGTGGACTTTGGTGAATTGATCAGTGAATTGAAAAAAATCAGTTATTATTAAGTGAGCTGGAAAAATTCTCCTATCTTTATAACTCTATTAATGCTATTAATGGTTATTTTCTACAGCTCACTATTAGTGAGGAGATTTCTGGATGTTTTTCTAGGATTTTTATGAATCTTGCTAGATTTAAATATTTGCATTTAGACTGTGTAATGATTTTATCTTATATGTATACAGGTCAGTGGTGCATTTTGGTTTTATGCTGCCCCAGGCATGACTAAATTAAAATCATTAAGTTGAATGTATCAGTCACCTGGACTACTAGAGTTTGACTAGGCATCAGGGGAGGCATCAGAGGAGGACTGGCAATTTCTGGCCCTAGAGGGCAATAACTATTTAGTAGCCCATTGTGCCATTTCGTCAACCCACCTGTTATCATCAGGGATGGACATAAGTAAACATGCAGGAGAGATATACTGACAGATGCAGAGACTGACAGACAGACACCGAGATCAACACACACAGATAGAGAGGCAGGACAGAAATACTGAAAGAGGTACAGAGACAGACAGACAAAACAACTAGATAACAAAATAGAGAGTGCTACACACTAGGACCTAAAGCATCCAACTGTGACCCTGCAGATGTTTCTGTACTACACCTTCCTGCCCTTCTAGAAAGCTTGTGGGGAATTATGGAGTTTGTAGTTCTGAGCAGGTGGAGGGTCACATTAGACACCTGGGCATTAGAGCCTTTAGAAGTGAAAAGTGGTGCAGCCTCAGCCCATTGAGGTGGAGTAGAGGGCAGCCGGGTGGGCAATTGCTCCAGCCTTAAAATGGTAATGAAATGTGTTTTATTTTGCAGCAGTAAGTCTCAGGCCACATACAACAGATGTACACACCACACCAGAAATGCTAGAAATCAATTTCTGTGGTATCCTGCCCTGCGACCATGCACAGTGTTGTGCAATTCAAACAAAACTGAAAAATGAGAACTACGGAGAACCAAATATGTCTATAAAAAGTAAGCAATATTGTGAGAAGCCAATTCATGATTTTTTTTTGGTTGTACTCTATTAAAGCAGTGTTTTAAATCATCATGACCTGGTCCACTTTAACTATTTCAGGGACTCTCTCTTTCTCTCTCTTGTTGTAACCCCTGGGCACTGTATGCAAATGAACTACTGTAGTGAAGATTTGAGGAATTTGTTTCAATAAAAGGTCGTAGAATGGTTTGGGTATTTTAAATACATTTCAACCCATTTACCTTGGAGGCCATATTACAGAAGCTGTATATGCTTAATACTGGACGCTAGCGCATGTAGTTGATCACTAGCACATTTAATTAATTTATATTATGATGCATCAAAACAGAGTATGGAGCTACAAAGTGTATATGTGAACCATAAAGACTAATTCTATGGCCCTGATTATCCTCATTAATTAATGTATTTTGAAAAGATACAATGTGATAGTAATGCTACTACCTTGTTTATAAATGTGTTGTCTTTTGGTTGTGAACAGTAACAATATTATAGAGCAGTAATTGAATTTGTTTGTACTAAACACATTTAAATTTCTTTTTTAGGAAATGTCACCAAGATTTTCCCCGAGAGCAGATGGCTTGATAAACCTGCATTCTCAAGTGACTGTAAGTAGATGTTGTTATGCAGAGAGCTAGAAAAACTCACAGCATTTGTCCCTGCACCTCACTTTTATTGAATAGTTAACAAATATATTCAGTTATCACCACCACGATAAGAGTGTGAATAACATTTAGAGCAGACATACATACTAATCTGTGTCCCCATCTACCACCTACAGCACGTTTCTCACCAGAAAGTACAGGACTAAAAGTACAGTACCTCGCTTTCATCTACTACCCAAAATATACTTATATAAAGGCGTGGATTTGCATCCAAACTACAAATAATCTTTCTCACTGTAAAATGATAGACTTTAAATTGTTTGGAAATATATATATATAACCTTTGGTGTTCATCTGTGTTTGTGTTTACCTAATTTTAAGACCTGCTAAGGAACATATGATTGTTATTATATCCTGATATGTAAAACCATAAAATTCAAAGAGGGTGTACATTCTTTTTTCCCATGACTTATGTCTTATTATGTCTGTACACACACACGTATATATATATATATATATATATATATATATATATATATATATACACACACACACACACACACACACACACATTGTTAAAAAGAAAAAGACAGCGCTAAAATAGACTCCAGAAACAAAGAGTTAGTTATAAAGTGTATACATTTATTGCAGGACACCATATAATAATTACACAAAAAAATACATATAGGTCCTGTGCCAAAATGATGGTCACAAAGACTGAATAGATATAAGTATAAAAATTACATACAGATGACATAAAATCAATTACACATAAAAAAAGTATTAAAAGGGGAAAAAGACATCCAAATATGCTCTTACCCACTTCTTTTAGGTTCACCTGGCCATGTATTAAACGCTCGATATTGCACAAAAAAACAAAACACCCCACAGGACGCGTTTCGTTAAAAAAAAAACTTCTTCACCTGGTGGATATTAGTGCATAAAAGAAGTGGTACACATGCTACTATTTATACTCCAAAAACAGACAGAAAAAGAACCCTGTGAAATCCACAGATCTGTATAACCGGAAGTTCGCAATATAGCAGCTTCCGGCGTTGCCATGGAAACGGCGTCTTGTTGTACATAATAATAATAATGTGTAATAATAACATAATAAGTGTGACTGTATGTACATTATAATATAAATATATTGTAGAATCTGAAACCTATATAGTTCCCAATGCTTCCTAATAATATAATATAAATATGGATGTTATGTGTATGTGATTGTGTGTGCATATGTGAATCAGTGTATTTGTGATATTATATCTATATGTCCCTGAATGTCAGAAATAAAATGTGGTTGCCTACTTTAAACGATCTTACATATAGTTTTTGTGATTGTATCTGCTTTCTTTTTTCTTTCCAGAACATGCTCTCTTTTGATTTATTTGTTTTGTAATTAATTATTAGAAAAATGCATAAGCTTACAAAAACTTGTTTAAAAAGGGGATTTTATAAAGAGAGTAGAAGTGTATGGAAATATACAAATCTCTGATGCAGATGATTGTTTTCTTAATAATACAGCATGAAAAGGCAATAGGATTGTATATCAGTGTATCAGTTATTAGTTTTATTATTAGTGTGCCCAGCAGAGGGTGCTGTGGTACTGAATAATTATATCAAGCAGTTCTTACTTAGTTAGCCACACTAATATCTCTTAGTATACTGTGATAAACCACGCACTCTGTAGCCTAGGAAGATAATGAATAAAGGGCCATAAAATTGGCAGGTGGATATCAGAAGCTATTTCTTTATACATAGGTTGCACCCAGAGCTATAACACTGGCATGCATTGTGCTAACTCCTGGCTTTTAGTTAGATTATACACTAGCACACATGATAATATTGTCCATAATATGACATTCTCCACCTTTATGCATAATGCACTATGTTCCTGCTGTGAATGAATATTAATAGATTATTAATGGATGTTTTGAAACTTTCTTTACCTCATATTTGCTGCTGGACTAACTTGACCTGGACATGGAGATTTGGGTAATTTTGGTAGGAATTAGTCTTGCAGTTTCTCCCTCTCTCTTACACAGGCCTTTCATTACACATGGTTATGATAAATGTGTAACTACTACCTTAATGGGAAACCACTATTACATAAAGGATTTCACAATACATATAATGTACAATGTATTGCTATAAATACTGATCTGTAAATATAAAAAGTTAACTACTACATATCTGTATAATAATAAAATGTAATCCTCCTGTATAAACCCAGATGGTGTTTGCACATAACATCTATTCTGTAGTTCTAGTGAATGAGCTAAACCATGATTTAAAGCCAATTGCTTTTCATGACCTGTTCGTCGTTTGTCATATTGTTTTTACAGTGGTTTACAGTTGGTTGTATACTTCATTGTTTGATATGTCCTTGGATTGTTCTTGTGTTCTTTCAGGGATTGATACATCGATCAGTTCAATACAGATTATGGAGAATCAGCAAGTAATAGACAATCGCTACTGTAGTAAAAACCATCAGTATCTGTGAGTAATACTGCACATCTTATCATTTAACTGTTTTTTGTTTTTGAGAACTTGAGAATCAGTTTTCTCACACTGGTGTTTTTTTATGCATATCAACCTCCATTGTCTTTTGGTATAGACTTGTTGGCACAGCAAACAAATAATAAAAACAATATATAATGATTAATAATTCACATTAGTTCATCATACTTTCTCACCATTCAGCCTAGATACTGATATATATATATCGTCACATGAAGCAGCCTCTATTTGTGTTTTGGGATACAGTTAGCAGTTATTTATACGCCAGCTAAATGTATTAAAAAAAACCTGTCTAATAATAATAATACAAAGCCATAATAATATTAAACCAGTAGAGGTACATTCAGATAATAATATGATTTCCTTTCTTCCACTGTTAAGATCTGGAAACTACAACTATGTGATCCCAGTGAACAAGTATATTCCGACCAATATGCGGATAACTTTGGAGATGAAGTAAGTAGAAATGTATAAACTAGAGGTAACAAGGACCTAGAAAAAGAAGAAAGTCTGTAATAGTTAAGAGTGTATGCAGCTACAAACCTGTGCGTGGGAGGAAAACAGTAGAAGGCTAGGGAGTACAAGACTAGAACATATTAGGTATGTGTATAAAAATGGTGGAAATAGAAGACTGGGCTTATAAGACTGAGATATAAGGCCGTACAAATGTTATGCTGTTTTAATGCAATTTAATGCTGGTATACATTTTTAACAGTGCTGTTTTTTAATCCCAGTCAAGTCCTGCTGTGATCTGACATAGTTTCTATACAGTAAAGTTACCTGTGCCTATTTAGAGACACACTGACCAGACCTCTTTGGTATAGTAAATGCATTGTGAATGTGTGGCTTTAAGATCTGTGCAGTGGTATTTACCTTCCAAACACGGCTGGTTTTGTTTTCTTCAGTTCATCAATCAAGAGAAAATTCTCAATGCAGTCTCAACATGAGTGGATTTGAAGTCCTTTGAGAACTATTAAATAGTACTGTAACTGGCCTCGCAGCTTTATTGGCTGTGTTTCCATTTTTATAGGAAATAAAACAGGCAAGTAGTTAGAAAGGAAAAGAAAGTAAACTTGATTGGAAACAAAGCACTGTGAAGATGTATTTATTTTTTGTTTTATTTTGGTTTACCATTAACAATATGGTAGTATCATTTTGGGGCTATAACAAATATGCCTAGTATTTTGATTTCAATGTTATTTATTTCAGAAATTGTAACTAAGAAATTTGTCCAAGTTTTAATTCTACCCCTTTTCTGCAGTATTAGTATGGTCCAAAAATAGTATAAGGTTGTGTAATTGGCACTAGCTGTAGTTGGATTCCATCCACTCCCCACACCTGGATAATAGATATTATTATCTAACTTAATGGTACTCATTATTTTGGCTATAATGAAGGGCAGAATTGGACTGTTATTAGTAACAACCCAGGCGAGCAAGTCAGGAAGGAGCCTCAGTATAGGGGATTCTGTGGAGTCTGTCAATACTCTGCAATGCATAGATGATGACTTGATGGTACTACACTGTATTGGTTGGTATAGGTAGGACAGGGGTGAGATTGAGACATAGCTAAGACTGGTCTGTGGCCTTTGCCTCTCTGTGACTGGGTAAGTTAGACTGAAAGCCTGGGCAGGGTATTGGAACATGGCTGGTAACAAAGCTATGACTGGAAGAGATGATAGGAGACACTGGAAATGTTCCCCCAGGTGGTTGAGCCCCAGGTCCAAGTAGGATAAAAAGGCACAGCTAACAGTAGCTGAATAGCGGGCCAAAGACAGAGTCAAAAACAGAAGAGGGAAACACCAACAATGCAAAAGCCCAGTTTGCAGAAATCAGCAGGGCTGCACGTAATTGGGTGGATAACAAACACAGGTTGAGTGGGCATTAGAAGTTGAAAGTGAAAACTGCCACAAAAACAGTATATTTCCATACAGCGGTCTGGAATGCAGGGTGTCGTCATCCTGACAGCACAAAATATACTTAGGGAAATTAGTTATAGTTTGGCAGCCAATGTACAGCTTGCAGAAATCAGCAGCTACCTTTACGGCAGGGCTGCACAGAATAGGGTGGATAGCGTGGACCAGCTGGCACCACCCATGAGGAGCAAGAGTGCCAAATACAGGTCGAGTGGCCAGTGGAGTTTTTACATTGAAATAGCCAAAAAAACAACAACCAACCAGTATATTTCCAAACAGGAGCCTGGAATGCTGGGTGAAACAGTGACAACACAGAAGTTTGAACAAGTAATGCAGTCAGAGCATTTACCAACTGAACTAGCTCACCAGCTTTTAAATGAGAAAAGATTAGATGAATCGTACCACAAAATCAAGATGTTTTCTATAACAATGACAATGCATTAAATAAACTAAAATTAGGGTACTGCAAACTGTTGAAGATTTTTAGTGGTGAATTAGATATAAAGGATATGTTCACTTAATTCAGAAATATTTTCAGGCACAAGTCCAATTAATGGCTTTCCTCTGTCTACCACTTTTACATTTGGTTGTGAAAATCTTCAGAGAAAAAAAAGTTTTTTTAATGTAATTGTTGTTTTGTGGGCTGGTAATTGGTATTGGTTTTATTATATTCCCTCAAACACTAGATCAATACTTCTGACATGCATTTTAAAGCCACATCTGCAGCTAAGCTTTGCCAGAAAGATATGCTGCATCATTTTTGCCACTGTACCATATTTAACCCTTTAAGGACCAGGGGTTTTCCTAGGCCAAAGACCAGAGCGTTTTTCAATTTTTAATATGCGTTTTTTGAAACATAATTTTCCTCTCTCTCATTTAAAGTTATATGTTGTTTTTTTAAAGGACAGTTAGAGCTTTCTTTTGATAAAAAAATACATATAAAAGAGGAAATTTTGGGGGGAAAGTTTTCCCCCATTATTTTCCCAATAATAAGCTACACAACTAGTGCAACAGTAACCCATTTATCCCACCTAATTAACTAACTAATAAAAGAGAAAAATATTGGTTCCCAAAGCCCCCGAAACAAAAAAGACATAAAAAAAACCTCTGAAGAGTGCGATGTCAGATCCATAAAAATCATGCAAAAGGCATGCAGGGGTTAAATTTTATTAAATAAATATATTACAATTACATGTATTTATTAAAAAACTTTATAAATTGTAAAAAAAAAAAAAAACTAAATGAGTGCCATAAAGTGGAAGGAAACTGATCACAGTTACAAACTGTGATCAGCAATGAAAGGGTTAATCCCCCCCCCCTCCTTCCCCCCATACAATGTTTATTTATTTATTTATACTTACAGATCCACCGATCGGGTCCAGGAGCTTTGCCTTGGGTGCGAGGCTTAGTCCTGGACCCGTTGCAGACTGGCTGGCGGTTGGGCACAGAGCGCACCGCCAGCTAGACTGCTTGACAAGTTAACTCGTCATAAGGTCGCTAATGCTGCGGCTCTTATGATGAGTTAACTCGTCATAAGGTCGCAAAGGGGTTAACAACAAACCAGATGAGATGCAAAACAACAAGTAATTGTATCTTACGTATGACAAACTCATCAGTTTGGTCTTTGATTTTAATTATATGACAGGCAGAATGTAAATTGCAGATGTATCTTTCTAAGTTATATAACTAATTGGACTGGAACTACAGCAAACAAAATTGAGCAGCACTGTTAATTTTTTGCAAAAAAGCTTGTATATTTTTTACAATACTGTCTCAAAACCAAAAGGAACTGGGTCTAAACATGTAACATGCCATTATATATAAAAGGTAGTGAAGAATCAAGGAACGTATTCTTAGGAATTGTTGTTCACCTACTGAAGAAAATTTGTATACTTTTAGTGCTGGTCCAATTGTCAACTGAGTGAGTGACTCTGTTTGCCAAATTCGCAGATGCCATCGGCCCCTCGGATGTATCTCGGGTATTTCTGGGGTTTGTGTGCTGGCTGTTCACAGCACACAAACCCCCGGAAATACACGAGATACGTCGTGCCCCTGATATGCCCCGGACTGGCAGCACACCTTTCACTCAGGGGCACGATACGCCCCTGATTGATTTAGGAATCTATCTTTCTTTCATCGTGTCTTGAATTCCATTCAAAAGGCTACAGCTTGTCTTCTTTTTACTGGATAACTGTACGGTGTAAACACAAGATCTATATCCTTATATTTTCACTAATATTCAGTCAGGCCCAGCTCACCATCAGACTTCCCACAACTTAATACAATAGTTTCTAGTGCCATTAAACACTACTTTGTGTCCTCACTAGATACTACATGAATGCTAAGTACATACCATATTGAGTGTGTGCCATGATGTGACGAGTAAGTTGAATTGGAGACAAATCATAGAACAAAAAACGCTTACTTCTATTAGGTTCAAACACTTGTTGCCAGCATTATAAGGGTATACTAAATCTTTGTTTCTGTATACGCTATGTAGCAAATTAGACTATACCTGTGGCATGCTTACACCTATTTGGTATATAAAGTATTTAAGCCTTTGACCAGCTTAGAACAACATTCTTAATTTCCAAGACCCCAATTTTAAGTTGGATCTTTTCAGACCTCAGTACTGACAAGTGTCAGTAAAAAAAATAAATCAGTTTCCATAATATTCATAACAAGCATAGTGTTATTATATCTAGATACCTGTAATGAAAACAAGAAGTCATAGTCTTATTCCACACTGGCCCAGGAGACCAACAAGTGAACTCTGCACAGCTCTGGGATTATTGACAAAAATGGAGTAAACCTCAAAAAGAAATAAAGTGTTTACACCATATATCACTGCAGCTATTATATTCTTGGCAAACTAGCTTGTTTTAGTAAGCAACTTTGTAAACTAATGAATCCACTTAATGGCTTTCCCAAAGTGTTTACATCTCTATTATAAACTAATTATAGTTTCTCCTATAAAATATACTGCAACTTCTTTTCTTTGTTTCTTAAGCACAACTGAGCCACTAATTGTCTACCAGTGCAAGATGACGCTTGGCAATATCTGTAGCAAGGGCACATACAAAAGGGAGAGAAGGGATGATTCTTCGGAGACTACACAGGTCAGTGGATTCTGTAAAATAATTACCATTCAATGGGTAGTCAGCCATCTTTCTCCTCCTATATAGTTCAACAAAACATCATATGGAAAACTAGCAAGGTCTACTAATGAACACCACCTGCTTCTTTCTTGTTCTTGTGTTTATTTTAAACCATTGAATCTAATGTCACCTTTAAAGCATCTATGTTTGATGGATCTGGTAAAGTCTAACCTGTGCATTGTACAGTTTTTTGGTTTTTTTACATGCATTATGATCTTAGAAATGCATTTTAAAGTTTCCTCCTCAAGTTTCTGACCCTGCTTTTTTTACATTCATTTTGGAGCTGGACCCTGCCTCCCATGTTGTTTTGCTTTGTAGTGATGGGGGGGGGGGGGGGGGGGGGGTTGTGTGGTGTCACTGAAATCCAGCACGTATGCATTGGGCATCCCCATGTATCTCTATTGCAGCTCTCTGTTTGGCTTACAGGAGATGCTGGGAAATCCCACTCTTTTAGTAGGAGATATTATCATGGGAGTATAACTCCCAGGAAAAAGCCTGCAAACGTTGCATTTTTAAGGTAAGTATTGAAAAAATTAAACATACTGGAACAAATAAATGCATTTTTTATGAAGTGTCAAGTTTAATATAAATTATTTGAAAGTTTTTTCAGACTGGAGTGATATTTACATAAATAAATTAAGAAACATGGAACATGGACAACAAAAAAACCATGCAGTACATTTTTTGTAGAAATATTTTTTTTTTTAGGAGCAAGGCTGTATTATTTAAATCTCCCAATCCATATACCTTTCACTCAGTGGAAGGCTGGGTCTAAAAATATTGATTGCCAGGAGACAGAAGGGGCCCACCAACAACTAAAAGGCTATAATTTAATGTTTATAAGAAATAAATAACATTTTCAAAAAATACACAAGAGGAAAAAAGGTACCATTCAAATTTTGTGATTTTTACCTATTACTGCCAGTATACAGTAGATACCGAATCTAAATATATGTTATAATTTAATTTTGAATTTTTTTATTATAAAAAATGGTGGCTATTTTTTTTTTATTAATTTATTTGGCATCTTTACAGCTATTCACAAAAATATAAAGGTAAAACCAATGCCATTTCAAGGTTTTTGAAAAATAAATACCGAAGCATTCAAATATTATTTTTCAAATGTTTACATAACATATGGTCAAATCCTTTGGTAACTTTAACAAAAATATTGAAATTTCAATAAACTGGAACTTTAGATGTAAAAAATAGGCATATAAACAGCAAAAGCAGTAACACACCACAGTAGTGTCCCTTACCTTGAAATCAATAAATCAGAAAGGTGCAGGAGAACTGGCAGCTAAAACATGATGGGGAGCAGGCTTACATGTAGTGGCTGGTGGGTGACTGCTCTATTCTATAGAAAGTGACATTTTACAGCATTACCAACACAATAAATTGATTTTATTATTCAGTACTGCTTTTATATAGTGGGTGTTGATGGGAAACGGCATTGAAATACCGTATTTATCGGCGTATAACACGCGCCGGCGTATAACATGCACCTCATTTTAAGAAGGAAATTTCAGGAAAAAAAACTTAATTCCATTTTAATATGCCAGGATATTGCCCCCAATATGCCATTTAATATGCCAAGATATTGCCCCCAATATGCCATTTAAAATGCCAGGATTTTGCCCCAATATGCCATTTAATATGCCAGGATTTTGCCCCCAATATGCCATTTTAATATGCCACGATATTGCCCCCAATATGCCATTTAATATGCCAGGATATTGCCCCTTAGTATGCTCATTATGCCACCCTCCTCCCCCCCTTCCCCAGACGCCAGTACTTACCTCGTTCCTGCTCTGTCCCCCGGTGCTCTGAAGGTGCGTGGCAGTGAGGGAAGCGTTGTGAGCTCACCTCCAGCCTCGCGGAACAATAAAGTTTGTTTAAAAAAAACACACTTTGTTGACCGCGTGGCTGGAGGGGAGCTCACAACGCTTCCCTCACAGCCACGCACCTTCAGAGCACCGGGGGACAGAGCAGGAACGAGGTAAGTTTTAGATTTTTTTTATTTTTGCCACTGATCGGCGTATAACACGCACACATCATTTCCCCCCTATTTTCAGGGAGAAAAAGTGCGTGTTATACGCCGATAAATACGGTATATCATTAAATAACATATATGATTTGATGGCACAATAAAAGTACTTAATGTCTATATTACTAAAATATACATTAGATACATGACTTAGGATATTATATTATTACTATAATATTATATTTTTCTATAATATACTTATATTTTGCTGCCTACCATATGTAAGTACTCTCTAATATCCTAAGTCATGTGTCTAATGTACATTTTTGTAATATAGGCATTGTGTACTTTTATTGCAGTAAGTACTTTTATATATATACATATATATACATATATATATATATATATATATATATATATATATATATACAAGTCCAAAGACAAAAAAACACTCACTCACGGGTCTTTATTGCAAGATATCTTTATTATTATTAGTCAATACTCATATATAGTATTAACAAGTAGTCAACGTTTCGGTCCACCTCCTGGACCTTTATCAAGACTCCATATGAGACGCGTTGGTCTCGCTACAGGCGCAGGGGAGGAGCATCAACACTATGCGGCGATGCCGATCGTTGCACAGTGTAAAGAAAAACTACCACGACCTATCTGGACCCAGAGATGCTTAAACAAGGACGTTTTTGTTTTTTTGTTTTTTACTATGGGGGCCCACTTCATCACGGGCCGACGGGGCCCACTTGCCATCAGGCAAGCTGACACCCTGGCCAGTGTGCCACTTCTTTCACGTTATGTACATTATTACACTTGGTTCCAGAACCTGCTTCTATGTCATACTTTATGTGTTCACCTACTTAAAGTAATTCATTAAAATCCAATTTTTTTGTGTGAGTTTCATTTGAATAGAAAAACACACTTTTAAATGTACAATAACCAGCTTATGAAAGTAGCAGAAACTTCGCTGCTAGTGTAGGAGAGAATTAATCTCTTATTATAATAATACATGCCGGAGAAATTTGTGTTAATATTTAGTAATTTTAAAAATCTGTAGGAGATAGGATTTCATTATTTTCATGGATGTGTAATACTAAAAAAAAAGTTTACAATCAACACTTTGTTGTATAACTGATAAACATAATTACACTGGTCAAAAATTGCTTAGCAAGCACTATCTGAAAAAGTCTAGTGACACATTGACAAGTAAATATAACAGAACAGAATAATTATCCCATCTAGCAACTGTGAAAACGTATTTTGGAATATAAACTGTGTTGAAAATGTCAAGCTGGTCACGGTGCAGTATGAATTGTTGATCAATAGATGGTGTTGTAATTAATCTGCTCTTCAGACATCTACTTCACAATTGTCATCAGTTTTTTAGCAGTCTATGAAATATTGATTTGCTCTGGAAAGTAGTGTATGCTTCCAAATCTACCGATGTTTTATGTTGGCAATTTAAAAAGGATTTCAGGCTTGATGCATACATGGTGAGATTGAGTTCTCTAAATATGATTGCCTTTACATTGCTTACTAGAGCTGCCTCTCTGATAGCCACTGATGGAATTATCAGTACAAGAGGAACATCATAATATTAAAGGGACTGTATCACCTGAACATTGTTTTTTTGTTTTTTGTTGTTGTTTTTACTGTGCATGTAGATCATGAGAAATGATTGAAAATACATAGTATTAGCAAGACTGCAAGCAAATACCTAAATTAGGAGAAAAATGTGTTTTAAATGTGTCTGTGCAGTCACCTGCTTATGACATCACCTGTGGCATGGTATGCAAATGAACTGCTTTTCAATGGGAAATATGTAATCTGTATACCTTGCCACAGCTGATGTCATAAGTAGTGTTGAGCAAACCCGAACCGCACTGTTCAGGTTCGTTCCGAACATTACGGTTTTTAGACCCCGGAACCGAACACAGACATTTCACTGTATGTTCGGATTGGAGTTCGGGGTTCAGCGATTTAAATGGCGCGTTTTGAAAGGCTGCAGGGCAGCCAATCAGAAAGCCCATAGCATTACATACATATACATTGTATGCTATGGGCTTTCTATAAACCGAATCTCTTTCGGTTTACAGTCTTTCCTTTTATAGAATGCATGTAATGCTATGGGCTTTCTATAAACCGAAAGTCTATAAACCGAATATCTCTCGGTTTATAGACTTTCGGTTTATGGAATACATGTAATGCTATTGGTATTCTATAAACCGAAAGTCTATAAACCGAATATCTTTCGGTTTATAGACTTTCGGTTTATGGAATACATGTAATGCTATTGGCTTTCTATAAACCGAAATAGAGTCCCCATTCATACGAATAGGTCAATTGACCTATTCGTATGAATGGGGACTCTTTTTCGGTTTATAGAATAGCAATAGCATTACATGTTTTACATAAACCGAAATTCTATAAACCGACTCTCTTTTGGTTTATGGACTTTCGGTTTATGGAATGCATGTAATGCTATGAACGAATGGTTAATAAACGAAAATCATTTGTCCATTCGTGCTTTTGGCTTTCTATAAACCGAAATAGAGTCGGTTTATAGAATACCAATAGCATTACATGCATTCCATAAACCAAAAGTCATTCATTATGTCGGTTTATGGAATGTATGTTATGCTATTGGTATTCTATAAACCGACTCTATTTCGGTTTATAGAATGCCAATAGCACGAATGGACGAATGATTTTCGTTTATTAACCATTCGTTCATGAGGCTTTCGTTAGTTTAGCGTTTTCGTTATTCGTTTTTCGGACGAATGGACGAAAATGCTATTTTCGGACGAAAATGCATTAGTCCGAAAACGAATGCACATGTCTACTATAAATAAGCTGGAGTCACCGCACATACCATGAGCTATTCTTAGTGTAGGGAGAGGATGCTGCAGCTGTGAGGGACAGATGAAAAAAAATTCTGGTGTTGAATCTGCAAACTACAGCGATTATTAAAACTACAGCGATTATTCAAATTACAGTGATTATTTTAGTGGGTGCTATACTACATATTTGTACCCTGCCCTGAGCCCAGTGCCATAGAGAGGCATTTTTAAATACTGCAATTTGTTGGTGTTAAATATTACATTTGTGTCCTGCACTTCATATCTGAGAGTCAAATAGAATTGTCAAATACTGTGCTTACAGCGCACTTTGAAAAATTCTAATAGTTTTGGGTGTTAAATAGTACATTTGCGTCTTGCGGTGCACTTCATATCTGAAAGTCAAATAGAACTGTCAAATACTGTGCTTAAAGTTCATGTCCCCATTGACTTCAATGGGGTTCGGGTTCAGGGTCAAGTTCGGGGTCAAGTTCGAGCACGGACCCGGACATTTTTTCGAAGTTCGGCCGAACTTCCTAGAAATTGACCAGGACCCCCCCCCCCCCCTTGTCCTCACCAAATTCTCCAGCTGAAGTGCTGGCAGCAGAGCAGAGTGCTGCTGGCCTCTACCTGCCTTCCCAGCCGACCCACTGGCTTCAGGGTTGAGAGTGCTGCTGTTTTCTGTCTGCTATTTTCTGTAAACCCAGCCCCATTGGACTATGGTCTCGACACCTGGGTCCCAGTAATGTTTGGCCGTTATCCCTGTTACATAAATCCATTGCATGGGCACCATGTCCTGGTCCTCGCAGGACTTCTTGGGAAGTTATCTCCCCAGCAGAAGTGCTGGCCTTGCTTGATGTTCCAAGGACCTAAATGGGACAGCCCCAAAGTATCGAACTATATGTTAGTGCTGAAATGGGTACATATGTAATCAATAAGTGTTTACTGTCCTGTGAGCCATCTATTGTCTCTTGTAGCCTGGATGTCTGTATCTAAAGGTGCCATGGTTAATTATGTTATGTCCTACTGTATTTAATTACATGTTTTAAATTAGGTTTTCTATTTTTGAGGCTTACCATATTATAATTAGTTCCCCTGTGCCTCCCCCTTAGTTGTCATATTTGTCTGAGGCATTTGCCTTAGGTAGTCATGCCGTTACAGCGTTATACATTTCTTGGACTAGTTACGAGTTTGTGAGATTGGTGTGAGAGGAGGAGAGTCCTGTGACTAGATTTTTTAGAAAGTTCTGTGTTGGATTTCTTGGATTTCCTTTTCGTTCTGTTTAGTTTGGAGGATTTTGGCCTTGTAACTCATATTGATTGGACCGACTCAGTATGGGCCTAGATCGCCCCAAAAGAACCTATAATAATTAAATGATAAACATCAGCGGACCATCGCAGGCCCCATAAAAAAGTAGCCCTGGCACTCCCGAACGATAAATGGTGCTGAGAACCGGTACAATGGGCTCCCACCCTGAATATTATACTGGGGGGGCATTGTAAGTAGCCCTGAACCTCCCCCCTCCCTGTAGAAAATGGGACTGGGAACTGAGAAAATGCTTCCAACCCCTATATTATGTACATAGGGGTTAATGGCTATTTGCCCTGCCCCCTCAATGATAAATTGGGGTCTGAGCCACCTAAATGATGCCCAGCCTCCTGTCACCCACATGGGTAGCAAGGGCAAGTAGCCCTGGCCCCACATATAATAAAATATTAAACTTACTGGGGTTTAAAGGACAACTAAACTCTTTTTAACCCTTGAAATATGTCCTGCTGGTCTGGAGTAAACCCGACGTGTATCTTAACAGGGGACCTAGTTGAGTCACTAAACCTAAAATTACAGTGTTCATAAAAACAGTAAGCAGTTTTTTCTATTACTTTTCTATTGGTGGTCTTAAAGAAATATGTAAATAGATTACATTTTGGTTAGCACAAATGTAACACAAAGTTACTGATATTTTCGGAATAAGACATCTTTTTGGAACACATTGTGTGCAAAACGCAACAACTTTCAATTGCACTCATGTTCTGGCAATGTACAAGCGTAATAAGTATTCCATTATTAACATCCCCAGCTGACAATACAGATTGGGGCAAACTGTTCTGTTACTGCCTTTTGAAACAGAAACACAAGTTTTGTCTCCATGGTCATTGGTCTTCACTTTTATCAACTCACGCTGCTCTGATTTGCTGTCTTGTTCTGCAATTTAAAAAATATTGGAAATTGTGTTTCCCATGCCAAGTCCAGTCCCTCCAGGCATAGCATGGGCTGTTTTCAAATCATTCCGTTTACTTTGTTCTCAGTAACCTTGGCAGTGGCCTACCAGATTTTCTTCAGTCTACATTTTTCAAACAAAGCCGTCAGCCACTGCAAGCCGTGGTAATTTAGAAACAGAACAAATTAATGGGGTTTACTGAAAAAAAAGATGAAAAAAGGCAAATATGCTTAAAATGGTGACAGACAGCTAAACCCATCATTTTCCTATACAGAGAAGCACATTTGTCTCCTTGTTCTCAAGTGTTTTGTTAACTGTGGCTACAGAGCAATTCAGGCAACATTGTCAATTAAAGGTGAATTATGACTTGAGGTTTGTCACAACAAGGAGAGTAAAGAAGTCATAATCACACATTACAGTGATATATTTTTACCTTTTTCCTATGGTTTGCACTGCAAAATGCAATGGATAAAGAGGATTGTAAATAAATTACCTATGTGAATGATATGGCCATCAGTTAAACAAGTTCCTCATTTGTCTGTCCACATGTCCACAGCCACAGCTGCATACTGACAGTTTCCACATGTGCTGATAGGTGATCAGCTTTTAGAGGCGCCAAGTGAGTAAGTCAAACTGTGTGCCACTGCTCCTGCAGAGAGGAGGCAATTTGACTTTAATCCTATATAGAGTTTATTCAAGTGCATTCAAATTGTAAGAAAACCCAACCATGGGTTGCTTGTTTACAATTTAAAAGTTTATAATTTGAATCATCAACATATGTAATTGGGCATAACTACTTTACTTATGGACTATTGTATATAGAGCTGGCGGTGGGATACACTCACCTGCTCCATGGGACGAAGAAGCAAGTATCTAGGTATAGTGATGGCTGCCTACCCAAAAGGTGGCGTCCAACCACCTAATAGACAAAACAAAAAGGGGAGCACACAAGGAGGTAATGTGCAAGGGAGGCGTTCAATCACTATAAAAGCCCTAAGACACGGGGGGCAATAAATAATGCTTCCAATAGTGTGTTGTACACAAGAAATCGGAAGTTGGATCTACTAATGGCTAATAAGTGTTGAGGATACTAATAAAAATAAAAAACAGAAAAAAACATATATAATAATACAGTACATAAAAAACACAGTGATTATGCTCTTTGTGCCAGGTGAAACCTAGTTGCTTAGAAGTCCCGAATCTGTTAGTGGTTGAAAATGTGTTGAATCTGCTGCACCAGTGAAGAAAAAATACTCAGCATCCGTATACATGTCCAACCAAAAGATTTAAAAGTCTCAATAGGCGGTAAGCATGAAGAGTTGCAGTCCACCTTAGAAGCATGAGGCTGCGTCGTCTAATCCCGTAAATGACGGGACCTCCACCTGTTGGTATTAGAAGGAAGGAAACAGAAGATTGCGCAATAACGTTTAACAACTTTATTGAAATAAAATAGCTCAGCAGCCAGATGAGGGGAGTGCTCTGGAACACTCCTTCTCCAACTATGCCAACCAGACAAATGCAGGATTGGTTTACCACTTAGCCATGCCCTATGCATTTCGTAGGTATACCTACTTCATCAGGGGCTAATAGACTGGGACTAATGAAGGTGTTATATAGAGCCCGTAATTGTTGCAGAATTATTCAATTTAGATAAGATCCAGCTGAACTCACAAACACAACATATAAAAACACAATAGTAAAATAAAAATATGAGCAATCATATAGGTATCAATTGTAACATCTTAGCATTCAGGTCTCGTTCTAATCCTATATTGTATCTTCCATTAATTGGTAACGAAATGCCTTTGTACATAAATAATGCAAAATTACAATGTTTAACTATAGTTCACAGAAAAATCTTAATACGCAAGTTATGGGATCAGATCTATAGTATATAACGAGCATGTTTAAAAATAAATAAGGTAAGTTATGGAAGAACATTGCTACTCTCAGTACATGTCGAAAGGCAACAAAAAGGAAATGTATAAAGAGTCCTATGTGTAAATAATAGTTAGTATACAATCTATAAAAAATGGTATTGTATATTTAAAACCACTGTTTTAGAGCACATATCCACATTCCATAAATAAAATCATATAATCATATAATACAGACAGACTAGTATGATTAAGTATTTGTTAAAAATATTTTTGAAAGATATCCTAAAAATACTTTTTTAGGATAAAAGTTTGCAATTTAAAAATCCAGGAGGCTTCTCTCCTATCTAGCTGGGCACAGTAGTCTCCCCCATGCCAGTTGGGGGATACAAGCTCTCTGGCCAAAAAACTCAAACCTGAAGGATTTTTTTGGGGAGCAATGCGAAAGTGTTCAGAGAGGCCATTAGTGGTCAACCCCTTTTTAACATTATTGATGTGCTCCCATAGGCGTCTCTTAAATATTATTTTTGTCCAGCCCACATGGGCATATGAGGAGCTAGATGACTCCTTTGGAGCAAGATGTTAAAAAAACTTTTGATTGCAAATTCTTCATGTGTGACAGTACTAGTAATAGAGTTATAAATACGAGGATTGTTTGGATTGTTAAGACAACTTGCACATTTGCCACATTTATGAAAACCTGGAACCTCACTGTCATTATTGTTGTCTTATTTTTTCATACAGTGGGAGCTAGGATGGACTTTAAGTTAGGAGCCCGGGAAAAGATCATGGGTTTTGGAACCCTTGATGTGTAAAAAGTAGATTTTTGCTTTGTGGTGCAATACAATTTTTTAATTTCAGTTCTGTTTAATGTCCCTCAAGATGAATTTTAATCTGAGATCAGCTGTGCACATTCAAATCATAGTTTTAAAGAAGTGGCCGTCTACAATTAGGGTTTAGTTCCTCCTTAACTTGATACTTATTTACATATTTATGTATAACAAATTATTAATCATCTGAATTCAAACTGTTATATTTGATTTCAATCTATTTATTTTCTATTCTTTTGCAGGGCATCCAACATATTTGGATCCTCCCTGTCGCCCAGTTGTATGACAGTGAATACCATTTCCGCGTAGCTACACCGGTGAGTTGATTTAGTTTGTGAATAAACTCATAAAAAGAACATATTTGCAGCTCTACTAACACAGACTAGATAGGCATGTGTAACAATGCAGCACTGTTGGAAATACATCTCATTGTCCATTATCATTGAATGTAAATCCTGGTATGGTCAGAGGTTTCCAAGATAGCCTTGTCTGAGGACAGGTGACTATAACCTTAACAGAGATGTGTCACTTTAAATAACAAAGACTTATCTATGCTTAAACAGATGTAACATAGGATACAAAATGAATAAGTTGATTACAGGATCCTAGTTATGGAGAGACTAAAAAAGTTGCATTTATATATGCTACAAAAACGGCATCTTAGAGGAGATATGATATCATATTATAATTAGGTGCAGGGTCAATCTAAAGAGCTCTCCAGTAGGGGATGGGACACTTCATCCGCACAGCCGCTTCACCGCTGTCTCTTCAGCACGCGAGAGCTCGTCGCGGGATATTTAATCTCGGGACATTTCATCGGTAAAGGTGAGTTTTAATATGTTAGAATTAAAATGTTAGAATTAGAATTTTAGTATTGGGGTTTAGGGGGTTAGAATTAGTATTTAGGGTTTCGGGTTAATTTTAGTATTTAGGGTTTCGGGTTAATTTTAGTATTAGGGTTCAGGGCAGGGCCGGACTGGGAGAAAAATTCGGCCCGGGCATTTTTTTATCACAGCGGCCCACTAAGAAGCGGGCGGGGCAGAGGAGGTGTGTTTTGTCATCACCAATGACAAACACGCTCCCTCTCAAAGTGAGCATGTTGGTTCAATGCTCTTCCAGGGCAGACCATGCGCAGAGCTCTGCTGAAGAGCTCTAGCATGAGAAAAAACCCTGTATTTGTTCTGCACAGTGCAAGCAAATTTAATAACATGCTTGCACTGTGTTTCCTTGCAACTTGTCTCTGGTGTCTCTATAAATGGATACCAAGAGACAAAAATGCCAGGAAAGAGTATTGAGCATGTGTTTGGAGCCTGCTTGTGGGATTGCGTGTGTGTAGAGTGAGCTGATTGTGGTGTGGTATTGTGTAATAAGGTCGGTTTTAGTTGTGTTGTGTTTGTGGTGTAATGTGATGCATATGTGGCTAGGGGCTGTAGAGAATGTGTGTATAGGGGATATAGCAAGTGTGTGAATACAGGCTATAGTGTGTGTGTGTGTGTATATATAGATGTAGTGTGTGTTTAGGGGTGTAGTATGTGTTTGCTTACAAAGAATCTAGTGTGTGTATATATATATACACACATATATATATATATATATATATATATATATATATATATATATATATGAGTCTAGTGTGTGTTTGAAGGACCCAGAATGTGTATAGGAGATCTAGTGAGTGTGTGTGTTTATAACGGTTTCAGAGTGTATATAGGGATCTAGCGTGTGTATGTGTGTAGATGATCCAGAGTTGGGTAAGTGTGTGTCTGGAATGTAATGTGTTTAGGGGTGCAGTATGTGTGTGAGGGGTGCAGTGTGTGTGTGTATATATATATATATATATATATATATATATATATAGAAGTATTGTGTATGTCTGTTGTGCAGTGTGTTGGGGGTTCTGTGTGTGTGTGTGAGGGGTGCGGTGTGATGAGGGGGGCGGTGTGTGTGAGTGCTGTGTATGATGTGTGTGAGAGTGCTGTGTGTGAGAGTGCAAGAGTGCTGTCTATGATGTGTGTGAGAGTGCTGTGTGAGTGCTGTGTGTGAGAATGCTGTGTGTGCTGTGTGTGAGAGTGCTATGTGTGTGTGATGGGTGTGAGAGTGCTGTGTGTGATGGGTGTAAGAGTGCTGTGTGTGATGGGTGTAAGAGTGCTGTGTGTGATGGGTGTGAGAGTGCTGTGTGTGATGGGTGTGAGAATGCTGTGTGTGATGGGTGTGAGAGTGCTGTGTGTGATGGGTGTAAGAGTGCTGTGTGTGATGGGTGTGAGAGTGCTGTGTGTGATGGGTGTGAGAGTGCTGTGTGTGATGGGTGTGAGAATGCTGTGTGTGATGGGTGTGAGAATGCTGTGTGTGATGGGTGTGAGAGTGCTGTGTGTGATGGGTGTGAGAGTGCTGTGTGTGATGGGTGTGAGAGTGCTGTGTGTGAGTGCTGTGTGGTATGGGTGTGAGAGTGCTGTATAAATGTTAGAATGGATTGTGTGTGTGTGTAGGGGGGGGGGGGGGGTAAATAAACAAATAAAATAACAGGGATTATGTCCGGGGGGGACATAATGCCTGTTATTGTATTTGTTTATTTACCCCCCCCCACACACACACACACAATCCATTCTAATATTTATACAGCACTCTCACACCCATCACACACAGCACTCACACCCATCACTCTCACACCCATCACTCTCACACACAGCACTCTCACACCCATCACACACAGCACTCTTACACCCATCACACACAGCACTCTTACACCCATCACTCTCACACCCATCACTCCCTTCTTACCTTTAGACTGGGAGGCGGTGTTCCCTGGTGGTCCTCGTGGAGAGTGAACTCTAGCCTGTGGGGCCGGCGCTCGGATAGTGCCGGCCCTGCATAGACCGGCAGGGGAGATCCTGGGACCCAGAGGCCACAGCTGGGACCTCCCCTGCCGGTCTCGGCCCATGGCCACCGCGGCCCACCGGGCATTTGCCCGGTGCGCCCGATGGCCAGTCCGGGCCTGGTTCAGGGGTTAGTATTAGGATTTAGTGGGTTAGTATTAGGGTTCGGGGGTTAGTATTAGGGTTTAGGGGGTTAATATTAGGGTGCAGGGGTTAGTATTAGGGTTTAGGGGTGTTAGTATTAGGATTCGGGGGTCAGTATTAGGGTTTAGGGGGTTAGTATTAGGGTTCCGGGGTTAGTATTAGGGTTTAGGGGGTTAGTATTAGGGTTCGGGGGTTGGTATTAGAGTTCAGGGGTTAACTTTAGTATTGGGGTTTCGGGGTTAATTTTAGTATTGGGGTTTTGGGGTAATTTTAGTATTGGGGTAGGGGGCACTTTGGGGGGGGATTCATTTATTAGGGGGAGGGTATTTTATTTTAACTTGTACGTTTGTAAGAGCTGACAGTTCAGCGCTGAACTGTCAGCCTTTACATAGCCGCATTCGCGATGAAGCGGCCGCGTTATTCTTCATTGCTGTCCTAGACCCCTCCAGTAACCTGTTCATTAACAGAAATTTACAAAAAGCAAGAGGTCACCCCCTGAGACTGGAAGAGCAAAGATTTCATAGCCAGCAAAGGAAGGGATTCTTTATGCTAAGGACAACAAAGATATGGAACTCAGTGCCAAGATAGGTGGTGTTATTAAATACAATAGATGCCTTCAAAAAGGGTCTATATATATATATATTTTTTTTTTTTTAGAAAAGCAGGACATACAGGGCTATTAATAAAAGAATAAACACTAATATTTCTCATTGGATATCTGATTGACTTTTGCAGTCAAGAAGAAATGCATTCACATGGTGATGTAGCCAGTTCTTTGTGTATACAGAAGCAAAGAGTAAAAGTAGAAGAAAGTGGAGAAACACGGCTTTATAGATTACCATAACCCCAGCACTGAGATTTCACTCACAGGAGCGGGGGGTTTGGACTGCCCATGTTTGTCTGTATTTTCCTCTCCTCCATGTATGTAGTCTCTCTCTCCTCTCCCCCTGTGTGTGTAGTATCTCTCCCCCACTCATTTCTGTAGTCTCACTCTCCCACTCTTATTTCTGTAATCTCTCTCTCCCACTCTAATTTCTGTAGTCTCTCTCTCTCTCTCCCTCTCATTTCTGTAATCTCTCTCTCTCTCATTTCCGTAGTCTCTCTCACTCCCCCTCTCATTTCCGTAGTCTCTCTCACTCCCCCTCTCATTTCCATAGTCTCTCTCTCTCCAACTCTCATTTCTGTAGTCTCTTGCTCACTCTCATTTCTGTAGTGTATCTCTCTCTCATTTCTGTTGTGTGTCTCTCTCTATCATTTCTGTAGTGTCTTTCTCTCTATCATTTCTGTAGGAACTCTCTCCCCCTCTAATTTCTGTAGACTGTCTCTCTCTCATTTCTGTTGTGTGTCTCTCTCTCTCATTTCTGTAGTGTCTTTCTCTCCCTATCATTTCTGTAGCATCTCTCTCCCCCTCTCATTTCTGTAGCATCTCTCTCCCCCTCTCATTTCTGTATTCTCTCTCTCTCCCTCTCATTTCTGTAGTGTCTCTCTGTCTCTAATTTCTGTAGTCTCTCTCTCTCACTCTCATTTCTGTAGTCTCTCTCTACCACTCTCATTTCTGTATTCTCTCTCTCTCCCTCTCATTTCTGTAGTGTCTCTCTGTCTCTAATTTCTGTAGTCTCTCTCTCTCACTCTCATTTCTGTAGTCTCTCTCTACCACTCTCATTTCTGTAATATCTCTCCCCTTCTCTAATCGGTAGCATCTCTCGCATTTCTGTAGTCTCTCTCTACCCTTCTCCCTTCTGTAGTGTCTCTCTCTCCCCTCTCTGTGTGTCTCTCTCTTCTCCCAGCCACCCCCCTCCATGTCTCTCTCTTCCCCTATCCCCCTCTCTGGGTCTCTCTTACCCCAGCCCCCCTCCGTGGTTCTCTCTTCCCCCAGCCCCTCCTCTGTGTCTCTCTCTCCCCCCAGCGCCCCCCACCCCACCCCACCCGTGACTCTCTCTCCACATGAACTGTCTGCCCTAATGCAGGCTAAAATAAATGTAACATCTTCCCAAGGAAGTCCTAGCTAGATACTGGCCCACACCACCCCTTCATTTACTTTTGAATAAAAATGCCTACACGATGCTAGCTGTATATTCATGTTTAGATAATATAATTGTGTTCTCTTTTTACATCTAGGATCTCGCAAATTGCTCAACAGACCCGAATTTTGCTGGAGTTCTCTTCACAGACTACTATTTCTACTTCTATCGAAAATGCACCTAAAACATATCAGACAACTGTTCAGTGCTGTGTGCTTAGTGCTTATTGTTAGTTAGAGTTATCTGTGTTGTCCTGACTTGTCACCTCTGCACAAACTCCAGAGACATGTATTAAGTCAACCATATTAATGTTACATTATTTTCCTTTGAACCTGTAAAATAAATAGGGAATGAAAAGCAGAATGTTTAATGTGTACATATTACGAGGGCTCTGATTTTGATGACTCTTTGAAATGTGAATTATAAATAATATTTGTAAGGCCATGTGAGGATAACTGTAGTATATGTTTGTTCATGTAAATAATCAAAAGAAGGCTAGTTATAAATCCATTTATATTTAAACGCATTTAGAATGTGGTACTCTATACTTTATTAAGTTAGATAAAGGAAATTAGTATTATTTTGGAGTACTTGCCAATATAAAATCAGGTAAACAAAATGCAAACTTCTTCATAGGTATGTATTAAATATAAAGGTATGTGTTAAAGGTTTGTCCATGTATTTAAAAAGGGCAGGAATACACACAGGATTTTTATTTTTTAATTACAATTTTTATTTAGTCAAAATTCAATGTATCAAATAGCTATGCTGTAATAACCTCACTTTTATCTTTCAGAAAGGCTAGTAAAAATGTATTATAACTATCTCATTGTTGGGAAAGATAAATTAACTTATACATAAGATTTTTGTTAGTCTAGACTCTTGTAGGATTTCTGTCAAAAACCATTATCATTATATAAATGGGCGATTAATGCTGTCTCATGGTCAAACTTGTTATTGCTTTCAGACGGTAACCTGTTGGCAATTACCTTGGCAAAAATGACCCTTATAACAAATTAACAATGCACGCAGGATTTTAAAATTATGATTTAGAAATGAATAGAGTGTTTAGACCATTCATACATTTTGTTTTGGTTCTTTATATGTCTAGGGGCCGCGATGTAGATTGTGTTTGCAACGTTTGGATCAAACATATAAAATGCATTAAATACATATATAATAAAAATACACCACTCCCTGAACTCAAAAAGTAAATAATCATTGGCATAATTCAAATTTTAAAGGGACTGTATAACCTAAACATTGCTTAAACTGTTAATGTAGAGAATGCATTATTGAAAATGTTCTATACATGTGTTAGCAGAATTGCAAGCAAATGCCTAAATTGAGAGATTTAAAAAAAATCGTGGTATGATATGGAAAATAACTGGTGATGTCTGTGGTGAGACTTCATAGTCCAGGGCCGATTCTGGCCGGGTTCATGGGGTGCACGGGAGGAGAGGTGCCGCTATAGGGAACTCGCTCCCTAAGACATCCTCCTCCTGGTCACAGCAAAAATTGCGCGACGGGTGCAAGCTCTTCCCCTGTCGTTCTCTGAGGTCAGCTCAGACTGACATCCGGCAGAAGAAACGGACTAACTGCTGCAAAATCGTTCTCCTCCCTGCAAATAAAGTTAACAAGTCAGGGAGGGGGACGAATGTTATAAAACTTTCAGTAAAAAAAAAAATTGAAGAAATTAAGTGTATGGATGTGTGTGTCCATGTGTCTAGGTGTGTGTGTAAGGGTGTCTGTGTAAGTGTGTATAGGTAAGGGTGTCTGTAAGTGTTTGTATTTCTGTGTGTAAGTGTAACTGTGTATTTGTGTGTAAGGATGTCTGTGTGAGGGTGTGTCTGTGTGTGTCAGTATGTGTGTGTATTTCAGTGTGTAAGTGTAACTGTGTATATGTGTGTGTGTAAGGATGTCTGTGTAAGTGGGTGTGTCTATGTAAGATTGTGTGTTACTGTCTGCGTAAGTGTGTCTGTAAGTGTGACTGTGTCTAAGGGTGTCTGTGTAAGTGTGTTTATGTGTGTAAGTGTGATTGTCTGTGTATATGTGTGTGACAGTGTGTATAAGGCTGTCTGTGTAATTGTGTGTAAGTGTGACTATGTGTATTTGTGTGTTTATGGGTGACTGAGTGTATGTGAGTGTTTTAACTATGTCTATATGTGTGAATGTGTGTAAGGCTGTATGTAGGTGTGGCTGTGTGGCTAGGTGTGTAAGTGTGGCTGTGTGTGTATGTCGATACAGCTCATGCCGAGGGCGGTAGTGACCTTAGGTACACCTCTGCAAATGGACTGCCCCTAAGAGCTGGCTCTGCAGCTAGGTGCTCTACCTCCACTTAGACCTCAGTCAGTGCTTCCTGCTCTTTCCATGCACAGTGATGACTCAGAGCATCAGAACATGATGGTCTGAGTCATCGGTATGAGTGGGGAGGTAAAGGCAGAGCTAATTGAGTTCTGAGTTGAGATCAGGAAGGGGGCATGGAAAAGGGACATGGGAAGAGACAAAGACATAAGGGGTAGGAGGTACAGGAGAAGAGATATGGAGATAGAGATACATGGGGATTATGAGGAGTGAGAGACAGACATGGGGGTATAGGAGGAAAGACAGGCATGCAGAAAAAGAGAGCATGGTGAGCAGAAAAACAGACATGGGGTATGAGGAAAGAGGCAGACATGGGGTATGAGTGGATAGAGATATACATGGGGGTATGGGGAGAGAGAGAAAAGCATGAGGGTATAGGAAGAGAGAGACAGGCATAAGGGTATGGGAAGAGAGAGACAGGCATAAGGGTATAGGGAGAGAGAGAAAGACACGAGGGTATGGGGAGTGAGAGAAAGACACAAAGGTATGGGGAGAGAGAGACAGACATGAGAGTATGGGGAGAGACAAAGGCATGATGGTATGGGAAGAGAGAGAGACAAGCATAAGGGTATGGGAAAAGAGAGACAAGCTTAAGGGTATGGGAAGAGAGAGACAGGCATGAGGGTATGGGGGGAGAGGGGGACGTGAGGTTATGGGGAAAGAAAGAAAGACACAAGGGTATGGGGAGAGAGAGAAATACGTGAGGATATGGGTAGAGAGAGAAAGAAGTGAGAGTATGGGAATAGAGAGACAGGCATGAGGGTATGTGAAGATAGAGACAGGCATGGGGGTATGTGAAGATAGAGATAGGCATGAGGGTATGGGTAGAAAGAGAAAGACGTAAGGGTATGGGTAGAGGGACATAGACATGAGGGTATGGGAAGAGAGAGACAATTGACTGACATGGTGAAATTGTATTATTGCTCCTTGTTTACTTTTCCAATTATAAGTAGCGAGACTAATGGGCTTGACAAATTTAATTAGTTTTAGGAGCCAGGAAAAAAATTAGGAGGCAGACAATGGCACATCATGAAAGCATACATACACAGAGACATTCACATGCACACACCTCATACAGAGTCACATACATACACAGAAAGTCACATACACACACACACATCTCACAGACATCCAGTCAGTTGCATACATCCACACCAGTCAGCAAGTTGTTTTTTTTAAAGAAAAATGTAATTCCTTAATGTGTGCCACACATCACATGCACAACCAGTTACGTACATACACACACACACCCATCACATACACAGCCAGTTACATACACACACAAACACATACACAGCCAGTTACCTGCCAGTCAGCAGTATTAAATATCTTAATGTGTCCCCCTCATTGGTATATTAGCCATACTCACCTGGAGATCAAAAAAAAAAACCCTGCACCTAGGCGTCCGTGACCCCAGGATCATCCCTGTCATAGTCACATTTAAAACACCTAATTTAGGTATTTGATTGCAGTTTTGCTAGCACAATGTATATAACAATTTCAATATTTTGTATTCTCTACAGGCACAGTACAAATAATATTAAGGTGATACAGTCCCTTTAAACACCATGTAATCATTTGTTTTCCCCTATTATCATCTTCCTATAGCAATGTCCTCAGGCATTATCACACATGTTCTTCAGCTTTACATTCAAATTATGGTAAATGTTGAAGACATGGCATTATACACGTATAAGTGTTTTTCTTGAAATGTATAATGATTTTCCTAATTTATCATTTATGTATGTTTTGCAATGACAATTAAAACAAGTATCTATTTAATAGAGTGTTTTTAGTGATAACCAGTATTGGATAATACATTGTGTGCTTTATATATAGGTAATTATGTAGAATAATTATTGAAGGATGGTACACATCCAGCGGATGGATTGTTCTCTAATATCGGAGAGCATGGACGCATTTCCCAGGTTCTTAAATCCTAACCATACACTAAGGTTTAATCATGTTTGTTACCCATATTGGTGGATTAATGATATGTGCACTGTCTGATATTCCTCATATTTGGACATTATTCTTGTTGCCGGAGGAATGTCTAGTAGGAACAACTGCTATTTCCACTGAGCAAAGATTTCCCATCCTTTCTATCAAATATTCTTGGAATTTATTTCCTTCTATCTGGGACAAACCTTATCTAAGGCTGATTTTTATGTGTCTAACCTCATATGTGTAAGAGTAGCTTTGTATCATTGTAGATGAGAAGCTTCCACATGTGTTTATTTTAACAGATACAGCAAGTGTATAATTAACATTGAAATAAATGTAGCTGAATGGATTTCTGTTGTGATGTGGACATCCTTTGGTGTGTGCTATTACATAGGGGAAATGTATTAATGTTCAATATCAGAATTCAGAAGTTAAAAGATATTTCTATAGTTTCAGAGACAAAACAAAGAAATGGCAGCCATATCTCACAGAGAATGGACAGCGCTATGGGATGTAACCTACTCGGGAGGGGCATCACCGTTTTGTATTTTGGTCACTTGCACCATCATATAAAAGACCTCTTCATTCGCATATCACACTGGTCCCACTCAAACGAGCAGTCCAGACTCAAAATGGCTGCAAGCCTCCTATGCACGAGGAACACAATATACGTTTTGGCTCATGAAATCGCCTTGTGGCTTTATATACAAATCCCAATGTTCATTTGTACATCAAGCTACAGGTCATGTCGTAAACAAGAGACACCACAGACACTTTTAAAACATATCTTTCTCTTTTCTTGCAATTTTGCTAACACGTATGGATCATTTTTTTTTTTTTTAAATATTCTCGACATTCATTACACATTACTACATTGATGTAGTAATTGCATTATGCCAAAATTGGAATTTAAGAAAAAAATGCTATAATGATTTCTCATTAAATATGCTATTACAGCATATATTTAGAATATACCATATTAACTACTTAAAGGGACAGTCTAGTCTCCAAACTTACTTTGGTGCAAGATGAAGATCACTGCTTGTATAATGCACAGGCTTTTATCCCTGTGTGATTTAATGCAGGCATTCTGTATAAAACACATTTTTAATATTTGACTCAAGCCATCCCCAGTGATTATTCTGCATGTTTATTGCTGGTGCAGCAGCAATAAAACCGACTCTATTCTATAGACACTGAGGATAAAATGTTTTGTTTCATATAGTCACTTCCTGTCCTCCTCAAATTGAGTCTATTGAGTGGCATATGAGTGACCTTGCTCTTGTACACAATAGGATCTCTTAACAGTGCAACACATTGTCTGATGACATCCCTAGAGAGGCAGGATATTCCTTTCATTTGAATGATTATTCGTCCATTCGTCCATTCGTGCTATTGGCTTTCTATAAACCGGAATAGAGCCGGTTTATAGAATACCAATAGCATTACATGCATTCCATAAACTGAAAGTCGTTCATTATGTCGGTTTATGGAATGTATGTAATGCTATTGGTATTCTATAAACCGACTCTATTTCGGTTTATAGAATGCCAATAGCACGAATGGACTAATGATTTTAGTTTATTAACCATCCGTTCATTCGGCTTTCGTTAGTTTAGCATTTTCGTTATTCGTTTTTCGGACGAATGGACGAAAATGCTATTTTCGGGCGAAAATGCATTCCTCCGAAAATGAATGCACATATATTTTAAGCAATGCAAAATGTAAGATGTGCATTTCAATGTACTTTGATAGCACATTAATATGCATTAATATTTGGAAGATGCATTTTTGGCAGTAGACAGTCCCTTTAAAATAAAATTATGTACTAAAATAATATTTGAAGTATTGAAATGGCACAAATTTGGTAATTATTACTAAATTCCTCCCTATTCAGGGCTCTCTTAATAAGGAAAATTCTATAGATACCCCAGGCCTACTTCCCCAAACTGAATAGGGCTGAAAGTTATTTGCAGTTTGACTATTAGCCCTGAACTGGGACAAGTTTGGACCAATTTGGTCTTACATGAATAGACTGCTTAGTTATTTGCACAATGCCTTTAAGAATTAGATATCTGGTGTATATGTATTTTGATAATAAACATTGTAATACTTAATATTATTGGGCTGGAATAATTTTCTCTTGCAGGAGAGTAAAATGATAAAAAAAAATGCATCTATTGAGACATGCTTTAACCACCCAAAAACAAACCATAGCTGCACATAGATGAGCTGAATTTAAACTGAAATAACAGTATAATACAGTATTTGCTCCAAATGTCTTTTGTTATATGTATGTACCTGCATTGCTCAAATCCATTTAAGTGTGTCAGAAATGTACATTATTGCTAAGATGCTTAAAGGCACAAGCCACAGCTGGCACTTCTAATGCACCACTAAGCATTGCAAAACATACATACTGCTTTTATCCAAGTGACTGATAATTCAGTTGCTGCCTTTTGACTGCTATGACATGCCATCCCTTCTAACAATTTCCCTTATTCACTGTTTCAGAAGTCTGAAAGACTGGAACAAGGGAAAAATAGCTTATTCTGGGGAGATAGGTGAGATATGCTTTTCAGCAGTACTCAATGCTACTGGAAAGACTAAGTGTAAGTATTACAACAGAAAACATGTAGTGACCAGTGCCATCTTTAGTCCTTCTGGGACCCAGGAAAGATTGAGCCTCTCACATTATAGGAAGTATAGCCCTCCTATTCATTCACATTAATTTCTCTCTTAGTTCTCATTTTGCCCTTTCCACCAAATCTGAATTTCCATAGTCAATATACCTCTAATCTAAATGTTCATACTACCTGCATCTCAGTTCATATATTCTCATACTTCCTCACCATTTACATTTCAGTCAACAACTCCCCCTACTTCCTCATCACATATAGCTCAGTTACCATGCAGTGCCCTCTCAGTGCCCATACTGTGCTACCCAACATCTCAGTCTTCACTCTCCCACCCGGCATTTCATATCAGTCTCTATGTCCTATCTGCCTGTCCCAGTAGTCAACTTGTCTCACCGTAGTTATATTCCATCATGTAAACATAGCTTCTGGACCTCTCATAACACCGGCAACCCTGCTACAAAGAGATTTTAAGGGTCTACTCAATAAACAGGGACTTTAAGGGAATTGAGATGGGAATTTCGAAACTTTAGGCCAATGTAGCCAAGATGGAAATTTTTACTTTGACCTTAAATTTTGAATTCCTTTCTCAATTCCCTGCAATTCTCTCTTTATTGAGTAGATGCTCTAATAATGTATGTCCATGTTAGTTCATATTTTTATGTGAGTTCAGTAAAAGTGCTAAAAACTTCACTTGGGCGCAGCCGAAATATACCATTTTGTCCGAATGCATTCACCCATTGATGACTATGGTTCAGACGAAATTCATCCAATATTTTAAGTTGTCCCATAGAAGACTGTGGGGAGGCCTTTGGCTTATTACAAGGCCACTTCAGGAGGACCTCAGCTATCAGGACTTCGGAATTAAGGAAATACTAAAGTCCTCCCACAGAAGTCATTGGGAGGACTTTGGCTGTTGCGAAAATCACCAAAGTCCTCCCAAAATGGCCTGAAATTAAATAAAATTAAAATAAAAAGTAAATTAAAAATAAAATACAAAATTGTAAAAAAAATGTTTAATTAAAAATATATTAAAATAAAATATATTGAATACAAATATTTTAAACAACATGTAAAAAAATAAATGATTAGATAAAAAATGAAATTAAAAAAAATTATATTAGTTTTACATATATTCTAGTAATATTTATATAATATTATATCAATTTTTCATTGGCATGGTAATTTTAACATGCTACAATGGCAAATTTACAACGAAAAAAATAAGGATTGTAATTTTGTTATTGTAGTATGCTAATTTTATACGAATGTCGTTTACTTTTCATGCTTGTCAAATTGGCAGCAGAATGAGTGCCGAATTCGTAGCTGGCATCGCCTTTTGGATATAACTGTGTATTTCTGGGGTTTGCATTCTGGCTGTTCTCAGCACACAAACCCCCGGAAATACACGAGAGACGTCGTGCCTCCTAGTGACAGGCGTGCTCTGGGCTGTCACTGAGGGGCACGAGACGCCCCTGCATTTTATCAGGCTTACATTGGCAAGTTAAACTGTTAATGTCTCCGACGCATTTGTAGTGTAAATGTTCTTACCACCCCAGAAAGCTGCTTGTATGAAGTGCACAAATATATAAAATACAATGCAATAAAAACAGGACTAATGCAGTGAACTCCATACTTCCAAGTCACATCATTTTTAATTACTAAAGTTTAATATTCTAATTTCAGTGGGTTAAATCAGCATAGAAATTTGGTAAGTTAAATGAAGAAAACAATTAAGTTTCAGTCATTATCATTAGCATGTATTCTTCAATACAAAGAGCTACAAATGGACACAGAATATAAAAAAGCTACAAATATTTTAAGGTCTAATGACATCAGCTTATGGCCATGTCTTACCATTGATGACATGGTGACATGGACTGTTTTAACATTTCTGCAGTGTTTGTGTTAAGCTGTAATTTTATTCTTTCTCATTTACTATACCCACACAAATTATATATCTATTTATTTTCATAATACCATATAATTTACTACAATTTTTTTAACAAAAATATTTCTAAATTTTGTCCTCAGTTTATTCCATGTTTACATGTTTTTCTGTCATTTTTTTTGTAAGTTATGGGGCAATAACCAAAAGTGGTGTTTTTTTATTCCTAACCATTTTCTTTTACAGTGACCTTTTGACCCCAATTTTAACCCCAACTCTAACTCTAAAAATAACCCTAACTTTAAGACTTATGCTAACACTTACTATAATCCTAATGTAACTCTAACCATTATCCTTGTACTAGCCCTAACCCTTATGTTACACACAAGAGGGCAGCACCATATTGGAATAGTATGCGGTTCTCTAACACTATTTTTTGTTTATGCCCCATAACTCACAAAAAAATGCATAAAAAAATGGAAACATGCATATTTGTGTAAATTATATTTTATGTCACAGTAAGAAAGTGTTTTTTTTTTAAATTTTTTAATATTTTATGATTTTTTTTGTAGTAAATTATAAGATATGATGAACATAATGGTATATAATGAAAGCCTTTCTTATGGCGATGAAAACAACATATAATTTGTGTGGGTACAGTATGTGAGAAAGAAGAAAATTACAGCTATAGAAAAACACCCAAGAAATGTAAAAACAGCTCTTGTCACCAAGGGAAAATCAAGGTCAAAATGTCTTGTCACTAAGGGGCTAATGTACAAAATATGAACAAGTCATTTTATAGGTCAGTGGTCACATATGTTTTGGGGAATTGCACAGCCTATTTTCATAATAATGTTTGTTTTACCATTATTTTCTTTTCACCTTGTGGATGAGCTCTTTAAAAAAATATTTTATTTTTATATGCCCACTAAAGCACTTCTTTTATACATAATAAAAATATTTGTTCAAATAGCTCATTCATAATGTGAAAATAAACTAATGGTAAAACATTATTATTATCATAGGCTGTTCAATTCCATAAAACATATTATGTGGCCAGTGACCTAAAACAAAATCCAGATAGATATAGGCAGTGTCAGAGGTGATAACCCCTGGGTGGCTAAACAGATATATGCAGTGTGAGAGGAGTTAACCGCTGGATGGCTAGACAGGTATAAGCAGTGTCAGAGGAGTTATCCCTGGGTGGCTAGACAGACATAGGCAGCGTCTGAGAAATTAACCCCCGAGTTGCTAGACAGACATAGGCAGTGTCAGAGGAGTTAACCCCCAGGTGCCAGACAGATATTGGCAGTGTCAGAGGAGTTAACCCCTGGGGGTTATGCAGTGAAGATGCCACTGGTTTTGGGCTAAGCATAAAATGGCCATGTAAATCTCCAATTTTGTTATCTTAAAAAAGGTATTTTTAAGTAGCCTCAGTGAAAACTATAGCTTTAGTTTTGAAGAACCTCACCCATAAAAATGGCATGTGGTCACACGAACTTGGAAGTGTAGCACCAGGCAGTGAGCGGTTACCCTGCACCAGGCCCTATGAATCTGGTCCTGCAGATGGACCCCTGTACCCTGACAACTTGCACCTTGGGTTCCTAACATGTGTAGAATAAAATAAACTAGATTCTAACAATAGGACCACCGTGGAATCTCTGACTCAAAGATGTGAGTGTAACACAAGCTAGTTACATGAAGGGTGATAGACAGTAACTTGGAAAAAACAAGCATAGATCACAGACGGTATTCCATCTGTCACAGTCTCCAAATTGCAGATACTAGGAAATCACATCATTATGTGTGCTATACAATTAACCTTAACTGTTTCTAATTACGTATTTCCTTTTAGCTGAATGATATGAGTTAAAACATCAATACATAACTCCAGTAAACCAGGGAATCATACAAATAGCTATGTTATTAAAATAGTTTACAGTACTAGGCCTGCTATACAAAGCATAGTACAAAAAAAGTATAAAATGCAGTCATACTGTACAAGGACAGTGGTTTGCTGAACATATATTGCCTAGTGAGACTTTGCCAGCAGATACAATTAATACTTTTGGAACCCTCCTTAGAACTTGTGTCCAAATAAAAAGACTTCTGAACAGTGATCTGAGACAATGGAAGAATGAATGATAGAAGGACAGCACACTGTGGTATGGTACAGCAGCAGAGGTTCCACCAATTCTCCAATAATTGTAATTTCAATAGATGCCTAGCACACAATGTCGTGACAACTTATGGTTTCAGTTCAAATAACATGGCTGGATGTTGCCAAGTCTGTTGGAATAAACCCACACATTCTCACTACATTGAGTGCTGGGCATCTTTTGAAATAACAATTCATTTGGAAGTCACTGACTATGGGTGGGACATCTGTGCTCAGCTCCTCTCCCATGCCTTATCAAAAAATATATAATTAGGGTTTAATCCCTGTTTAAAAATGAAGTCTGAATGCTTTCTTAGAAAAATATGATTTATAAAGATAATATTTAAGCATTAGTAGAATTAGTATCCCGTAAATCCAAATCAGACTATGTAAAAAGTTTAACTTTTTCAATTTAAACTACTATATTATCATGTTACCTTTATGTTCTATAGTGTGTGGCTAAGCATTATGAATAATGTATTTGCTTCTGAGGAGAGGTCAATAAATTAATCACATACTGGATCCCATAAGTACAGCCTTGATTATCTGATATGCCTCCATATTGCCATGTATGGCTCCTTATTAAGTTTACCTGGAAGCTTGTTTATACTTTTGATAATAATGGTAGACCATCTAGTTAGGTCATTCCTGGAGAGCCTCATAAAGATGTAGTCAAAAATGTAACCTATTTATCTTAGTAAGGGACTAATCCTATAAAAGATCAGATCTATTTTATGCCTTTCTGTAATTATTACTTTGCAAGGTCCGTGTCCATACTATACATAATACATCTCATATATAGGGAACTCATCATTAATCAAGTTGGATAATAGAAATTGTCAAGAGCACTTACATTACTTATATTGTTTTGGTAATTGCCATGTAATACAATATTTATATGCCCCTATTATGCTCTTTTTCAGGTTTTATCAGTTTTATACACCTTCCACATGATGTCTCTGTACTATGCCATAGAGATGATAAGTCAATAATGTTGGCCATTTATTAAGTGTCTGTGGTAAACCCGGTTGCTGTATAGAAGCCATTAATTAAAGTCTTTACATTTAAAATCCAACATCCATCTAGTTGCATAAAATGCAATAACAAACACTCTCCACAATAGATTAAGCATAATAGCTACACGTTTAATTAGGTATACAGAATGTTTACTGCCTCCATTATTGGCTTTATTGTTCTGATATTGTTATAGTTTGTGTAGCAAAATGTGTCCAAAATGTAAAACATGGCATAAATCCAAACAAAATAGAACATTATAAACGTATAAATACAGCCATTAAACAGTTTGATCATTCAGAATGCTTGGAACACTATAATGAATACATTTAGAAAATAAATTAATTGGTATGAAAAATCCAAACATCTTAGATAATCTTTACAAAGATTTCATGGAGATTCTGATACTTGCTCCGTATAAATGGCATTAGACCGTTATAACAGTGGCGGTAAATCTAGAACGGAAGCATATATATAGTAATACACATGATAAAATACATAGCTAGCAATGTAGGCTACATCAGTGTTGTAGACAGGCCTATATTTATAAGTGGAAATGACTGGTTTTATGTATCATAGGGATCAGGCTGACCTATAAAATACATTTTGTGATATACAAAATATAGTCTGCTATATATTACAGCTAATAATATTGAAAGATGACAATGCAAAGTGGTTGGATAAACCAGGTTCAATAAAAGCTTTTAAGCTGTGGCAATGCAGTTACTATACATATTTATACCCAATTATTATATGCCTGTAATAGCTGTTTTGAAAAAAGTCTAGTGCCCAAACAGATACAAATCTAGTAATTCCTTACTAAAAAAACTTGGCTTATAAAATATTATATAATACATTTTTCATATCCTGATATCTATGTACAAAAATATATACAAACCCTCCTGAGTATCTATTAACAATAAGGCTTATCTAGTGTATCAACGTAATAGAAATTATATTATTTGGTCACGTATAACCAAGATTACCCTCCATGTCATTGCTCTCTGTTTATTGGTAAATTACTACTTGTATCTAATAGCTACACAACGTAATCTAAACTGTTGTCAAAATGGTTTAATATATTGAGAGATACCTAATTAACCCCTCTCCCAATTAATTCTTCAACACCAAGTCAAAACCAATCAAGGAGCAACTTCTTCAGCCATGGTCAAGCATTACATTTATTAGTTTGGTGTCAACTTTGTAAGCGTGTCTTTTATTTTTCGTATATTTATAACAGCACACTGTTACCTGTTTAATAATCATCATATTACATATTTATAGCAAAAAAGCTTGTGGCAAGCTTAGCATATCACCATGTTTCTTGACCCATGGCTGCACATAGCCACCAATGAATGAGTACCTTTTTTATAGGTGCCTTTCTATCTGACAGTGTTTTCTATTCCCAATGGGGTGGAGGTTGACCATCAGCAAAAAACAAAGCCATAAGCAGAGAACTGAGGAATGGGTTATCCTACTGTTAGTTTCCTTCCGTACTTAGCAACTTAATAATTCAAAAGAACAAAGCACGTGGATTACTAGTTTTTAAATATTTCCTCTACTCCTGCTTTAAAAAAAACAAGACTAGCCCTACAGTTATCATTACTGATACTCACAATCATTATTGTTTCAGCATTTTAAGTGTTAAACAAATCCAACCTCAGTTTAAAATTATAAATATAAATGTGAAAATGTGGAGAATGTAGATAACCCGGGTCACTCTTTTAATGCTATGAATCTAATTAAATATTTTGATTGTAAAGATGTGTTACTACTCAAGAAAGAATTTCAGGGAGGAGCCTCAGTGCAGGGAAGGTTGTGGGGTGTGTTTGCCCATCACCATGCATAGCTCAGGACTAGATGGTAACACACAATGGGCTGGATGGTAACACTGACAGCGGAAGTAGCTGAGACAGGGCTTGGACCGGATGGAAGTTGGACTGGGCAGGCGGTGCTCATCGGCTGCATTAGAGGGAAGCAGAAGTGCTACATACTAACGGAGAGGACTGTAGTGGCAGGAAACTTGCAAAACCCAAGTATACAATGATGAAGGGTGTAACCGTGACAACATATATTTTCTGGACCATTTTCATTAACATAATGTATCTCATACAAGGGAATTCTTTTTACAGCATAATAGAAATTTCAAAGAGTGTTTACATTACTTATTATGTTTTGGTAACTGCCATGTAATGGAATATTTATCTTCATCTGCTTCAGTAATCAACAACAACACAAATAAAAAACAAGAGAATTCATGTTTATTCCTGGAAAATCAATCAAAGCTAGTATTTGCTTTATTTTTTTTACATAGGATCATCAAAATATATTTTACTATATAATGCTTTGGAATCGGGTAGATGTTCACCTATTGCTGAACTCTCAATTTCCATGAACATTTTACTAATTTCACATAAAAAGACCTTATTCAAGTGGTGGTTAAGGCAATAAGATGAATAAAATGCCTTTTGAATTTTCATTCTATCATTAACACTTAATAATATGTTTTTTATTAAAGCACCTATTTTAGTGCTTTCATTTTAAAAAGTACTGTTTGCTTAGAGAATTTCCTGATTCCCTAGTGACCTTTTAAAAAAATACAGCATTTACAACTTCATCTCTCAGGCACATTGCTTCTCAGCATTAATGTCCCACGAAAGTGGTTCATTTTGAACAAAAAATGCAAAATGCAAAAAAACTTAAAGAACATCAGGTATGGTGAGTACTTGACATGCAATGGAACATATTTAAGTGTAGGAACAGTAAAGTTAGCAGACCATTATTGAACATACACAATATGGACACAAGTATTGTGACACCTGACCATTACACAAACAGGGACGTTTATGACATTGCATTCCCTCTTTTGCAGGTATGTTTCTGTGGGAATCTCTTTACATTCACCCAGTAGATCATTTTTGATGTCAGGCATGATGTTGAATGAGAAGGCCTGGCACGTAATGTCCATTCCAGTTCAAACCAAGGGTATTCAGTGAAGTTGAGGTCAGGGGTCTGTGTGGGCCAGTCAAGTTCTTCCATGCTACATTTATCCAACCATACAATCTGGATGGACCTTGCTTTGTGCACTGCGGCACAGTCATGCTGGGATAAAAAGGATCTTCCCCAAACTGTTGGCACAAAGCTGAAAGCATAGCACTGTCCAAAATGTCTTGGTATACTGAAGCATTAAGATTTCCCTTCACTGGAAGTAAGGGGCCTTACCCAATGAAAAAAAAGCCCTCTCGAAAAGAGAGTTTTTCTCCCAGACAATCCTTTTCTTGAATTTCTATTAACTAACTTCTTCCTAATCTTGTTATCTACATCCCTCTATTGATATTATATTATATATATATATTTTTGTTGTGGAGATCTGTTTATCCCTCTTTTCTCCCCTCCATGATAATCAAAGGGCAGTTCAATAAGTCTGTTGTTTTTAATTCACTTTATTCATATATTTGTATGTATACTATTTTTAATAGAAGATACTTGTCACTAATTGATATATTTTATGTTACACTATAAACTGTCGTCGTAGCCCCCCCTCCTCCCTGACACCTCCCTTGTGAGCAATTACATGACTTATATGTGGGTGTGGCATTGAGTGGATTGGCTCCAAAGTTACATGACATCACCTGTTTCACTATATTTAAAAGTCTTTTGTCACATTGTGAATTTAGCTTATGATTAAGTGATGTGTGAGCGAAAAGCGTCAGAAGATTTTTTTCACATTAAAATCCTTTTTGTTACTGCAATTGCCTGGTGAGTGCCGTTTTTGTGCAAACCCTTTTTGCCCAGTCCAACCCCTAAAAACAGTCCCATACCATTATCATTCCTCCACCAAACTTTACAGTTGCCACAATGCAGTAAGGCAGGTAATGTTCTCCTGGTATTTGCCAAACCCAGACTGACCCATTAGAGTGAGAGTGAAGTGTGATTTGATACTTCCCAGAACACGTTACCACTGCTCCAGAGCAGGACCGCAATCAGGGGGTGACAGGTGATACTGGCGTAAAACAATACATATCTATAGGTACAGACATCTCTCTCTCTCTCTCTCTCTCTCTCTATAACAGCCACTTTGCCCAATTATATGCCAGTATAATTTTGTCATTAATAAGCCACAGCCAATATGCCCAGTAATATGCCAGTATTATTGTGCCAGATGACAATACCATGGTGCCATTAAGATGCCAGTATTATTGTGTCATTCATATGCCAGTAATATTGTGCGATTCAGATACAAGGAATATTGTGCCATTCAAATACCAGTAATATTGTGCCATTCAAATACCAGTAATATTGTGCCATTCAGATACCAGCAACATTGTTCCATTCACATACCAGTAATATTGTGCCATTCAGATACCAGGAATATTGTGCCATTCAAATACCAGTAATATTGTGCCATTCAAATACCAGTACTATTGTGCCATTCAGATGCCAGGAATATTGTGCCATTCAGATGCCAGTAATATTGTGCGATTCAGATACCATTAATATTGTGCCATTCAGATTCCAGTAATATTGTGCGATTCAGATACCAGTAATATTGTGCCATTCACATACTAGTAATATTGTGCCATTAAAATACCAGTAATATTGTGCCATTCAGATACCAGGAATATTGTGCCATTCAAATACCAGTAATATTGTGCCATTAAAATACCAGTAATATTGTGCCATTCAAATACCAGTAATATTGTGCCATTCAGATACCAGGAATACTGTGCCATTCAGATGCCAGGAATATTGTGCCATTCAGATGCCAGTAATATTGTGCCATTCAGATACCAGGAATATTGTGCCATTCAAATACCAGTAATAATGTGCCATTCAAATACCAGTAATATTGTACCATTCAGATACCAGGAATATTGTGCCATTCAGATGCCAGGAATATTGCCATTCAGATACCAGGAATATTGTGCCATTCAGATGCCATAATTATTGTGCCATTCAGATGCCAGTAATATTGTGCCATTCGGATACCAGTAATATTGTGCCATTCAAACACCAGGAATATTGTGCCATTCAAAGCCCAGTAATATTATGCCATTCAGAGCCCAGTAATATTGTGCCATTCAGAGCCCAGTAATATTGTGCCATTCAGATACCAGTAATATTGTGCCATTCAAGATACCAGTAATATTGTGCCATTCAGAGACCAGTAATATTGTGCCAGTCAGATACCAGGAATATTGTGCCATTCAGATGCCATAATTATTGTGCCATTCAGATGCCAGTAATATTGTGCTATTTAGATACCAGTAATATAGTGCCATTCAAATACCAGGAATATTGTGCCATTCAAAGCCCAGTAATATTATGCCATTCAGAGCCCAGTAATATTGTGCCATTCAGAGCCCAGTAATATTGTGCCATTCAGATACCAGTAATATTGTGCCATTCAAGATACCAGGAATATTGTGCCATTCAGAGACCAGTATTATTGTGCCAGTCAGATACCAGGAGTATTGTGCCATTCAGAGCCCAGTAATTTTGTGACAGTCAGATACCAGGAATATTGTGCCATTCAGATGCCAGTAATATTATGCAAGTCAGATACCAGGAATATTGCGTCATTCCAGTGCTCGTTTTCTTCCACCCCCCTTCCTTATCACTTACTGCCCGGCTGCTGCGCCGTGTCCCCGGCCAGACTGAGGAGGGAAACACAGGCACCGGATGTCACGTTACCTTGCAGTGGTTTTTTTTTTGCAGCGTGATGCAGTGCGGGGAGGATGCCGGGAGCACGGGTGCCACCCGGTGCGGTCCACACCCCCCGCACCCCCGTCGGGACGCCACTGAGCTATGGAATCAGCAGAACATTAGCCACTTTTACACCCCATGCATCTCAGCATTATGTGACACTGTTCTGTGACTTTTGTGGTCTTCAGCTTTGTGTCCAAGTTGCTTCTCTTTTTAAACACTTCCACTTTCCAATAATATCTCTTACCGTTGACCATGGACTATAGCAGGGATGAAAGTTCACAAACTGACATTGTAAAGTTGACATCCTATCAGAGTAGCATGCTTGAATTCACTGAGCTAAACAACACATTTTTTTTCCACAAGTGCTAGGTGCTTGATTTTATACCTATGTTTGGCAATGGATCTGACTGAAACACCTGATTCAATAATTATGTGGTGAGTGTACTTTTGTCCATATAGTGTATATGTACAACCCATTTGAGAAAGCAGAAATGTTTCTTACCTCAGATATCCCCAGAACACAGTGCTCATCCTACCACTTGGGAGATGGTGCAGGGTTATGCAGAAAAGGTCACTAATTTCATGATCAGAGCATATATGCTTAAGAGGTAAATGTTCAAAATGGGTCCAAAGGCAAAAGGTACAAATCTGTGTGCTTATTTGAATGTCTGTACTCAGAATGAATACAAAGGGAAAAGGTAACAATCAGTATGTTTATTTGTATCTACTTTTCCAGATGACTAGAGCACTGCATACTGGGAAAATATGTGGGAAAACCAGGTATGCTAACTTGTCTGGGATGTGTAGACATACTCTACTCACTTGTTTGTATCAATAAACAGCTTAGGAAGGAAGGAAAGAAATAGGCTGATAACCTTTTTAGAATACTTGTGGTTAACTTAAAGGTGATGTTAGCAATACTACATATAAATGCTGCATTGTGTAAATGGAAACTAAAGAAGGAGATCTAGTATTTTATTTTGTTTTATATGCCCCCTCAGGTCCCAAAGGTATATACATTTCTGGGGTTTCAGGATTTTCAGGTTTACAGTCCTGCGAGTCATCAGGAGTTCTTCTCTATCCCTGCACCAAAGTTTACCGTACATCTGCTACCTCTGTCTCTGATATTAATAATGTTACATAATTAAGATGGCACTGTGAGGACAATAAAGTACAGGTTAAGTATCTTGTGCATGCTATGCCTTCAATGCATCTTCAGTAATTAAATCATTCGGAACACGTTAAATAAATAAATGGGAGAGTGGTGGCTAGTGGTCCAGTTCTTGCCTATATGGTAGCACAGACTTCCTGCTCTGCCCAATCACACTCCTAGATTTCTGTGAGAATGTCAAGGCTCTCTGACCCTTAGGCTGTGCCGCAGTGTGATCAGGTTGATAAGGAAGGCAGTGTTTCTGCATAAAGCAATGACTTTGCTGACTTGGGCTGCTAGTGTTTCTGGGCTGGTTAAGGACAGGGACGTATCATGCCCCTGAGTGACAGGTGTTCTGCCTGTCCGGCGCACACCTGTCACTCAGGGGCACAATGTAATTTGTATATTTACGGGGTTTGCATGCTCCAAACAGACAAGTACACAAACCACGGAAATACATGAAATACATCCGAGGGACTGACGGCAGCACTGAATTCGGCATCAGAATCGCTAATTCGACCAGCACGAAAAGTATCTGAAAATTCGTATACTTTTCCTTCTGGTGGAACTGGCAACAGAGTGAGTGACTCTGATGCCGAATTTGCAGCTGTCATCTGTCTCCCGGATGTATTTGGTGTATTTCCAGGGTTTGTGTGCTGTTCTGTTTTCGGAGCATGCAAATCCTGGAAATATACCGCGCAGTTCCGTGCTAGGTGTGTGGCACACACCTAGCACACATGGAGCATACGCACCTGGTTACGGGTGATCTTCCCAATCAGTCTAGTGTCATAAAGCAAAAATGGCATCTGCTACTATATCCACAGGAACTCCTGTAGTCCTTATTAATGATCGATGGAATTACAGGTAATTGATAAGGGAATTGGAAATTAAAGGAACTCTGTCAACCTAAACTGTACTTGTACTGTGAATGTAGAAAATAAACAAATTATGAAGAAAAATCTATACATTGTATTATCAGAATTGCAAGCAAATACATAAAATAAAAGAAATATATGGTTTAAATGTGTATACGGTGTCTGCTGCTTTCAACATCAGCAGCGGCTTGATATGCAAATGAACTGCTCTTCAAGCATATCAAGTCACAGTGTGATGTCATAAGCAGGAGACTACAAAAACACATTTAAACCATATTTATCTCTCATTTTATGAATTTGATGCAATTTTGCTAACACAATGTACAGAATTTTTTTTTTTAATCATTTTTCATCTCTACATTCACAATATAAGTTATGTTTAGGTTGACAGAGTCTCTTTAATGCCAAAACAGCAGAGTTTAAAGTATTGCTGAATGAGAGAGCGTTTCCAGCTCAACTACTTTGGCCTTTATTTTGTAGTTCCCTTCACAATATCTTGCGATTCCCTCTTTCATGAATAAAGCCCATGGATAGTGAAATACAGGTATATAATCCGATAAACTGAAATATTTTGGCAGCTGAAAAGACCATAGCTGAAACCTGGACAAGACCCAAAGCTACAATCTTGAAGGAGCCATATGGAATTAAAAAGACAGTCGTGACAAATGATCTTTTCGTTTTCAAAATGAAAAGACAGATATATTCTTATTTGGAAGCCAACTCTAAACTATGTAAATTAAACACTTTAAAAATTAAATAGCCATGTATCCTAGTTATGTTTCGAATATGTATTTCAGATTATATTAGTTTATGGAATTAAACCATAAACTGATTGCATTTCAATTAAAGTGTGACGCCAATCTTGCCAAGATAAAGCTACCAAATTTCTCTATTCATTTTCTTTAAAAAAAAATTATGTTTTTCTATTTTTGATAAAGGTTATAAATTAGATATACATTTGTCAAATCTTGATTTATGTCCAATTCGTTACATATGGTTAAAAACCCAATTTGTTACAAAGCAAACATTTATGAATATTTAGGGTTTTTTTTATCCTAAAAGTTATAAAGTTTGAATTTATGATGCTTGTGAACAGTGATTTTTTTTTCCTTTTATTGATGCACTATGTTAATTCTGTACTTTTATGTACAGGCTGCGTTTAAAATGGGCTTTAAAGTGACAATTCAATGACAATTGTCACTGACCTGTCAATCACACCCCCCTTCTGCTTCTGATGGAGGCTAGTTTGAAACAGTCAGAAAAGGGGCTGTCTGAGCCTGCAATGGCAGAGAGAGGCTGTCTCAGCTATTGCAGTGTAGATTGTGATTAGGTTAGGGGCTAATCGCAATCCATTGCCACCCCCCCCCCCCCCCCCCCCCCCTGGGGGATGGATGGGAGTTGATTATTATTTTTTGCATTTATTGATTTGATCTATCTGAAAATCAACCACATTAATCACATGCAATAAATGCATAAAATACATTAAATGACAATCGGTGTTGTGTGAACACTGATTCTCTGAATCCTTCCTCTCTCTTTCACTGACACACTTTGATCTTGTGTCAGAGAGAGAAAGAGGGAAATTATATAATGTGTCCCAGAAAAAAAAGAAAAAATAAACTTTTCCCCCCATCATTACACACTTTATTAAAATGAATACATTGCACAAAGGGTTAAGTCTAAAAAAATGGTATCAAATTAAAGCCCTATCTGTCTTTTAAAAACAGTTTACATGTGGGGATTCATTTAAAAAGCAAGTGTGCACTTTTATTTAAATGCAGCATCGCTAAAGTAACAATATAGCTATTGTCCAGAATGGACATCAAAACAAAAACAAAAAACATTGTCCTGAAGGAGTTAAGAACATTTTGGACACATTATATGAATACATTTCTGCTACTGGCTTTCTATGACAAATTGAAACATATTTGAAAAATATTTTGAAAACAGTTTTCTCTTTTTCTACTTCTGATTATTGTAAAGTTTATTTCAACTCTAATCTGCATACAAACTGGTTTGTTTTAGCATGCTTATTTAAAAAAACTGTATTTTATGGTCAATAAAACAGTAACATGCAGTAGTACATGATGCACAGTAAGCAATTGTAAATAAGTGGCAGGAAAATTAAGAAGTTGTGTTGAGAAAGGAAACTTTAGATTCTACATCAATGCATTATTTATAGGTTCACTAGCTCGAAGACGCATCAGAACTTGGAAATACAAGATAAGGGACTCCAAAGAATCCCGAGGAAAGGCACAAACCGAGAAGGAAGGGGAGAAGGAGCAGCAAATAAGGTACAGTCTCTCTACATCTCACTCCTAAATGAATTATCACACTGTTAAAGAAATAGGAACTAATGATTGTATGATCATCATATGAGGTTAGAGAAAAGATTTCAAGCAACAAATGTATGTGTTCTTTACATAATGTGTGTAATTATAGCTATAAAAGTGACAATATATAACTAGATCAGCTGCAGTCAACACACGATTATCAAAACACTGCTTAGCTAGTTTGCAGGTTAACTCTGGTAAAGTTGGACTATAGAGTCTACACAAAAAAGAGAGAATTGCAGGGAGAAGGGAATTTAACACTGTAGGCCACTATAGCCGAGTTGAAAAAATTCTCGAATGCAGGCGCATTGGAGAATTTTTAGATCTCAGCTACTTTGGCCTAAAGTTTAAAATTGCCATCTCAATTCCCTGCAATTCTCTCTTTATTGAGTAGACCCTGATACAAACATCATTAATCACTGAAAACTATGACTCTACATTTTGAAGGTGCACTGCAGCTCCTTTTCCAATACATAGGTTGTTTAGGTGCTAGTAACAACTAGAAGTATGGTTCGGGCCCACACAGCTCTACCTCATACTTTTGTCATGAGCTAGAGTTCTACATGGGTGAACAAAGTAATAATGCCACGATTTACATGTGTGCAAATTTTATACATCCCCAAATGTTTTTGAGTGCTGTATTTTAGGTTCTCCATGTGTCACCAATCAATATTCAGCTTCCGTATGACTAACTCCTCATTACTGATGCACACAGCAAATATGATTTTCTAAGTTGTAATAACTTTTCAAGGAATCATCTCCTATCCAGTTCTTTAGCAGAGAAGACCTGTAAATTCGGTTTTTCGTTTTTTTTTTAGAATTAATGACCATCATCAGTATTTAATAACCTTTGAGGGGGTAATTAACATTTTTATTGTGTCTAGCTAGCATGTAAGATATGTATGTATTCTGGACACAGTGCAGCACTAAAGGTATAAAATATCGTGTGATATAGATACTATAAGCAGAAAGCGCAGTGCTCAGAATTCTTTTGTCATAAATCTTTCCACATCATTTGTTACCTTCAGTCCAGCGATCAACAGACTGTGATATATTTATTTTCACTTCCTGCCTGAACATGTTTTGAATTGATGGAGCTGAAATAAAAGGTACAGTTATACAAACATGAAAGCAAACTCTATTGTTAACTGATATTCCACTTAAGTACAGTCGCTAATATGTCTACATTACTTTCCTTCTTGCACCAACTATTCTGCTGCTAAATCGCTGTTTTTTACCTGTGTCATTTCACTGAAAATAAGTCTGCTTAACTGTTGTAACGGGACGGCTACCCAAGGTAGGTAGCACCTCTGCCCGTTGTAGGATATCACCTCCTTAGCCCCAGATTATAACTCAGCATTCCCCCCAGCAACCTTGCCTGGGAACTAATAATAACATGGTAAGTCTCAAACAATAGAAAACTTAGTACAGTAGGACATAACCTAATTAAACATGACACCTTAATGGCTCACAGGACAGTAAAAACTTATTGATTAGATATTTAACACATTTCAACACTAACATATATAACATTGCACACACTACTTGGAATAGCTTTGCCTAGGCACCTTCTGTTGAAAGACTTGCTGCACTGAATGTTGTGCCTCAGGTCCCTACCAAAATGTGTACACGGCAAAGGCCCTGGGTATTGAGCTTATTTGGGCTTGGGGACATCATGGGGCCCCATGGAGCAAGTCAATAGTAAACCCAAGGGACAGGTAACAATCAGGAGCAAGAAAGGCAGTGATTTGTCCTTTGCGAATGCTTTAACCCCTTCTAGCACCAGGGGAGCCTAGGGCACGGAGTCTTCTGTGACACTCCTGCAAGTTGTCATGATTCACTTTGTCCGTTGAACCTACATTTTTTTTTTTTTTACAAATTACATAAAGTGAGGGAAAAAGTATTTGATCCCCTGCTGATTTTGAACGTTTGGCCACTGACAAAAAATGGTTGGTGTATTTTAACAGTGAAAAAAGAATAACAGCAGAGAATAAGATAGAAAGTAATAAAATCACTGGTCCTGGGGGGGGGGGGGGGGGGGGGTGAGTGAAAGAGAATGATTGAGTGTATAAGAATATAAATGAATACTGTTTGCAAAAAAAAAAAAGTGTCTAAAAGGGAAATATAAATGGAGAGAGGTCTCAAAGGTGTAAGAGGTGCAACATAAATAAAAATGAAGGTAATAAGATAGGTAAAACACCTTAGAAATTGATATTTGTGACCTCATATTTTTGATATGAATTGTATATTTATCTGTGCTATCCACAAATTGATGTCAATATGAAATGATAATTTATATGTCTCTTTTTGATACCTTAATAAAAAAATAAAAAAAAATAAAAAAGAATAACAAAAAGAAAATCCAGAAAAACACGTAAAAAAAGTTATAAATTGATTTGCATGTCAATGAGTGAAATGAGTATTTGATCCCCTATCAATCAGCAAGATTTCTGGCTCCCAGGTGTCTTTTATACAAGTAACGAGCTGAGATTAGGAGCACTCTCTTAAAAGGGAATGCTCCTAAGCTCAGCTCCTTACCTGTATAAGAGACACCTGTCCACAGAAGCAATGAATCAGATTCCAAACTCTCCACCATGACCAAAGAGCTGTCCAAGGATGTCAGGGACAAGATTGTAGACCTACACAAGGCTGGAATGGGTTGGTGAGAAGGTGAAAACAGTTGGTGCAATTATTCACAAATTAAAGAAACACAAAATAACTGGCAGTCTCCCTCGGTCTGGTGCTCCATGCAAGATCTCACCTCATGGAGTTTCAATGATCATGAGAACGGTGAGGAATTAGCCCAGAACTACATGGGAGGATCATGTTAATGATATCAAGGCAGCTGGGACCATAATCACAAAGACAACAATTGGTAACACACTATGACGGGAAGGACTGAAATCCTGCAGCACCCAGAAACTCCTCCTGCTCAAGAAAGCACATGTACAGGCCCGTCTGAAGCTTGCCAATAAACATATGAATGATTCAGAGGAGAACTGGGTGAAAGTGTTGTGGTTAGATGAGACCAAAATCAAGCTGTTTGGCATCAACTCAACTCGCCGTATTTGGAGGAGGCGGAATGCTGCCTATGACCCCAAAAATACCATCCCCACTGTCAAACATGGAGGTGGAAACACTATGCTTTCTGGGTGCGTTTCTGCTAAATGGACAGGACAAATGCACCACATCAAAGGGATGATGGGCGAGGCCATGTACCGTCAAATCTTGGAGAACCTCCTTCCCCAGGGCATTGAAAATGGGTTCTGGATGGACATTCCCGCATGACAATGACCCAAAACACACTTAATTCCATAGAAAATCTGTTGAGGGAGCTGAAGGTTCGAGTTGCCAAACGTCAGCCTCAAAACCTTAATGACTTGGAGAGGATCTGCAAAGAAGAGTGGGACAAAATCCCTCCTGACATGTGTGCAAACCTGGTGGCTAACTACAAGAAACGTCTGACCATCTGAACATCTGTGATTGCCAACAAGGGTTTTGCCACCAAGTACTAACTCGAAGGGGTCAAATACTTATTTCACTCATTGACAAGCAAATCAATTTATAACTTTTTTGACATGAGTTTTTCTGGATTTTTGTTTGTTATTCTGTCTCTCACTGTTAAAATACATCTACCATTAAAATTATAGACTGATCATTTCTTTGTCAGTGGGGAAGTGTTCGAAATCAGCAGGGGATCAAATACTTTTTTCCCTCACTGTATCTGTATTACATCACATCACCTTATGTCACGTTTTAATCTTTCCTTCCCTGTCTACTTTATTTCATCCTTACATTACTGCTTTGTTCTAAACAATGACATAACTGCATCTTTTCAGAAATCATTATACAGGCACATGGTGAACAAGACCAGTAGGGTCTGATCATGTGTATAACTACACTACACGCCCAAAAGTATTAGGACACCTGACAATTACACCAACGGGGACTTTTATGACATTGCATTCTAAATACATAGACATTAATATGTAGTTGTTCCCCACATTGCAGCTATACCAACTTCCACTCTTCTGGGAAGGCTTTCCACAAGATTTTGGAGTGTTTCTGTTAGAATGTTTGCCCATTCATCCAGAATAGCATTTTTATAGTAAGGTTGGATGAGAAGGCCTGGCACGTAATGTCTATTCCAGTCATCCCAAAGGTATTCAGTAGGGTTGAGGTAAGGTGTCTGTCTGTGTGGGCCATTCAAGTTCTTCCAGACCAAACTCATCCAACTATGTCTTTATGGACCTTCATTTGTGCACTGCGGCACAGTCATGCTGGAATAGAAAAGGACCTTCCCCAAACTGTTCACACAAAGTTGGAAGCATAGCATTGTCCAAATTGTGTTGGTATGCTGAAGCATGAAGATTACCCTTCACTGGAAGTAAGAGGTCTAGTTCAGCCCCTAAAAAAAACATACCATTATCCTTCCTACACATAACTTTACAGTTGGCACAGTAGAGTACGGCAGGTAACATTCTTCTTGCATCTGCCAAACACAGACTTGTCCATCAGACTGCCAAACAGTGAAGCGTGATTAGTCACTCCACAGAACACGTTTCCAGTGCTCCACAGTCCAGTGGCTGCGTGCATTACACCACTCGCATGCAGCTCCTTGGCCATGGAAACCCTTTCCATGAAGTTCCAGTTGCACAATTTTTGTGCTGATATAAATGCCAGTGGAAGTTTATAACTCTTCAGCTATTGAATCAGCAGAGCACTGGCAACTTTTACATACCATGCGCCTCTGCACCCCATTCTGTGACTTCATGTGGTCTTCCGCTTCGTGGTTGCTACTGTTTCTTAACGCTTCCCCTTCCCCCTGACCATGGAATATCTAACAGGGATTAAATTGCAATAACTGACTTACTGATACATCCTATCACAGTACCATGCTTGAATTCAGCCTTCAGCCTTGACAAAGCACCCAGTTTTGGCATGAAACGCGTGGGTGATTTTTGATTTACCGGCTGGTTGAGCCCTTTTTTTTTTATATTCGGCTGTATATTGCCTTGGATTAAACCATCTTTTAAAGTCTGGAGTCTGTCATTTTATAGCTGCCGCCTACTGTTCCTCCAGTTCATTTTCTTTACATTTTAGCCCAACGGAAGCGCTGGGCAGGTGGAGCAGCTTATTTGGAGAAGTGGGAGGTTACTTTCCTTCAAGCCGACCAATGTTGTCTTTTTGTTGCTTTGAATTCAGAACAACCCATTATTTTTGCAAACTGCATGGCTAGGTGCTTGATTTTATAGACCTGTAGCAATGGGTCAGATTAAAACACCTGAATTCAATAATTAATCATACTTATATCCATATAGTATATGTCTGGCTAGTGTTTATGTATAGATTGATATTTTGTGCCAAAAGGTCCAACAGTTATCACGTTTTAGTAAACTGTGGCAATAATTCCATATGATTCTAGTGCAATTAAGGAACCCAAAACTTAAAGTAAATAATTATTTTTTTATTATCACTTTTTCTATTTAGCCCCATATTTTGCAGTGGTTTGTTGTTCAGCACATTATTTGGTTAATAAGTAAAATGTGCCTTTCTAAGGCCATTACATCAATTTTATCACAACAACCATTTCATCCATGAAGCAGCTCTGCAATAAATGGACTCCAAACTCCATGAAAAAAGAAATAGCTCATTGCTTACACCATAGCTTTTGGTATTTAGGATAATCCTAAGGCTCTCGTTGGGTTGTGTGGTGTTGTGTTACCAATGTTAATATTGATGTTAACTACCTATTAAGACTGATATTTACTGTATGTCTGATATTTTGTTATTTTGTTATGCATTATTGAACTGCTTTGTAATGTCAAGAATATAAACTAAAGGAAATTATAGTCAACATGCAACAGAATTGAGAGTTGAATGGGAAGTAAAAATAATAAAAAAGGGAAATGTTCTATCAGTAATTGGCTATATATACAGTTGTGATATTTACATGCTGTACAATACACAATGGCGATGTAACAGATTGATTCATTTTGCTTGGTTTGGTGGGATTGTATCAACAATCGACTAGAACGTCTATTTCCTGTTTAACCAGGTACTGCCAGTTTAGTACTAGAATATAAATGATGTTGTATAGACTTAGTTCACAACAATGTCTCACTTCAGTGACAACATTAATGTAAGTAACTTCCAATCATGTGCAGTAAATCCAGGGCTTATGTTACATAACACACAATCCTGAATGAGAGCAGATTATATTACTTTAGACAATACTGAAAGAGGAAACATGAACTACTGCTTCCGAGCGATGCTTGTATTATGCATGATGTATTCATTTTCCTGTGAATAACTTTAAATGTAAACATTCACCTGGCTCAGGGGCGGATCCAGAGTCTGATCTCGGGAGGGGCACATGTCCGTCTGTCTTTTCCTCTCTCCCTTGTCCGTCTGTCTTATCCTCTCTCCCATGTCCGTCTGTCTTATCCTCTCTCCCATGTCTGTCTGTCTTATCCTCTCTCCCATGTCCGTCTGTCTTATCCTCTCTCCCATGTCTGTCTGTCTTATCCTCTCTCCCATGTCCGTCTGTCTTTTCCTCTCTCTCTCATGTCCTTCTGTCACGCTCCTCTCCCTTCCCATGTCTGTCGCACTCCTCTCACTCCCCGTGTCCCTCTGTCTCTCTTCCTTCCATGCCCGTTTCTCTCCTCTTCCTTCCCATGTCCGTCTATGTATCCTCTTCTTTCCCATGTCCATCTGTCTCTTCTCTCATTTCCCATCTCTCTGTCTCTCCTTTCCCATCCCATGTCTGTCTGTCTCTCCTCTACCATCCCATTTATGTCTCTCTCTTCTCCCTTCCTATTTATGTCTCTCTCCTCTCCCTTCCCATGTCTGTTTGTCTCCTCTCCCCTTCCCATATCTGTCTGTCTCTCCTCTGCGAACACATGTCTGTCTGTCTCTCCTCTACCATCCCATTTATGTCTCTCTCTTCTCCCTTCCCATGTATGGCTCTCTCAGCCAATTTGCCCAATAATATGCCAGTGTTAGTTGCCATTTAATATGCCCCAGCCAATTTTCCCAATAATATTCCAGTGTTATTTGCCATTTAATATGCCCCAGCCAATTTGCCCAATAATATTCCAGTGTTATTTTCCATTTAATATGCCCCAGCCAATTTGCCCAATAATATTCCAGTGTTATTTGCCATTTAATATGCCCCAGCCAATTTGCCCAATAATATGCCAGGGTTATTTGCCATTTAATATGCCCCTGCCAATTTGCCCAGTAATATGCCAGTTATTTGCCATTTAATATGCCCCAGCCAATTTGCCCAATAATATTCCAGTGTTATTTGCCATTTAATATGCCCCTTCCAATTTGCCCAGTAATATGCCAGTTATTTGCCATTTAATATCCCTAGCCAATTTGCCCAGTAATATGCCAGTTATTTGCCATTTAATATCCCCTGCCAATTTGCCCAGTAATATGCCAGTTATTTCCCATTTAATATCCCCAGCCAATTTGCCCAGTAAAATGCCAGTGTTTCCTATAATTAATAAGCCCCTGCCTCTTTCCCCAGTACATTCCCCCCATCTCCCCAGCACTTACCTTTCCCTGGTGGCTAGTGGCAGGCAGCATGGTCTTCTCCATGCTGCCTGTTCGTCTCACAGATGGTTGTGCCGACAGGTCACGTGACCCGGCGAGCGTATGACGTCAGCGCGCCGGTCACGTGACCTGTCGGCACTTCCGTGTCGGCACAGTGCACGGGGAGCCGAACAGGCAGCACGGAGGTTTCTCTGTGCTGCCTGTTTGGCTCCCCGTGCAGCCTGCCGGCAGGCAGAAGAGGTGAGGGGGATCTTACGATCCCTTCTCACCTCAGTCTCTGCCTGCAAGCGCGTTTTTTTTTTTTTGTTTTTTTTTAAAGTGTCTTTTTGTTTTAATTTTTTTTCTCTCTTCTCGGGGGGGGCAATTGCCCCGTTGCCCCCCCCCTGGATCCGCCACTGACCTGGCTGCAGGGAGGCAGATATGTTAAAATGTGTGTGTGTGTCTGTGTATATATATGAACAACATCCTATGTTTTTATTGTGAGAGATATGGCCATTATATTGGCTGTTGCTCTATACAATCTCCCAAGCCTGAGCAGATGAGGAAAGCATCAGGGCTCTCAACTAAATCTATTTCAGCATCTGGCAGTAAAAGTAAGTATCCATCCAGTAGATCGGTGTCTTCTTGTCTGTAATGCTTACCTGACAGTTCCAGTGTTCAAGGATTAAACCTGTCAAAATCTCTGAGAGTTCTTGAAGAACTCTTTAGGTGTGGAATAAACTACCATCTGGAGTTGTTTTGGCAGATTGAATATATAAATGGTTAAATATTGTTTCTAGATACTAAGATCTCATCCAAGATTCTAAATAACGTTATCCTCCCGATAGAGAATATGTGGATCAAAGAAAACTGAAAAAGATGTTATATTTTTACTCTTACAATAATGTATTTCTAATAAAACATCTACATTTGATTCAATATTTTTATTCTACGAAAAAACATTTCTTGATTACAGTTGTTGTTTAAAGTTGGAGCAGTCTGTGTCAAGTCATACTTTAAAATTAAAAATACTGGACAACCAATGACAAGTAATAATAATCATGGGAAATTAGCTAGGCATGTTTTCTCTCAGTAATTTTGCTTAGTTTGGTGGCATTGACTGTTTAGTACATTTTTATTGAATTTTCTGTTTTAGCTTTCCAGGAAGTACGTGATACTGCCAGTTTAGTACTAGAATGTACAGTATGTTGTATAGACTTAGTTCACAACAATGTATCAGGGTTATCAGAATTAAAAGTAGATTTGGTAAAGTTGAACCAGTGTGTGTCCAACTGCCCCCAAGATAAGACATATTTTTTTTCCCTTTGAGATGACATTAGCCTCAGTTGTTTTTTTTTTGCCTTCTGCAGGATCAACAAATATGGGTTTTTGAACTTGACTCATTAGTGTATCTTCCACAAGGCAAACTCGCCTAGGGCCGCACTTTGCCAGAGGGTGTTAAAGCACACTTCTGGTGCCTCAAACATTTTCCCTCCATACCCCAACATTCAGCAAGCTTTAGCTCCTTCCAATTAGTCGGGGTGATGGGGGCATGTAATGGATGTGGGGCGGTATGTAATGAGGGTGATGTTGGCATGTAATGGGGGTGATGGGGTATTTAGTGTGTATGCAATGTGGGTGATGGGGGCACGTTATGGGGTGATTGGGCATTTAATGTGTGTGCAATGTGGGTGATGGGTCATGTAATGGGGTGATAGGGCATGTTGTGGGTGTGCAACATGGGTGGGGGGTTGCCCGAATTTTGTCTGCCTAGGGCGGCAAAAAAACAAGATACACCACTGACTTGACTACATATCTTATCTTTTTTTCAACTAAAATAACTATGTAAACCTCTCTTCCCATCTCTTTGAGGGCAGTATATGTTCTGACTATATGTATATACTGACAACATTTTCAAGTCAGAATTGCAATCAAATATTGCAATATATATGCAATATATATTTTGAGCATGCAAAAAAGTCGACATCTGTAGCCGGATTTTAAAAACATGTAAAGATCCATCCTAAACTGAAAATTAGAGTCCGATCTCCTTGATAAATTTGGATATGAAAATCTTTTCAAACGTAAAGGCAAAGAAATAGAAACGTGTTATCCCAAGCTGGATTCACACAGACCAATCTGGGTTCATCAGCGACAGGGGTGCATCAGACCGCACACGCAAAAGAATTAAAATCATCCATCAAATAAACATAAAAAAGTTCAGTTGGATTAGATGCCCAAAAACATTCAACAGAATAAATTGGAGATTCTTGGACAAAGTGTTGAGTAAATTCGGTATTGTAGGTTCCTTTAAAAATAACACCATGTCATTATATTCAGACAGGGCCACCACCAGGAATTTCAGGGCCCCTTACTGAACACATTTTCTGGACCCCCTACCAACCCCTCCCCCCCAACAATATCTCCCACTTGCCCCAACTACCCTCACAAGCATGTTATCCCGGTCTAGTGTGATATGGAGGGTGGTTGGGAGCAGTTGGTCAATGTGCCAGTAATATTTTGCCACTCAATAGGCCAGAAATATTTTGCCCCAGTAATATTTTGCCAATCAATAAGTCAGTATTGCCCCTCAGTATACCAGTATTTAGCCATTCAGTATGCCATTCTTTTGTCATTTAACATGACAGTATTTTGCCCCTCAATATGCCATTCTTTTGCCATTTAATATGCCAGTATTTTGCCCTTCAGTATGCCATTCTTTTGCCATTTAATATGGCAGTATTTTGCCCCTCAATATGCCATTCTTTTTCCATTTAATATGCCAGTATTTTGCCCTTCAGTATGCCATTTTATATGCCAGTATTTTGCCCCTCAATATACCATTATTTTGACATTTAATATGCCAGTATTTTGCCACTTAATATGCCAGTGTTTAGCCACTCAGTATGCCAGTATTTTGCCATTTAATGTGCCAGTATTTTGCCCCTCAGTATGCCATTCTTTTGCCATTTAATATGCCAGTATTTTGCCCCGTAATATGTCATTCTTTTGCCATTTAATATGCCAGTATTTTATCCCTCAGTATGCCATTCTTTTGCCATTGAATATGCCAGTATTTTGCCACTCAATATACCAGTGTTTAGCCACTCAATATGCCAGTATTTTGCCATTTAATATGCCAATATTTTGCCCTTCAATATTCCATTTAATATGCCAGTATTTTTCCCCTCAGTATGCCATTCTTTTGCCATTTAATATGCCAGTATTTTGCCTCTTTATATGCCAGCGTTATGCTCGTTGTGTGCCACCCTCCTCCCCCTTCCCCAGTACTTACCTCCTTGCTGCTCTGTCTCCCGGTGCTCTGCTGTTTAGCCGGTCCGTGGCTGTGAGGGAAGTGTTCTGCGCTCCCCTCCAGCCGCACGGCTTCAATAAAGTTTGTTAAAAAAAAATCTCATTTTTTTAAAACAAACTTTATTGAAGCCGAGCGGCAGGAGGGGAGCGCAGAACGCTTCCCTCACAGCCACGGACCAGCTTAACAGAGGGTTTTTTTTTTTTCCTGCGTGACCTGGGCCTGCCAGTATCGTCCGTCACCCCCTGATGGCGGGCATGTATTCAGACTTTCAGGTCAAGGTAGTTGCCCCTATGTTTAATATGATCTATTTAACATAAGAAACAGCATCCATCACAGACAGTGTACATTCTCTCTATCGAGCCCTTAGCCATTATGATAAGAGAAAATAACAAAGTAATGGGAGTCTCCTATGAAATGGAAAACCCTAAAATCCCATTTTATGCTCCTCTCACTGATGAACACAACAAAGTCTATAAATGAGACTCTATAGTAAATACTCACATTATAAAATACATGATAGCAAGACCCAAATCCTTATGGCCCACACTCTAGAGATGATTAGAACCTCATTATAAAGGCAATCCCACATTGATTGGAACAAAAAAAAACATATTAATCATCTTGGCACACTCCACCCACACATACTTAGCACTCTCACTCATTTATATAATGACATGTACTTAGGATGACACACCGTTGCACACATTTACTGACACTAGAACCATCCTCATCACCAAACCAAATAAATCAAATGTAGATTATTATAGGCATGTCATCCTAATGAATCAGGACTATAAAATCCTGTTGAAAATATTGGCAGATTGACTCCATTGAAGTCAGATTGAACCCTACCATACATCTTACATTTTATTCAAAGCGGTTTTGTCAGGGAACGCCTCCCGGGAGTGAGTATTAGATCAGCCATTGCAACTGTATGGAACACATACAATCAAACTCCTGTAGTCCTCTGTCCTTTAAAAAAATTGACACATAGAAGGCCTTCAACTCGGTGGCATGGATGCATCTAGAAAGGTTGTTTAAATTCCAATATTTTAGTGCCCCATACACAAATGACCATCAGTGGCCTAGACTCAAGGACCCCTTCTTTTGCCTTTGCTTTTTAACTTGGCTTTAGATCCCTTTGTATTTCATATAACACCACACAGAGCATACGAGACTCAAAAGTTAAAATCAATGCTTTTCAGGATGATGTGCTTTTCATATTTCTAATACACAACACTCGCACCGTGGGAGCCTAGAGCTCCTCATTCATTGGGGGTGCTCTCCCAGGGTTTATTACAGACATGTCTAAGACGAATGTCCTATACTTGGATAAAGCCAGAGTTCTGCCAGACCTGGCAAATTTAGACATCAATTGAAAAAAATTATAGATTTAGAATAGGTTCTAAAAACATTTTTTTTTTTATGATGCACATTGTGATTCTTTATGTTTGTTTGTAACACCTTTTGACAGTATGATTCTGTGGAAATCTCTAAAGAAAATAGGAAAATGTTGAATTGAATTAACATAATTTTAATCGTCAGTGAATTACATGTTCTATATTTCTGTATTTATATGCGGTGCTTTATGGTACATGTCAAACATTTGCATCTTCAACAACAACAAAAAAGAATATAAAAAAAGTCAAGGCAAAACTGATAATGTGGAAGGGATTACGAAACACCCTGGTTGGGTAGGATCAGCATGGTGAACTCGTATGTAATCCCAAAGGATACTCTACTAGTTTAGAAATCTGCCATTGAGAGTAAATGCAAAAATATTACATTATTAAATTCTTGGAGTATATATGCTTAAATAAAAAGCTAGAATATCACAAATAATGATGAAAAGGAAATCCTCCAGCTGATGTGTACAATATCCCAATATTTGCAAATTACACAAGGCTAGTATTTGGTCACATTTCATGAGCTGGATGAAACCAAAATCAGTTGGATAGGGATGGAAAAGCAGATCTACAATCTACCTAATCAACCTACTAACCTTTTTTTAGATTGATATAACTTTAATTTAACCAAAGAAACATATTACCTCAAATCCCATAATTAGAGATGGATTGATTACTATATATAAATGTAAAAAATGGTTTAACATCTTAATCCCCTTCTGCTGAAATCTTCAAAAAATTAAACAGATAATATTAAAATAGATAGCTGGAAATATGAAGAATACTGCATTGGGCTATCAACTGTCTCACAATTATAAATTAAATATGGCTTGCCCTCTAGATATTGGTTCCTTTATCTAAGAGTACATTTTTGTCTTGACAAAAACAGTATTGATCAATCATAAAACTGATGAATTTATGTTAAGTGTATCAAAGTAGAGGCAGATCTATAGAGCCGTCGGGTTAATGGATGGATTTGAACCTTAAGAGAAAACCATTGCCTTGATAAAACTGGAAATAGACCTGAAGATTTAATCTACAAGATTCGAATAAGTGTATAGAACTAGTGAAAAAAGAATGTAAACACAATATTTATCCTTGAACTTAATTATATAACAATATGCAGGTGGTATTTTTTTTTTTTTTAACTATATTGAATACAATAAATGGTACCAATACTGACATCTGTTGGAGATGCTCCCTAAAGAGAGGAAACTGTTTTCATATATGTGGAAGTTAAAAAGAACATCAAAAATTCTTGAAACTGGAATAAACAGAGTATCTTAAATTTGAATTATATAAACAGACAACTAGAGTATCAATACAGGACGCAAGGGGTTCTATTTCACAATGGGAAAGCACAACATGTTTCAGAATATTTGTCAATCCTGGACCTTCGTAAACTCACGATATACAACATAACGTCTGTCCCAAATGGGAATATCCACACTTTCCTGCATGTCGCTCTTTTCCTACTCCAGGCCTATTATGAAAGATGAATGAATGGTGAAGTATAATAATCAATTATTGGATATTTGTACCAGTTATTTACTGCAAAGTAAAATATTTAATCATATTTGTATGATTCTTTCTTTTAAATAAAGATAATGGACGTGCTCTATGCATGCTACACCAGATGCACACAAAAAATTAGGTCAATGCTGACTTGTAAGCAATTAACTTCCCTACTTTATGTCATACACCATATACCATTATCAGTTATACTGGAGTGTGGTTTTTACTACCTTAGTAACTGCGGTTTTATGCATTTTAAAATCTTATCTTATAGTGCCTTGTTTATATTTATGAACACTCCCCTTAAATGGAGAAGAAAGGAAGAGGAAAAGGGCTGCAATGCCATGGACCATTGGCTCAGCAAAGTTGTGTAAGTCTTTGTAACTTTATTTCTATGTCACACTGTGCTGGGATTCTCATGGCAGCCTCATTACCTCTTATAAAAACTATATTCTGTCACCTGTAGAACACCAAACCCAGCTGACAATTGCTTATCTAACATTTGCTACTTTTTCAGACACTGTAGAAGAATTTTCACACTAAGTGGATTTGCAGTCTTATTGTTTATAATATATTCTGCTATAATTCTTAATCCTCATATTGTTCTTCTGCCTTCTCCTCACCTTTCCAAACTTCCTTATCTCACTTAAACAGTCTATTATGAAGAAAGCACAGAGCGGAATAGAAAGTCATCAAATAAATGTAGCCATTTTAATGTCATATCTTAAAAGTGGTCATATATGGCATTGACATTTAGAGAAACAAACAAAATACTATCCAGTTAAACTATTAAAATCATAACAGCCCATGACCAATTAGTCAAATTGTCCCTGTATGCCAGTTTATATCGATTTCCCTTTTTTTTCTAACCCTTTAATTCTTAGAGGAAGTGGGTTTACTGCGTCAGAGCTTAGAGGCTCTACAGAGCTTAGGCAGAGCCAGTCGGTAGGTTGGCATGCACTGTAAGTGTCAGCGAACACACAACCAATCAGAGCCAGTGCTCATCCTGGTCATCTGATTGGGGTCTGTTAGGGCTCATGTTCTCTTTCTTTAAATTCTCTTTTTTTTGTTTGTATCTTTTTGAAGACATAATTTTCAACTAACTGTAGGACCCAGTCATCTGACAGTGAAATTGACAATTTTTGTTGCCATTGGAGGACAACAAAAATATTGAGTATCTACTCAAATGTTTGTTCAACATGCCAAAGCAGTCAATATAGCATAATCATAGCATATTTTTATACTCACCTGCTTTTCCTAACTAATTTGTGAATCCAGTTTCTTTCGGGCCAGAGCAGCAATTGTGGGTCAGAGGATAAACTGGCATGTACTATCAAAAGTAAATAACAGTTTATCCTCATACTACAGAATAAAAGAAATGGTGCAGGCACCTTAAATAATTATAAGAATTACTCTAAAGCAATATACAAAAAAATATAAATTTTTGCTATATTTTTTTAGTACATTGTTTTAAATTGATTATTATAATTATTTAAGGTACCTGCACCATTTCCTTCATTTGTATATTTTTGGTGTTGAGAGGCTTCACCATTGATGTTCAGTGCTGTCTCCAGTGTTGTTCACTATTTTACATTCATTTTTATATTAACATTGCCTCTCTATTCATGTTTGGTTATGTTATGTATGTCTACGACTTCTCGCTCTCCGTCTCATCTGCTCTTTTAATCCTTTCCTTGTTGTTAGCCTATGGACTTTAGTTCTGCAGATTTCAGCCTGTATAGGTGCAACCGATTGATAATTATTGCCTTTTTTATAGTGTAATCTTTCTCGGTACAAGAAAGACAATCGGCTTGGTGTACATAAAAATGACCCTCTGCAGAAGGAGGACTGCAAAACTGCACAATCCAAAATCAGGTAATGAAAACCAATTGTCAGATTTATATATTTTCCAGCACTATGCTAAATGGGTGGTTTCCAGGATAGCTGTCTGCATATCTCAGACATTCTTCAATTCCAGTGTTAGCCTTTACCACTTCCATCAAAATGTTATACTATACATTGCTCTTTGTCATGTAATATTTTTTTTCAGATTTGCTTCTACTAGCTTTATAACTCAAATTGCAATTGGTTAGGTAGAGGAGGCATCCCTGAAGGTTTAGGTACTCACCCTGATGGGAAAAGCAGCTTCCAAAGAACCTCTCCAATTAGTTGTATCTTTTTTTCTAATCCCTTTTTATTATAATCCCACCATATTTAACATTATTTAATTTACTTTGAATATTTTGTATTTTCTCATCTCCTCCAAGATGTAGATACTCTAATGTTAAGGTTCTTACTGGTATGTTTTATAAGTAAAACCATACCCTGTTTGAGTGGTATGGTTTTACTTATTTAAATTCTCTTTGCTTTGTTTGTACATTTTGAAGCCATAGTTTTCACCTATATGTAATATGAAGTCATCTGAGACAGTGACATTTGTGTTGACATTTATGAATTTGGCTTCTATAGGGCCTTGGAGCTTGGAATATACAAACTACCTAACCTAGCCCATGTGACAACAGTGGGAAAATATGTCATGGTTATTATGATGACAATCCTTCTGTTGGGGTTAGCACATTTGGAACCAACTGCCTTTCAGATGGAGGGGCCATTGAAAAAAGTTACCCAAAAAGCTGTGAGGGGTGAATTAGCACACCCATTCAACATACATTTAATCTATGCTCACATTCCTATAGAAAAGGTAGAAGATGACTGAAGGATCAGGTCTGCAATGTTGAAACATAGACATTAATTACAGTTGAAGCATTTCTGCAACATTGTATAGAAGCACGATGTGAAGATAAGTTATTGGTGACTTGAAAATCAAGGTTGGAAGGGAAGATGCAGTCAGGAAATGATAACAGTTTTTGACTAACTATTACATAAGCATGAAAATATGATCAGCAACAAATACTTCAAGCACAAATTGTGATTGGGGTGATGGCAATAAGATTGACAATATACTAAACAATTAATAACATAGGTATAATATTCAGGCCTTGAAAATATTCAGTTCAGACTGAAATGAGATGTGCTATCAACATTCCATGTTAAAGATCACCTTTGGGAGAAACTAGATAACTTAGGTGAACAGTTAAAGTCTTGTATTTGGCCATTACTGATGATACTAAACTGCTCAGCATGATCAGAGAATACGTATAAAGAACCTTCACATCTTCAAAAAAAGAATCCAAGAAACTCAGACTGGAGATGAACTGTAATACACATTAAATGATTAATAGCAGGAACAAGGCCAGGTGGAAAAGTGTTCAGGTGTATAGAAAAGATATGTGAACCATATGCACATTTTGACATGTAAAATTGTGAAGAATATTTCTGGAGTGGTCCATAACAACAGCGGTTGCCTGTACGTACACTATCGGGGATGCGGATCTGTGGGGAGATCAATGGCTAGACAATGTGCAGTGTTTTGTTTGCATTCTTTCAAAACCATTCCTATTTAAAATGTCTACATTTCATGCAATCGTTTAATTAAACATAAGGTAATTTTTGCCTACAAGATACTCCCCTGCTCTCTTACTGGCTCCTGTGTATTATAGTGGGCAGAACTAGGTGGCTGTGTACAACTTTTTTTTACCTGCCTTCCAAACAAAGAGAGGAGATTAACCTGATCAAACATGATCATAACTCCGCCCTCTTGCAAGTCTATGATCAGAATTCTGACATATAGTCCCAGTGAGAAATATGGGCTGTAAATTTTCTAGGGGGTGGCACTCAAAAACGCTATATTTCACAAAATGGTGGTGCCCAATGACAGTTGTTTAGTTACATATATTATTAAATTTCAGTCACATAACAAAAACAAAAGACATATCTGAAAAGCAACCATACAAAATAAAAAAAATCTTTTCATTTTTTGGTGGGAGTGTCCCTTTAGAGGCTACATTGTCAGGGTCAGTAGTAGACTCTACACAGTTTTATGACACCACATGTGTAGCCTATTTCTGTTTCCTCTGCTTGCAGTCCATCCATCACCATACCAAACAAAACTATAAATCCTAACCCATTTCCAAACATTTTAAATCCTCCACCACCTTCTTGATCACTCCCTAAGTAATACGTTACATTTAAATACTTTGAAAAATTGTTCATGTTGTAAAGTGTTCATGTTGTTTTTCCTGCTCTACTTCTCAAATAAAGGGAAAGGAATACTCTCCTCTGGAGAGCTTTCACTGTAATGAAGCACAATCAAGTAAGATACACATATTCCTAATTACGCCAGTTACACTGTTCTAAATAAAATTATAAGCTTAATGGGACAGATGTTTGCTTGTATGTGGGTGGCAAGCGCATATAGAGCTCTGATTTTCATTACTACTACATATGATTTTTATTTTTTTAAACATATATATTTACCCTGAAAATAATTATGTGCCATCAGTTCCAAAATGATAATTACTTACTAGCTTTTTCAGATTCTCAAGTATTTCACATTAATTTGATCTAGGCCTGAAAACTCACTAATGGCTGACCAGGAACATCAGGAAAAGGGAAGAGATTCATTCCTAGAACAGGTATGCACACAGAATTTCTGTTAGAGAAAATTAATAACAATTTATAGTAAAATTGCGATTGCACACTTTTTTATTGGGTCTGCTCAATATGTGTCGGACTTGGGGTCCGAAATCGTGTGTATCGGGATGCTTTCGGTTTCAGCACATCTGGGTGTGCTATCGGCCACGATAATCAAACCAGTAGGTACATTGGGGCATATTAGGTAGCGAGAATTTTGGCTCCCGATAGGTCCCAGATAAGCCCCAAAACATTCCGAACTATGGAGGCACTACTCCGGACCCAAAGTCCGGCACATATTGAGTAGATACAATAAGAAAATGTGCAATAGTTTTTTGCCAGACTGCTAGTTTATCTGAACATGTTGCTGTAGGCCTAAATGATAAATGTGTTAGAAGGGTACAGTTTGTTCTAGACCAAAAGTGTTTAATGAAGACATGCAAGTAAAATAAAATGATTTGCAAGCAGATTGCATTATGTTGCATTGTTACAATGTATTCTCACTATTGCCTAATGCAGTTGTGTTCTCTGGCAGCTTGCTCAAGTAGAAGAGAAAAGACTGGAAAGGGAAAATAAAGAGCTACAACAGGAAAACCTAAAACAAGAAGAAAACAGAGATCGCTGGAAAAATTTGCATTATATAACATTAAACCAATGCCTTAGCAAGTAAGATCTATGAAAAAACATGTAATCAACCCAAAATGTACTATATAAACTATATTTAACCTTTTTAATGACAGTGAGTGTTCACATCCTAAAGCATTGTTCATAAAGAAAGCTTGTTGTGTAAAGGAAACGTTGAAGTTATAGCAGATCTTTCTACTTGAAAAAGAAAAAAAATCTCTGACATAGCTGTTACAGGATATAGCTTTCCAAAAGTGCTTTACCATATTAATCCTGTATAGATTATCAATATTGTATGATATTGTGATATGCAAAAAAAAGCTTGTTCAATATTAATTAAGCAGACACTAATTTTGCAGAGCAAGTTCCTCCTTTTTCATAGTGTTCATATTAGAATTTACTGCCCAGTCATTCATGAAGACACCCAATCATCAAACATCTTACAATAGCACACAAGCCTCTGCCTAACCATGTTCTATACTCTACTTCCGTTTCCTAGCGAAACCAATGTATTCTCTCCATATACATGCAAACTCAGTTATAATACTATGCATTTTAAATTTAGCTAGAATCACAATGTGAGTCTCTGGTTTCCAAGCCCCTCGTTATAGAGGGGCTCATCTGTACAATGTGTTTCTTCTCCAATAGTCTAAGATTTGGGGTCGGCAACCACATCTGACTCATGGGCTAGAAGCAGTCTTCTATTTGATGGTGGACCACTAACACTCACACCAGGGGGACTGAGTTTAGTAGGTCGTGTCAGCACTACAGTGCATGTGGGGATCTGCACCACATGCGGGAAAACTATCTGGAAAACATTGCCTGGGGACTTGGGGTCTGCGTGCCGAGTAACATTGGCTGGTGGGCAGTAGGATGCTGAACCCCGTTCTATGCAATTTTAATATCAAATATAATTGAGATTTCCATTACTAGATCCACTGGAAACCTTTGATGCTTTTGACACAAATGACCACAATCAACATGTCATTTAATCCTTGATAATAGAGAAACTTCCAAGGTTTCTCTAGTTATCCAACTTGTAAATCAGTTTCAGAAGGGAGAAAAGTGTAGAAAATACAGCGTTACAGAAGCATTTGAACTCAAGCTGTCATATAGCACCTGTTGATTATTTATGGATATAGCTAAAATTTGTACAAACAATGATTATGTGGAATTCTCATGTTTTGTCTCATTTAGACCTTGGGTTTCAAGTTACTATAGGACTATACCAATGCGCATCTACTGTCTGCCACTCGGTAAAAGACCTCAGATGAAGAAGAACGGGACCCTACCACAAAGATGAAGCAACTTGAATAAAATTCCCTAGTATTTTCTGTCTTGTGAAAAAAAATATTTGTATCGGATATCATCATTTTATTTCAGAAAAAAATCCCAAACATTTAAGGTAACTCTTAAAATGCATGTCAGTGGTTCTTATGGTGATGTTTTAGTTTCTTGGCTAGGGATAGGCACAGCATTCCTTAAAGGACAACAGAATCAAGATTTGTGAAGGTCGGCTGACTGATTGTCCATCACAACGTCCATCATGAACAATGTTGGTTCCTACTCCTGCTCATGCCACCCTCACTGCCATTACGCCTTTTTCTTTAATATTATGCTCCTTAGTGTGCGGCACTCGTTACTCCTGGACCATACGCAGCTAATGAAGGTGTATCACACTGCCACTCTGCCTCCTCATGAGCTGTCCTTTGGAAAGAAGATTACATCCCAACGCTCAGAAGAAAAGCACCAAAAGATAGACCAGCACAATGTAGTCTGTGCCAATATTTCAAGTTCAGACCACCCTGGACCTTTAGAGACCCTTTCCCTGCATCTGTCCTGAGAGGGGATGCATCTAATTTATTAAACTATTCTGTCTGCTTATGTGTTGATGTCATGGGCGGCCTGACCAAATAGGGCACTCAGGCACTGCCCAAGGGCCAAGGCAAGAGGGGGGGCCCGCCGCAGACATAAGGGCGCATAGTTACCAACTGTCCTCTCCTGTCACAATCCTGGGAAAATTAGCAATCACTCACATCAGCCTGTATTAGAAAGTGCTGTCACATGCGTCTGCTGGGAGCAGACAGGACAGTTGTGTGGCAGGGCTCGGTAATGCAGGATGATATGAGTGCATGACCATCTATTGCTCGGGGGGCCCATGAGTTGTCAGTCTACCCCTGGTAAAATAGTGAGATGAAATATTCATCTCACCTCAACCCCCCTTTTAGTGAATTGACTCCAGTGGGATTATCTGTGTGAAACTGTGTATATCTGGCAATGTGTGTCTTTGTTCAATGGCATCATATACAAAGTCAATGTATTTACTGCTCATTGGCATAATATACAAAGCCTACGCATTTACTGCATATTGGCATGATATATATTGAAAGGTGTCTTTGGTTATTGTAAATTTAAAATGTTTAACATAAAATACTACCAGTTCATATGGCACTACTATAAAGAAAAAACTGACACTACTCGTATTCACAGGAGAGTGTAATAACAATGTATGTATTTGTCCCCGCTGCCGCCGGATGTTGCAGTGACAGCATTTCGGCACGCGGGAGGGCAAGCAGTAAAAGAGGAAGGGCTGGGGAGAAAGAGACACAGAGGAGGGCTGGGGATAAAGAGACACAGAGGAGGGCTGGGGAGAAAGAGACACAAAGGAGGGCTGGGGAGAAAGAGACACAGAGGAGGGCTGGGGGGAAAAAGAGAGACACAGAGGAGGGCTGGGGAGAAAGAGACATGGAGGAGGGCTGGGGAGAAAGAGGCATGGAGGAGGGCTGGGGAGAAAGAGACATAGAGGAGGGCTGGGGAGAAAGAGAAACAGAGGAGGGCTGGGGAGAAAGAGAAACAGAGGAGGGCTGGGGAGAAATAGACACAGAGGAAGGCTGGGGAGAAAGAGACACGGAGGACGGCTGGGGGAAAAGAGAGAGACACAGAGGAGGGCTGGGGGATAAAGAGACACGGAGGACGGCTGGGGCAATAGAGAGAGACACAGAGGAGGGCTGGGGAGAAAGAGACACGGAGGACGGCTGGGGGAAAAGAGAGAGACACAGAGGAAGGCTGGGGAGAAAGAGACACGGAGGACGGCTGGGGGAAAAGAGAGAGACACAGAGGAGGGCTGGGGAGAAAGAGAAACAGAGGAGGGCTGGGGAGAAAGAGACACAGAGGAGGGCTGGGGAGAAAGAGACATGGAGGAGGGCTGGGGAGAAAGAGACATGGAGGAGGGCTGGGGAGAAAGAGACACGGAGGAGGGCTAGGGAGATAGAGACATGGAGGAGGGCTGGGGAGAAAGAGACATGGAGGAGGGCTGGGGAGAAAGAGACACGGAGGAGGGCTGGGGAGAAAGAGACATGGAGGAGGGCTGGGAGAAAGAGACATGAAGAAGGGCTGGGGGGAAAGAGAGAGACACAGAGGAGGGCTGGGGAGAAAGAGACATGGAGGAGGGCTAGGGAGAAAGAGACATGGAGGAGGGCTGGGAGAAAAGAGAAAGAAAGAGACACAGAGGAGGGCTGGATGAAAATAGAAAGAGAAACGGAGGAGGGAGGGCTGGGGGAAGAGAGAACTGGGGGGAGACAGAGACACTGGGAGGAGGTACACTACAGAAATGAGAGAGAGAGACTACAGATATGAGAAAAATACAGACCAACATGGGCAGTTCCCCTCCTGAAAAAAAGACTGTGGATCCGCTCCTGTGGTGCAATCTCAGTGCTGGGCTGGGGTGAATCCTGTGAGTGCAATCTCACTTCTGGGGTTAGGTCAAATCTTGTAAGTGCAATATGGGTGTTTGGTCAAAACTTGTATGTGGAAAATGGGTGCTGGGCCACGTCTTGTGAGAGTAATATGCCCCATCACCCACACTGAACCCCAATCCATGCCCCATTACCCACATTGCACCCCACTACTTGCCCCATTACCCACATTGCAACCCAGCACTTGCCCCATTACCCACATTGCACCCCAGTACTTATAAGCCCATTAAAGCACTTCTTATATACATAATAAAATATTTTTTTCAAAGAACTCACACATAAGGTCAAAATAAAGTAATGGTAAAACATTACACACTGACACACACACACACACTCTCTCTCACACTGACTCTGTGTGTGTGTTGGCAGAGGCGCTCATTCTGTCTGTTCTTGTATGTTCCTGGATCCCGATCAAAGACCGATGTAAAGATCAAAGCAACATCCGGCGCGATGGGTTAATCGGGGGCGTCATAATCAATTTACATCCGTGCACTGTGTATACTAATGTATCACACAGGTTTGCCACTTTCTGTAGCAGGCAGTATTTATGAATCACTTGGGAAGAACTTCCAGAGCAAGTGTAGAAGAGAAAATAGCCAAGTCAGTAAAAAAAAAAAAAAGTGGTTCAAACATTTTTATAAAAAAAGGGAAAGTAAAAAAGGATTAGTTAGATTAAAAACAAAATAATGACAAAGATCTAGTTCACTGCCGTAATGCATATTTTTGAAAATGAAGGAAAGAGAAACTAATGAATCATTTGATACATGCGAGTTTAAGGTAAAGACAAAAAATTTAACAGATCAATTCTGTTAACAAGACTAGTGAATGTTTTGCCCACTCACAAGACAGGTAGTAGAGATGAGTCGTGTATAAGAGACAACTAAATGGCAGTAAATCTTACTTCAGTAGTGGGACAGTGGCGGATCCAGGGGGGGGGGGGGCAAAGGGACAATTGCCACAACACCCGACCCCCCCACCCCTACACGTGGGGAGGGCAGGTGCTCCACCTGTGCTCTACTCAGGTAGGAGAAAACACAGGAGTGCGGAGGGGGGAAGGAGAGAATACTGGGGAGGGAAGAGAGGATAGAGAGAACACTGGGAAGGGGGGATAGAGAGAACACTGGGAAGGGGGGATAGAGAGAACACTGGGGAGGGGAAGGAGAGAACACTGGGGAGACAATGGGGGACAGAGGAGAGAACACTGGGGGGGAAAGAACATGGGGAGACAATGGGGGGCAGAGGAGAGAACACAGGGGAGAGAAGGGGACAGGGGAGAGAACACAGGGGGTACAGAGAAGAGAACAGGGGGAGAACACAGGGGGTACAGAAAAGAGAACAGGGGGGGGAGAGAGGAGAGAACGGGGCGGAGAGGCGAGAACACTGAAGGGAGAGAAGAGAATACAGACGGTGGAGAGGAGGAAAGGAAACAGCTATGGGGAAGAGGAGAGACATACATGGGGAAGAGAATAGAGAGTGACATGGGAAGGCAGAGGAGAGACAGACAAACATGGGAAGCAATGGGAGAGAGACAGACATGGGAAAAAAAGAGGATACAAAGACAGACATGGGAAAGAGGACCAGAGAGACATGCGGACATGGGAAGGGAGAGGAGAAAGACAGGTGGACATGGGAAGGGAGAGGAGAGAGACAGGCGGACATGGGAAGGAAGAGGAGAGCGACAGAAGGACATGGAGGAGAGGAAAAGACAGACAGAATGTGCTGCACCCCAGATCAGACTCTGGACCCTGTAGTGGGAACATAGGATTGGTGAACATCGAAAATCACCTATTGCATGATCAGAAACAACATATTCTTACTTAATGAGAACATTTTGCCAAAGTAATCTTACTGATTTTTTTGGGTAACTGAAATAATGAATCAAGGTGGTGCAGTAGACATTACATTTCAGTAATGGTTTTTACACTGTCACACATTAAAGACTTAGTAACCCCTTAGTGACAAGACATTTTGACTTTGAGTTTTCTTTGGTAATTTTCTAATTTCTCACATACTGTACCCACATATATGTATATATGTATTTTTTTTATTGTCATAAGAAGTGCTTTCATTAGATACCATAATGTTCATCATATCTTATATTTTACTACAAAATCATAAAATATGATGAAAAAAAAACAAAAAACTTTTTCTAACTTTGACCTAAAAAACAATTTAAACAAATACAATCATTAAAAAGACCCCGTCTAAATAGTTTCTAAATGGAAAATTATGCTTTTTTCCACGTTTTTCTGAAGTTTTTTACGAGTTATGAGGCAAAACCCAAAAATAGTGGGGGGTTTTCTATATTGACCTTTTGACCCCAACCTGAGCGTCTAGGACAGTTCATTGCAGCTGATTCACCGCTGACAGTTCAGTGCGGCAGTTTGAACGCTGACCTGTCAGCGGTGAAGATGAACGTGGCCGCTTCATCCCGGCAATGTAAGGGATGACAGTCAGCGCTTACAAACGTACACCCCCAAATTAATTAACCCCCCAATAAATGAAACCCCCCTGAACCCTAATACTAAAATTAACCCTAATACTAATGCTACCCCCCAAACCCTAATACTAAAATTAACCCCTGAACTCTAATACTAAAATTAGCCCTAATACTAATGCTACCCCCCCAATACTCACCTTTAGCGATGAAATGTCCCGCGATGACCTCTCGTGCGTTGAACTGGCAATCACACGAGAGGGGGTGGTGCAGCAGCTGCATTAATGTAGCCGCAATTAACTGTCCCATCCCCCCAACCTGAACCCTAAATTTAAACCCAACTCTAACCCTTATGCTAACCCTTAATATATTTTAATTTTAACCCTATCCCGTCCGCAACAGAGATACCAGCTGGACGTGCCTGACACGTCCTTTGTCACAAAGGGGTTTATAAACTGAAATCTTTGAGTTTTGATTCCAATATTGTTAAATGTATTAGGCAGTGGCTGAGTGACAATAGAGTATATTCAGAGCAAGGTCTTGTAAAAGTAATATCAGGTAGTACTACTTTAGTGAGAGGGTAGTGGTAGCCTTCCAGCAGAAGTGTTAGAGGTTAATACAGTAAAGGGGTTTAAACATGCCTTGGTTGGCATGAGGCTATCCTAGATATAGGATAAGGTCAGGGGCTCATGAAAGTATTCAAATTGTTTTTGTTTTAAACTGGGCAGACTTATTTTCTAAGAATTAACCATCTAATGCTGTTTACTTGATAGGTGTTCTCCTTTATAGCTATCATAACACTGTTCCAGTGTATCATTAGAAGAGGGTGAGTGTTTTAAAGGAGTCTGTAGAACTGCACTTGCCCCCTATATATGTGATTAGTAGCTTTGTATTTGCCCCACTAATACTTTAATAAAAGTATGTTTTATATTGATTATACTTCAAGGATTAATTGACATTCAAGGGACCCCAAAACAAAAAAGGCACAAGCTACCATTGTATATATTTTTTTGGAATGAGACAAACGCAGTAAATAGATGGAGTACAGGAAAAACACTGACATAATTAATAGGCTACAGTAACTTGCCTCTAGTGGTGCATATAAATATGTGGTATGTCTATGGTAAATCCAATCCTAAATACTTCTAAAATCTATCCTCCTTGTTTTCAAGAAACAAGTAAGGTTAAAATGCTACCATTTATTGGCTAACAGAGTTTGATTGCAAGCTCTCAAGACCAGGTTGCTAGGTCCCTTCCTCGGTCTTGGACTTGAAAGCTTGCAATGAATCTCTCAGTTAGCCAATAAATCATTTAACTCTACTTGTTTCCCACAGCTAAAATGACAATACTCTTTTAACTTGTTTTCATGTGTATAATTTCTTTTTTATATTCATGACTCTTACAGTGTAAGTGCATCATGGGATTTTCTATTGCTGCACAGCATGTTGACTGCTGATAAGGAGACAGAAGTCAGATGACTTTGTTTACATGGCTTGTTGTCATGTAGCGCTCATTTATTGTTACTTAGGGCAATGCATGAAACCTAAAACATTGTACCAAATAATGCATAAAAGGAAATGTATCACATGCAACCGAAAGGATGATTATTTGCAACTTCTACTGATGTAAGCCATGAGTAGTATACAGTTTAGTCAGTGTAACTTTTATACTGAGAGGCAGCAGGATCACTGAGGGAAAGCAAGTACAGGAATAGATGAAGTCCACGCCGAAGTCAGAGTCCAGGAAAGCAAATATAAATGAGATCAGGCAAACTGAGTCAGAGGGTATTGTAAAATACAAGCCAGGTCTGAGATATGGCGAGATGGGAAAATCCAAAATACAAGCTGGGTCAGAAATACTGAGAAACCGGAGAATCCACAATACAAGCCAAGTCAGAATCCGATGAAAAATCAATAACACACAATTATAATAAGATCTAGGCAATATCACAGGCAATGAATAACTGAATAGATAGGAGGCCTGGAACACAGAAATGGACTTTGCGGCTCATCTGAGGCAATGCCAGCGCTGGAATGGAACTCTGGGAGGATGCGTGGAAGTGCCCAAGACTGTTCCTTAGGTGCAGACAACAGGATTTGGCTAGTATCAGGGTTGAGCATAGAGCAGGGGATGCTATCTCTTGCTGGTAACCCTTACCAGGTGGTCCACAAGTGTATATAGGCAGAGCACCCTGGTAAGCATAGGAGCATGAGAGTGCCAAAAATAATAAAAGGATAATCCAAAAAGCGAAGTCAGGAACAGTCCAATAGATCAGGGCAGGCAGCGGTCAAAGAGTAGTAGAATAATCCAAGCAGGGGTCAGGGTTCAGGCAAAGAGGGAAATCCAGGAGACAAGCCAAAGGTCAGGAAATGGGAAATCCAATAGATAAACTGCAACACAGCAACAAAGGGGAAAATGGAGACTGAAGTCCAAGGACAGACAGGAACCAAAGCTCTGGACCTCTGGGGCACTGTGGTAACAGTTTGAGGGGTTTTTATAGTGCTGTGGGTCTCCACTGCTCCCTTCTGTAGGACAAGCTCCTTACTTGATTGGATGTTAGAGGTGTGTGCTTTTCTAGCACATACCGCTCTGTCTCTGTGCTTGGAGTCTATAGGAGGTTTGGTGATAGGGGAGGCAGAGTTTAACTCCCTCCTAACGCTGTAAAGAGATCCCCCTTGATTGGGGTGAACTCTGGAGGATGCATCCTGGGCTTGCAGAAACTTTAGGCCCTGGTTTCGGCCTACAGCACGATCGCGGATAGAAGGTCTTACTACAGGCCCCGGCCTACTCCGCGATCGCAGAGGAATGATAAGACTTGATGGATGCCTGAAAACACTGGAATTGCAGGTAAGGGCCAGAGGGGAATGACAGCTAGAGACTGAACATGGGTCGTGAAGGAGAGTGCAGAATCAGAAACAGCCCAAGACATCAGACACAGTCATTGGTGCCGGTGAGGTCAGGTACTGGGATGGAGCTCAAGGGAGGGAAGATGATCAACTCCGTCTTAGAGAGATTAAGTTTTAGGTAGCGATCAGACATTTAGGCAGAGATGGCCGACAGATAGTTCATGACAGAATGAGGGAGTGAGGTCAGGGGAGGTAGATCTGGGTGTCATCAACATACAGGTGGTATTGGAAACCAAAATAGTTTTTCTAGAGAGGAGGCATACAGGGAAAATAGCAGATGGCCAAGGACTGAACCTTGCAGAACACCAACAGAGAGCAGAATAGACAGTGACATATCTTCAGCAATTGACACAGTGAAGGAGCGCTCAGACATTTACAACTTGATCAAAAGAGAGAGCCACACAACCAATGCCAATTGAGGATAATCTGTTAAAATAATAAGGTGTCGGTCAACAGTGTCAAAGGCAGCAGAAAGATAAGAGCATTAGTACGGCGAACTGGCCTTTACATTTGCCAAAGGCCTACAATTAATATGTCTCTAGCAGGAGAGTAGATTTTCTACCTCTTTCTCAGCTACATGGGAGAAGATATTCAGAGTGTGTTTGAGGGAAGGGAACAAGGCAGGAGGTAGTTGTAGCAAGTTGTGGGAGGTAAAGTTAAACCTGATAGTGTCAACATTATTTTTGAAATAAGAGGCAAGATCTTGGAATAGTGGAGAGGAGAAGGTGGGTAGAGTAGAGTGTTCAATGTCAAGAAGAGACTGGGTTTTGATGAGAGGGTTGATAAGAAGTGTTGCTTGGACTGAGAGAGAGCAGCGTTGTGAAGCACAGCATAAATTTAAAATTGAAGACAGTCCTCCCGGAGCGTGTTTTCCTAGAACATTTTATTTAAATGTGTGGATGAGGTAGTGTTTGCTTTGTGTGCAATGGGTATTGGTCAGATCTGCGGCCATATTTGGCAGCAACAAAGGCAATGATTTCAAGGGGTGACGTGAGCATGCCATTGTAAGAGTATCAGCTTCCTGTGGACATGAAATGGACAGAAATGAAGGGAGAGAGGTTTAAAGTGTAGTATTATGTAGTGGGAGGGAAGAGCTAGATAGCAGTCTTTGTTATTAAGTTAAAGGATAACATGTAGTAGTTGGCTGGAGTAATATGGGGTAGAAGGTGATGGTCAGGTGGGGAAAGGAGAATCTGAGACATTAAAGATGGTACATGCAACACCGCCATCAGAAATTTTGGGGCCCCTGGATAGTTTATCCATTAATAGCCCACTGATAATTTGCTCATGAATGACCCACTGATAATTTGCTCATGAATAGCCCACTGATAATTTGCTCATTTATAGCCACTGATAATTTGTCCATTAAAAGCCCACTGATCATTTGTCCATTAATAACCCATTAATAATTTGTCCATTAATAACCCACTGACAATTTGTCCATTAATAGTCCACTGATAATTTCCGATGGCTGTGAATAAAAGCTGGGTTTGTATCTGCTGGCTGCTACCCAATCGTGACTGTCTCCATGTGAGACGGTCACACGGGCAGTGGGGGCCCAAGGGGAAGCTGCTTTGGGCCCACATGAATGAATGGGCCCTGGTAGCTGCCCCGTTTTCCCAAGCTTTATTTTGTGTATCGCCCGTCGTCCCCTGATGGCAGCAATGGGTAGATGACTTAGTGAATACTAGGTCTGGTGAGTGGCCTTCAGTGAGGGTTGGAGAACTGGTCTATTGGGAGAGACCAAAAGTAGGTTAAGGAAAGGAGTTTTGAAGTGGTTGAAGAGTTGTTAAGTCAATGGAAATGTTGAAGTCTCCCAGAATGAGACAAGGAACGTCAGAGGAAATAAAACTGGGGATTCATGCATAAAAGTTGTCAAGATTTTGTGAACTGGACCCTGGAGCCAGTAAAAAACTGCAACATGGAGAGATAGAGGGGGGAAAAAGACAAATAGTATCAACCTCGAATTATAGGGAAGTGGATGAGGGTAAGAGTTGGAATGAGCAGTTAGGGGAGAGGATGATACCAGCACAATCCTTGTTTGTCCCCAGGTGTTGGGGTGAGGCTGAAGTGTATGCCACCATATGGGAGAGCAGCAGGAGAGACTGTGACTGATGAGGTGAACCAGGTTTCACGGAGAACAAGGAGGTTAAAGGAATGATAGAATAGCTCATGTAGGGCTGTCAGCACGTTAGATACAGTGCACAACTGAAAAAAGGTATACAAATTGCAGTTTATTGGTATTGCATTTGGTGTTGGAGATTTGGGGCCGGTGAGATCTGTAGCAATTGCAGATTTTATGTTTGGCTAGGGTTAGGGGAGGTAACACTTATATAGTAGTAAAAGGCTGAAGACAGAAAGAGATAATGACACTTGAAGGTCAGTTTTAATTGTATGCTACTGCAGGGCTCGACAAACCCTGGGAGCCAGGTTGCCCAGGAAATCAGGCCTGGCAGCCAGGTTTTGTTAGCCAGCATGTGCCCTGGCTGCTGGGATTGTTTTTTTTCCTTTTATACAACAGAGCGCAAGGAGGCAGAGTGAATACACTGGCTGCACAGATGTCCTGCTCTGCCCCCTCACGCACAGCGCTGTGGTTTCCGGGTAGGTATAACAGCAGGGAGTAGGAACATGTTGATTGTTGGAAGATAAAAAAAAGGGTGTGAGTGCATGTGTGTGTCTGAATGTGTAGGTGTGTGTGTACCTGACTGCGTGTGTATGTATGTGTGTGTGTGATGGACTGTGTATGTGACTGCGTGTGGTTGTGTAAGTATGTGCTCCTAGATTTTTTGCTGGCTACTAAAACTCAGTTAAGTTTGTCAAGCACTGTGCTAATGGTCTATATAAGATCAGTAGCCGTGAAAATTAACAGGCTGACTATTAAGGTGTTATTAGTATGTTATATATTCTAGTTAATTAAGAAAAATAGCCGATTGCTAGAACCTGTGTGTAGGTGGAGGTAACTACTATTTGGGATTAACCCCTTTCCTGTTACTTGTTATGTGGAGTTTCAGGTTTATTTTAAGACAAGAAAATAAAGGTGAGACTTTAAGCTGTAATAGATGAGGGTAGTCATTCTGAGCAACTGGAATAAATAGGAGAAAATTAGCAGTGCATGAACGGTTAGCAATAATTCTAACAATATTCCATCGGGTGTTAAAGGTTATTTAAATAGAGTAATAACAGAACTTTTTTAACATACAAACAAAACAACAGAAAGCTAAATGTGGCTAGGAAAGAAAAGAAAAAAGGCCAAATTTGAAACAGTTGCTAGATAACATTTCCTTGACATACCATCGCAGCGATGAAATTTGGAAATGTCACCTTTCCAATTACTTGTTATGCGGATAGTGGTGTTTCTGGTATTTGCCGCAATGGCATTGTTTGCCATTGACACAGGGATAGGGTAGTTATAAAAATGGCACACACACTAAAAGTGCTAAATAGTAATGCTATCAATGCATAGGCTTATGTATACAGATTTGTAGGGGTTATGCAAAAAGAAAGCGCATACAAGGATAGTACATAATACTGTATGTATAATGTGGACTCCTGACAGTCTACACACATGAATTAGTGGGCTGGACAGGTGCAACCCATATAAAAATCAGGTGACACGAAATTTAAAGAATGGTGATTGTGCCTTTTCTTTTAACTTAGCGACACTTTTGTGTTATACACAACCTGTCATATGAGCCAAAATGCACATATGGGTTGTGATTGTGAACGAGCTGCCACCAATGTATTAAACAAATAATCAGAAATGCACTTAGAAAGTAATGGAGACACTAAATCCATTCTAGTGTTGGGCTTTATAATAACAAAAGGTACAATCGCTGTGAGAAATTAGAATTTAGTGACTGTACTTTTTTAAAATAAATGATTGATACTTTGCAACTTTTATACTTAACTCCCAACATTAACAATTACGCAACTCTTGCAGGATGTCCTATGCCATACTCATGGTTGTTTTGGCTAAGTATTTTAGGACGGTAACCTTCTGTGCAAAGGAATTAAACGTATTTCGTCAACTACACATTATTTATAGCGAAAAATATCAAACATGCTTAATTTAAGAGACAAAGGGTTTTAAATGTGTCTTTTGTGTCTCTCGTTTATAACATCACATTGTTGCTTGATATGCAAATTCCACATTTTTCCATTGGAAGTAATTTGCATATCAAGCCACAAAGTGATGTCATAAACGGGAGACACCACAGAAACATTTTCTCCATGCATTTGCTTGTAACTACATTAACAGGGGTCATTTTTGGTCCTCTACATTTAAACATTATTTAGGTGCTTGGATTCTCTTTACAATAGAGCAGTATGCTAAGAATAATTTCCAGGCATGTATATAGTGGCTATATGTTCGGAAAGTTTACCTGCAGTCACAAACGTTAGCATGGTACTTAAAAAAAAAAGTAATCAAAATATCCTTAAAATAAAAAATACTGAAGGTATAAAAAGGTGAGAAACCTTTTAGTTCAAAGCCCTTTACTTTTAATTTCTCAGATTGTTTTTTTAAATTGGAGAAAATAAAATTACAGGCTACCTACAGTTTAACGATTACAACAATGAGTATACATTTTATGTGTCCCCGAATGATCCTGTGATGCAATTACCCTAATTTAAATATTTTTAAAATCCATAATTTTTTTAAATATGTATACTGATTTGAAATAATGCAGACCCTTTAAATTCCATTTGATTCATAAAAATTTATATTCGAAAAAAAGAAAAAAAAAAAGAAAGTTCCTTTGTATTTCATTTGTATTACTTAACATATTGTGGTGTGACACAGTATGATTTGTACGTATTTTCCGCACACATATATATGAAAATACACAGAACTAGCCCCATTTCCTCCTCCATGGCCTGGGATTTGAGTAAAGCCGCCAAAACAGCCGCCCCCTTCCTCCCCCCGCAGAAACACAGACGGGAGGGGGAAGCCTAGCGCCGAGCACCGGTGAGTAGAGCGCAGTACCCGGGAGAGAAGTGCCCCCCCCCTTCACTAGGCCCGGCTGCTACCGCTTCCTGGTTACCAGCTGCCGTTGTCAGGGAGGGAGGAGAAGGAGAGAGGGTTCACGGCGGAGTGTCAAAGGGGAAAGGTCACTAACCCAGCATCCTCCGTGTTGGATACACAGCCATCTTGGTTCTGCGGGACAAGAAAATTCATGCGGTGAGTGTTTTTATTTATGTGACCCGCTATCATCTTGCTGTCCACCCGGTTGAGCCGGGTCGGCCTCTATGCTCGGAAGCCTGGGGAGAAGGCCGGTTTGATGCCTGGATCGGCGGAAGACAGGGAGAGCCCCGTAGATAAAGGCCCGGGCGGATATGCTCTGGCTTTTGTCTGGGCTTCGACAGTTGATGGAGAGCAGGGCGATTAGGGGATGTGAAATACAAGAAAGTGGCGGGTAGCACATCGAGTGCGGGGAATGGTTTTAAAACGACTTTAGCTGGAGGGAGGGAAGAGAAAGGATGAGAATGGAGGCCGCAAGGGCCTACGTATGGAGGAGGGAGATCTAGATGCCGATGAGACCTTCGGATGGGAGATGGTATAGAGACCGCTCTTATTATAGGAGGGGAAGACGTGGGCCTAAGATGCGGAGTACGGAAATACCCAATGGCCTAGGCCAGTGATAACAATCCTTTGGCACTCCGATGGTTGTAGACAACCTTTACCATGATTTTCACCCTAAAATTGCTGGTCAAGAATCATGGGAAACATAGTTTACAATAGCTGGAGTTCAAGAGGTTTGCTATGGAAGGCCTACGGGATTTACAGAGGAGGACGAAGCATAGCAGATGCCGGCTGCAAGCTTCACAGTCTATGTGAACGGTTCAGGGATGCTGACTGATATTGCATTAACTCCCAAGTCACAATGCTGTCTTCAAATCATGTCAAATTTGGTGCAAACCTCTGTAACTGTGGCACTTCCTGGTCTCCTGCTTTTTTGGACAAGGGAGATGTATAGATGGTGACTGTGATGGTTTCTGCAGACAGTGCTGTCAGGTCAAGTAGGAGAGTTGCATCCATCAGTACATTAAAAACAACAACAACCTAAAATATAAATACATACTAGTGGGAAGCACATTAATTGCATATTTAGATAAACACTACCCATCTTCAATCACTTTACTTTTTAAACTAATTTTTCTTAAAAATGTCCCAGCACTGCTAACTGTTTGGTCACATAGAATGACCACACAATGTACATAGAAACACAGATACAATAAAAATGTTCTATAAAGTAAATTATTCAATCTGTAGATGATAAATGCAGCACAGTGATGGATTCGACCCTTTCATTGATATTATTATCCACAGAATTAGAAAATTAATGCAAAATACTTTTGTTTTACCGGGCACCACACAAATCATAATAATAAAATAGGAAAAGGTGATACCCACATCCATATTGTGATTTATAATCCCAGCAAGACAGAAAGATGCAGATGTAATCATACGAGGGATAAACCTCAAAGACGAGAACAAAAAGATTTGAAAACAGAAATATTCTAGGAACTCTCAGTATGAATAAAACATGTATGTGCAGTATAGTTATGTAATGTGTTTCTCCTACTGAGGTTTATATTTTGTTTTGAAAGTGTATACGACTGATATTATTCACAGTGAAAAAGATGCCATGGATGCAAATGCAAGGATAGATAAATGTCAATATACGGTAATTGCCGCTGTTTAGCGCACTTTTATGCAGTTCATTGTTTTACTTTTCATTGTAGTATTGAGGGACACGTGTGTTTCGGTAATTGGAAAAGCATCCAATTTCATTTTATTTGTTTTTATTCTGTCCAGCTGTATGTTTTGGCTTATAGGTGCTCTTAGTTCCACATGGGAACAGGTAGTGAGAGTTGTTCATGAAGAATGATCAGTGGTCTAGCAAAGGGAATATTTAGTCATTTTGTTTTGACTGTCACATTTCCTATAAGGTAAATATTGAGAAAAGAGTTCCATGTGCAGTTTATGCGGCTGTGATGATTACCTGGCAGGATTGATAACATTGTGAAAATAGGAATTTTATCCGCTGTCCATATTTTCCTATAGTGTTTGGAGGTTCAGAGGTGCTCAATCGCATATCTCCAAAAAGATTAAGCAATTTAAAAAAAACCAAAACCTGTTCCTGTGTACAATTATACAATTATATGCATAAAAAGTTTGTTAGAAGTGTAAGTTAAACTTTCCAAAACTGGAGAAATGTAACCAAACCGCTTATGTGGCATTCTATAAACACTATACAGGTTGAGTATTCCTTATCCAAAATGATCCGTTATCCAATTGGTAAAAAATAAAAAATTCTGCTTATGCCACACGTTGCAAATTCTACACACCTGTCTGAATGCAAGCGCACAACAGTTTATTCAGTTCCCAACCATCTTAAGCTGTGATTATAGCTTTTCTGTCAAGCTCAGATTCTCCCATGCCCACAAAGCATAATAGTGGCACATGTGCACTCCTGACTCGCCAACGATGCCTCATATCCCAGCTACATCACAGTAAAAGTGATTATTTGCTCTATACTGTATTTGCATTGATACTACTGTATTTGATGAATGATGGGAGGCTTTATTATATCTTATTGGTGAAAACGATCAGTTATCCAAAATGATCTGTTATCCAAGATACTTCTGGAACCAAGCGTTTTGGTTAAGTATAGTCAGCATGTATCGGGATTTTCAAGAAATCTTTCTACCATTGCATAGGTTGCTCAATTGGAATGACTGAAAAGCGCTCGGTATAAAAAAAAGTGTTCATAGCTGTCTTGTCTTTTATTTTCTGAAGAATATATATTGGAATGTGATACTTTTTTTTTTTTTTGTTATTAAAAGCTAGATTTATTTTATTTTAAATGTCTTTTACCTTGCCTCATGAATATTATTATTATTTTTTATTTTTATTGGCTGTTGTCAAAGTGTTTGTAATATCACTTCACAATTTGCATTGTGTAAGTGATTTGTTGTAGGTGTGTGGCAAACTCGATATTATACACATACAGAGATGGCCAGTATAAATATATATGTGCCCATTTATATGTTTCTTCACACAAACTTTATTGAACTGAAAATCTGATTTGAAAACCTAGGCCATAATAGCACAGTGGAGAAAATTGTCCAACTGGATTATATTTTTGCCTACATTTTCCAAATAAATGTTTAATAGCTACCACCATTAGTGAACATTTTCATTTCAATTGATATGTTTTCATAACTGCTTTCTAATAATTTAGCCCATGCAATGAAATGGCTGGCTAGTGCAGTCAAAATAATGAGAAAATAGCTAAATCACATTGCCTATAAGCCAAAATATACGTTTCACATTGTAACACCCAGGGGGCTGTGATCTATTAACCAAGAGATTTCGTGTTTTAAGACTTATTCTTTGTTAATGAAGACCAGTATTTGTTACATTTTGTGATTTGAATGGAATAGGTTTTGCTTGATTAAAGTACAAGAATTAAAGGTATTTGATAATTATGGGATATGTGTAATGCTTTGATTTGTAATTCATTGTTGTGGTAAATTTGATCACGTGTGTTGATCGTATTGTGGCTTTGTTGTTACCATTTCATTTATAATGTGTGGTCACATACTGTGGTGCAGATGCCATGTAGCTCTGTGCCTCATATACAAGGAGATAGTCAAGATTACCTTTTCTTTTTGAGGGATAAGAAGATGATCTTGTTTTGATCAATTTTTAAGATTTACGGTCTAATTTCTTCATAGAAATGCATTATAAAATGTATAACCTTTTAAAAACAAGCCAAAGTAAACTTTAGGAACCTGGGTAACCATATTTATGGAACTTTGTTTCACCCATCCTATCCGTTAAAAACAGTTGTTAAATACTTAAATGGGCAGTCTAGTCCTCAAACTCACTTTTGTGAGAAGATTACTGATTGTATAGTGCACAGGCTTTTTTTCCAGTGTGATTTGTTGCAAGCATTTTGCATAAATCACGTTTTTAATATGTTTCTCAAGCCTTACTCCAGTGATTACTCTGCATGGATACCACAGGTGCTACATTACTGATTTATATTGGCACGGAGCATATAAAGTTTTGTTTCATTTAGTCACTTCCTGTGTTGCTGGACTAGAATACATTGTGTGAAATCTAAGTGTCCTTGCTCTTGCAAGTGATGACAGTCCTGGTTTCTTGCAAACTGCTGTCATTTCATAAATACATCTAGGTGTAAGATTTTCATATTTAAGCAATGCAATATGTAAAATATGCATTTTAAAGTACTTTGAAAGCACAGCAACATGCACTGACATTTGGAAGATGCATTTTGGGCACCAAACATTCCCTTTTAAGAGGTTATAAGATCTTTTTGTAGTAATACTGGTCATCCTGAAAACTGACAAATGATCAGGTAAGAAAAGCAAATTAATCTATTTCTCTGTTGGGGAAATTGCTAGCAAGCAAGTACATAGGTCTTATTAGTTCTATCACTTGTAGGGCGCACATACTCCCACAACTCTCAGTACACTCATAGAATGCATAGTATCCATGTATGCGAGCAGCACAGCCATTGTAGTATTTTTTGCTAAAGTAACTGCAGACACAATGTTTTGGTGACAACGTTTAATGTTCCATTATGTCCTGTTTGCATGACTAGGGGACTATAAGTGCAGCATGGCCAAAACAGATTTTGCAGTATGAAAGCGTATATGTCTGAAGAGTCCGTTGCCGGGTATGCATGTAAATGGAGATTTTGTAATCTTTTGTAAGATTAAATCCATCAACTATCCTGCATTATCATTAATTACTGGTAAATTCAAGATTCCTGCATGTCTATATGATATGTGGACACGACTTCAAGAGGTGCTTAACTTGATAAAAGGTCACTTCTCTGCTTTGAAATACTTGCACAGATGTTGCAGGAAAATGGACATATACAATTTGTGATGTTGGTAAATGAAACCACAATAAAAACAAATCACTGCGTTTTGATGATATCCCTGCTATTTTTTTCTAAGGTGTGGAATTCCCACACATCACTGACGGCTCAGTGTAGTCACACTCTTTTCTTCACTTCTGAGAAGTAGAGTGATTTTGACAGTGAGTTAAGGTCAGATGAACATTTCACATACAGGACTAACTGAGCTTTTCTAGCAGGTGAAGCACAATGTTCTAACTGGAACGACATTAAAATGCATGATAATGGGTTTGCCTGTAAAGTGATACATATATACCAACTGCAACAGCAGAGGGAGACCCTGGAATGCACACACATTAATGCTTACTTAAATGACAACTTTCACCCGTCTTTTAAAAAAAAAAAAAAAATTTTTTTTATTCTAACCCATATCAATTCCCATTATTTTACCTTTTGCCAGTGTTTGACTCTTCAGCAAGTACTGCATTGATGCTTATGCACTATGGTCGGAACGCTGATGATCCAGACTAAGCCATGGATGTCATTCCTCGTATGCATGACTGCGTGTGACATCACACTCATCGTTCGAACACAGGCTCCTGGTTAATCACACACAAGGAGGAGATTGCAGACATGAGGGTGAACTTCCAAAGCTTGGGTCGGTTCATCAGAGTTCTGAACCAAGTGCATGGGCATCATGATAGAGCTTGCTGGTAAATAACTTAACTTTTTAGATAGACTTTATTTTTAAAGGTACAGTGGGATAGATAAGGGTTAGAGGATTTGTTTAGAAAAAATATTAGAGGGGTGACAGTTGTACTTTAATGCATCAGAATCCTGGTGGTTAGTCACTATTTTTCCACTAAAAAAGACTAACAACAGAAGGTAAACTTTAATATACATGTCACTTAATATATATATATATCAGGGCTTGACAAATTTAATTTGATTTTAGGAGCCAGAAATTTTTTTTAGGAGCCAGACAATCACGCAAACATAAACGCAATTCATAAACACACACGACTACTTCACCTATATACAAACACACCTACTTTACATATACACATATATCCATACACCTCACACACACCTACTTTACATATACCCATATATACAAACACCTCACACACACCTACTTTACATATACCCATATATACAAACACCTCACACACACCTACTTTACATATACACATATATCCAAACACCTCACACACACCTACTTTACATATACCCATATATCCAAACACCTCACACACACCTACTTTACATATACCCATATATCCAAACACCTCACACACACCTACTTTACATATACACATATATCCAAACACCTCATACACACACCTACTTTACATATACACATATATCCAAACACCTCACACACACCTACTTTACATATACACATATATACAAACACCTCACACACACCTACTTTACATATACCCATATATCCAAACACCTCACACACACCTACTTTACATATACACATATATCCAAACACCTCATACACACACCTACTTTACATATACACATATATCAAAACACCTCACACACACCTACTTTACATATACACATATATCAAAACACCTCACACACACCTACTTTACATATACACATATATACAAACACCTCACACACACCTACTTTACATATACCCATATATCCAAACACCTCACACACACCTACTTTACATATACACATGTATACAAACACCTCACACACACCTACTTTACATATACACATATATCCAAACACCTCTCACACACCTACTTTACATATACACATATATCCAAACACCTCACACACACCTACTTTACATATACACATATATACAAACACCTCACACACACCTACTTTACATATACACATATATACAAACACCTCACACACACCTACTTTACATATACACATATATCCAAACACCTCTCACACACCTACTTTACATATACACATATATACAAACACCTCACACACACCTACTTTACATATACCCATATATACAAACACCTCACACACCCCTACTTTACATATACACATATATCCAAACACCTCTCACACACCTACTTTACAATACCTACAAACACACACCCACCTCACACAGTATTTTCTTGGGGGTTTCTTCTTGATGTGTCCCTTTCATGCTGCAGCTGCACTCCGTTGGTCGGCGTGCTGAGTGCCAGGATGTCACGTGACGACATCCGGCACTCAGACACGCGTTGCGCGAGGGGGCGGAGCTTGCAGTCTGTGCTATCGGCACAGACTTTACCCCCTCGCGCTGCGGAAAAATCGGATGGCAGCGGCAAGGGGACCATGAGGCTGGCAGCACCCAGGCGCCAGGTCTAATTTCCTGGTCGCCATGGCGACCTGGCGCCTGGGGTTTGTCGAGCCCTGATATATTCATTAAAAAATGGTAGGCACTAGCATTTACTGTTTTAGGATTGATGTATGGCTCCCTGAGTCAAACGATCACAATATCCAAAACTAGTGCACAGTTACTCAGAAAGCGACATATGATATAATGGAAATTACAGCTATATTTGAATTAGCTTGGTTAGATGAAGATATTATTATGTGCTGTATCAGATTTAATATTTTGAAGGTAAAGCTGTATCATAGGTATCATAACATACTATGTATCATAACATACTATGTAAAATATTTAGGTCAGAAGGTGTAAAAAGCATTTTAGAACTTTCTAGGGCGACCTACTTTGTGGTGTAAGCACAGTGGATCTCAACAACATGTTTCAGTTTGGAACTTTTGCCGGATTTGCCCTTGACGTATAAAATGATTTGTGCCTCAATTAAGCAGTATTCTGCAAACACAACCAAAATAGAATAGTGATCAATCTATTGGTTATGAATCCTTAGGCTTCCCATTCTGTGGTTTCTTTTGCGGCATTTAAAAATCTGTCCCATACAGTGCCGGTATTAAGAAACTAAAAAGGTAGTTTCACTTAAATGAAAAATTTAAATTAATGTGAAATATTGGGATTAAGAATGTTTGTTACATAGCTTACAGCAAATGAAACCATGCAGTTTGTGTTTACAAATATTTTGAATTTTTTGAGAAAACATGAATATTCTAAATAAAATGTGTCAATATAAAAAAACAAGTTTGAATAAGGGCTTTAGAGCAGGGGCATCCACATTTTTTTCTGTTGGCTGCATAATTCGAATGCATGTATGTGTTGGGCAGCATTTTTTTTTTTTTACATTTTTATATTTACAGTATGGTGAATTATTGCTAGTTAGCCATAGAGAAATGTCTGCTTATTTAGCAGTAATAAAAAAAAAGTAAGCCAGAACAAGTTGAAATTAACTATTCAAACAAAAGTATCCATTTAATGAGAATATGGACAGCTAGGTCGGGTGGGCCACACTTTTCTGTCAAACGGCCGCATTTGGCCAGGGGCCGCCAGTTGGACTTTTTGAGGCTGTACAAAGAAAGTCTCTGAAATATTGTAACGTGCATAAAATGCAAACGGTTTTCAAAGCAGAGATATACATTTTGAGGTGGATTTCTATATTTATATGTACATAGACTGCCCTGTAGAAGCTGGACAACTGCCATGTCCTGTCCTGGGGTTTTTCCCCCATAACTTGCAAAAAAATACCGAAAAATGTGGAAACATGCATATTTCTGAACTCGGGACAACATTTACAAACTATTAAGATGGGGTCTTTTTTAATGATTTGTATTTGTGTAAATTATATTTTAGGTCAAAGTTAGAAAAAGTGGGTCTTTAAAAAAATTTCATCATATTATGATTTTTGTGTAGTATAAGATATGATGAACATAATGGCATCTAATGAAAGCCGTTCTTATGACGATAAAAACAACATATAATTTGTGTTGGTACAGTATGTGTGAGAGAAGAAAATTGCAGCTAAACACAAACACCCCAGAAATGTCAAAACAGCCATTGTCACCAAGGGAAAGTCAAGGTGAAAATGTCTTGTCACTAAGGGGTTAATCTGCTTAAACTGTTAGCGTGAGTACACAGATAATATTTATTCTCCCCTCTTGGCCATCCTGAAAAGGTAAGCCCAGGTTATAGACTACACCCCTAATTTAAGTAATTAAATTAGGACAACAAGTTCAGCCTATAATCTGGTAAAAATTACATAAAGTAACTGGTTGAGCCCTATTTGCTCTGTACATCTCTATTGTGGGGAAGACCTCTTTGGTCCAATTTAATGAAAATCTTTCCCAAGATTCTAAACATGTCTACCATTTGGAGCAAGGAGGGCTAAATAAGGTGCTTTTTTTGTATTCGGTGATTTAAAACATTTCTATTTAAAATGCCTACATTTGATCCAATCGTTTATTTAAACATAACCTTTTATTCCGATCACTTATATGGCAAGTTAAAAATCAAGTACCACAACCTGGGATGTCACTGATAAACAAAATTAAGAATTAGTCTCTGACGCCAATAAGGGGACGTGTTTTTGTGTCAGACCATGCCCATGAAAAATCCAGGAATAAAACATCTTTTCAGTCTTCCCCTCCATAATTCCTGCTATCTTTTAAATGGCAAGAACAAAAGCAGACTGGGGCAAAACAGTGGGTACCTTAAATTAAACACATAAAATAATAGTGCAATTATGCTAAACCATATATATGAAATTAAAGGTTGAAGATAGATGCACTCACAAACATACGTCTCCTCCTCCCGATGAAGCCGTGACTAAAACGGTGAAACGCGTAGAGGTATCAGCAGATCGTGTTCCAGCGCTGCACTTTTCTACCTCCCTGTAGTCCAGCTCCATTGATGTGACTGTCTCCTGGAGTTGCTTTTTGTGATTTATTCGTCCCTTGCCCGTGAGTTTTTCCTGTAACTGTCGCGTACATCCTGGTCCCGCACATGTGTATTTTTTATTTCAGAATCCAATTAAAGATGTTTTATGGATATTCATGCCTCATCTGATGTGACTGTCACTCACGTATGTTTGTGGTGCATCTATTTTCAACCTATAATTTCACATATATGGTTTAGTATTATTGCACTATTATTTTATGTGTTTAATTTAAGGTACCCACTGTTTTGCGCCAGTCTGCTTTTGTTCTTGATATTGTGTATATAAGCATTCCGGAGTGCTTCAGAAGTCTGCAGTGTGTGTGGTACCGCAAGTATTACTTTTTTTGCATAAAGGTTCATTTTACACACATCACTTTATTTTTGCACTATATTTTAAATGGAACATGATAGAACATTTAAAAAGGGATTAAATCAGCAGTACTAGGAGACTTTATTACATTGTTTAATGGGATTTCAACATTGATGTAAATTAAATGCAAGAAAATAGCATTTTTTTAAATGAATGGCATGTCTAACTGAGGGGAGCACACAGTCTCAGAACTAAGCAAACACGCAGGAGAATGTTACCCAACTTAATGGTACTCATGTATTGACCCCGGAATAATGCACAGATTTGAAACTGCGACCTTGAGCTTTCAAACAGGTACTGCTGTCACTTCCAAACAGAGCTATATTAGCAGATGTACAGCACATTAACAGTTAAAAAAAAATAATAACATTTATTTGGCAGAATTTTCAGGATATCTGCAGGCGTCACACTCTTTCACTTGTCTGCATTCTGTATACCAGCTTCTTTAAGTTCATTTCAAGGAAATGTATATTGCCCTAATTATGTAATTTGTTTTGGCCAACTAGAACTTTTATTTCTAAGGAATACTAATTATAGCAATACATTGCAAAAGTCTGTTTTTGATCTGCATCTAGTAATTCAGACTGTTTTTGATCATATTTAGATTAATTTACACCTGCTGCTGATGTCATGGTAAAGTATGAATGGTCGCCAAATGCATTAATTGCAAGCAGAACCATGATTGCTGAACAAAGACTTCAGTCCTGACTTTTCTGAATGGAAAGGATCAGTGTTGCAAAAATAAAAGTAGCCCTAGTAAATAAACACAAATTCCAAACTTTATTAAAGTAAAAGAAAAAGACAATAAATATTTAATCAAACAAAAGAAACAAACTGACATCCATTATGCAAGTATATTGTTAAACGACAACTGTCTGAAACAAAACAATTTCTGTTTAAAGGTACAGTCCAGTCCCTAAACTCACTTTGGTGTAAGATGAAGATTACTGCTTGTATAGTGCACAGGCTTCTTTTCCACTGTGATTGCAATCAGACATTCAGCATAAATCACATTTTTAATATGACTCAAGCCCTCCACCATTGATTACTCTGCAGGTGCTGCAGCACTGATTATATAGTGACTGATCATTTAAAGTAGTTTCATTTAGTCACCTGTACTGCTGAAATATAATACATTGTGTGGACTGTAAAAGACTTACTCTTGTTCACAGTAGGATTTCTTAACAGTCTTATGGCATCGCTAGAGACAGGAAATTCCATTAATTTGAATTAAATTATTCTCATTGGTTCAAGCAACCAAAAAAGGAAATTGACTTTTACTGTGGGCAATCCTCTGTATCTTGCAAACTGCTGTAATTTCACAATTTTATCTAGCTGTAAGTATTTTATATTTTAAGCAATGCAAATGGTAAAACATGCATTTAAAGTACTTTGTAAGCACATTTATATGCATTTATATTTGGAAGATGCATTTTGGGCTCCAGACAGTCCCTTTAACTGAAAGATTGCATCAAGTGTAGGCATTTTAAGTAGAAATGCTTTAGTAAAAGAATACAAATAAAGTGCCTAATTGAGCCCTGTTTGCTTGCATATCTCTATCAGGGGGCTGGCAATTTGTTTAGATTCTTGGGTCAGCCCCCTGATAGTTTTATACAAGCAAAGAGGTCTAAGTAAGGTACTTTATTTATATTCAGGAGCCAGGGATCCATGACTCGTTAAAGGTAGGGACTTTATCGCCTAAATATTGTTTTTACTGTTCATTTTCAAAGATTGAAAATGAACATTTTGTTTGCAATTAGGAGATTTAAAACAGATTTTTCTCCTAATTTCAGTTTTGCTAACACAATGTATAGATATTTTCAATCACTTTGTATTCTCTACATTAACCGTAAAAACAATGTGTTGGTGATAGTCATTTTCAAGTCCCTATTGCTGGTTTAAAATTGGTATGCATTTTTAAAGGGACACATCAGGCATCAAAGTAATTTTGATGCATTTCGTGGTGTTCTGTACATTTTTATTTGTATTACAAATGCATGTAAGAAATCCTCAGGAATATCTTTTTCCAAAACGTCTTGCTGTAGCCCTCTTTCGTTTACATTTGTTTTTCTTTACTTTGCAAGAAGATAAGTACAGTTGCACTTTATCTCTTGCAGTAAGCAACATGTTTTAATCAGATTGAAAAGAGCTTCCATGTTTGGTTTTTTGTATCTATACAACATTGCTGAAATGCAGCATATTTTTAGTTGCGTCTCTATGGAAGAGAATTATATATTTTTGTTATATTGGCTGCAGAGATGTAACCTATTTATGCACAATAAAATTTAAAAAGAAAAAAAATATATAATTTTGTATGCAATATATTTCAAATCAGAGCTTCAACAGTTCAACATTTGCATTTTGATTGATTTGATGTTTGATATATATATATATATATATATATATATATATATATATATAAAATATATAACCTCTTTTATCTTTTTTTTTTTGCCCCTTTCTACTTCCTCTGAGGTATACAAGCAGACAAATGCTACTATGCTGGTAGTGGTGCCTTCTCCCAGGATGCTGTTTATCTGTTTGGTTATAGTATTCTGTATCCCACATTCATTATGAAACAGCATTGCTGCTAGTTCATTAAAAGGCCACAACTCAGCAGCAAGGCCTTTTCTATGTAACAGTCTCTGCACACATTGAGCTAGCAGTGATTGCAGCTGCCATTCAGGGAGAGACTTACATGGAATAATTACAGCAGTTGATCACTGTCAGCTGCTAGGTTTTTTTTTCTTGCTTGTCCTCCTATGGCTTTCAGCTACTAAGCATTGACTGAGAGGTAAGGGGTTTTAAGAATGGGGTCTGATCAGCTTACATGCTACTATTTTGAATCCTCAAAAAGTCCAGGTTCCACGATGCTTCAGAGGGCATATGCCTGACCCTCATTCAACTTGAAAAATCTAGATACACCTGCATCACATGCTATACGTTTCAACTTGCTTAACGAAAACATTAGCAGCATCTTGGAATGAAGAGCTAGATCTGTCCCCAAATAAATAAGGTAAAAGTCAATTCAGTAGCCCTTTTGAAAAATGTGTATATAGTGTAAAAAGTAATACTTTCTCTGTATGAGGACCTCATTTATGTTTGTAACTAGATTGTATCAATCTGTTATGCAATGCATCAAGGCTATCATACATTCCATAACTATAAATAAAGAACTAGCACACAAACAAACCAAAAAATAGCAAAGTTGTCAATTTAAACGTAAAAACTACATGCCAGTTTACACTCATATTAGGGGCAGTCATTTTCCCCCCTTTTATGTGCTTCTATATTAAAAGCACAAGTGAAAAGGAAAAAAAAAGTTTAGTGACTGTTTAATAATGAAGTCGATAATTGCTAACCATAGGTTATCGAAAAACACCAGATATGGGAATTATTAATAAATAAGATTGTTGGTTATTTTAACTGCAGTTTTGCTAAACTTCAGTGGCCACACGTGTAATAGTATAATTTGATAAAAAAACAGGAAATGTATATATTTATATAACAAAAGAAAAGAAAGCTAACTGCACATGTATTAGATAACTTTCTTTTTAAAATAGCTACTAAAGATTATTTTTTTTCTCCGTTGTGCTTATGTTCTAGAGTGAAAAGTTGATAGGCACTGTGGGGATGTGTGCATGTACTTTTTAACATATATGCCATTTTATTCTGTGGTCGGCATTCTGTATGCTTCATGTGATAGTCGGTGACCAGTCCAGGCTTCATTCTTCACTCTCGTACTTAAATATAAACAGAGGAGACCTTAATTGGAGGTGAGATTCTTTGCCTGCTCTAGCAGACTTTCAGACCATAAGAGATGCCAGTGGATGCTTTGATTGGCTGAGCTTGCACAGACACTATTCACACACACCTGTAGACAGAGCCGAGTGTAAGTCTGTTATGTACATATATTTTTGGCAGGGCTTGATGATAATCCCCAGCAGCTGGGGAGCTATGGCTCCTAAAAACCATGTTACTGGTTCCCCCACTTGTTGGATTGCTTTACATAGAAATCTATGGATGTACCACCAACTGGCTTCTAGAGTGTAGAAATCTTTAATTAGTTTGCTTGGCTCCTAAGGTCACCAAACATTTGTCAAGCCTTACTCTAAGGATACATGCTGGGTTTATATGGGAGTTTCACCGAATATTTCACTTATAATTGTGTTTCAACCCCCCCCCCCCCCCCCCCCCCAAAGAAAAGTTTAAAGATAATCTGTGGGCAAAAAAGAAAACCACCCTAGTAGGTCTAATTTAAATATAATGCTGCTGTTCACTGAGGGAGCGGTTGAGTATATTCCCATAAGCACAAGTCCACAAAGTCATGTAAGATGAAATTGCTGTTCTTTGAAATATAATATACCAAAGCAGGTCAATGAATTCTGCCAGGTAAAGTTTATGTATTGCCTCTTCTACATTTGCAGGCCAGCTATTCCATTCACCTTCTCACGTGCCAAATATTATTTTGTTTCATTTCTGCTCAACCTACCACATTGCAGATAAAGAGCATATAACCTTGTATTCTAAAACGTTCCCTTAAGAATTATATATGCTAACCCTGTAATTCAAACTACTATTTTTGTAAATAATCTGCCTGCTTTACCGTCTTAAAAAGTACATACCAGTTTGTCCTCTTGCTAGGACCACTGGAAAGTTCACATGTGGGTTTATATGAAAATATATCTCTTTGAGACCACTGATTGACTCATTTTTGCTTGAGATATCGATGTCCTGGTAGCCTGGATTAATCCCCAGGAGAAAGCTGCAAAATGTCTATTTTCAAGTTAAGTATTGCAATGTATATTTATTTTTAAAGTATCCAGGATCATTTTCAGATTGGCTTGACTAGTTTTTGAATAACACTTTTCTTTGCTAAAGGAACACTTAACATTATATTTCACTTGTGCTTCTAATATAGACCCACAAGTGAAATATTAGTTGTTCATACTATGAGGATAAACTAGTGTTTACTTTTGATAGAACACGCCAGTTTATCCTCTGACCTACAGCTACCTTAAAAAAAAAGGTGCAATGTTCCTTTAACGCCATTCTAGATAAATATATATTATCTCGAATTGTATGGGAATGAGGTTTCCCTGACTGGATTTTGTATATTACCATCCCCTCGAATATTCAGCAATGCTGCATAGGAGCAAGTTAATTTTTTTTTATGTTATGCTTTTTTTTTTTTTTTACATTTTTATTGTAAGCTGTTTTTTTCCACTTATCAGACAGGGTTAATGGACACCTGTTATAAATTAACAGTTTGTAAATAATTCTGTACCATTCGGGTCTGAGGAAAGCAAGCAATGTACCCACAGTGTTCTCTATTCTATAGAGGATTTTATTCTATATGGAAGCGACAAAGTACCTCTAAACCGTCACCACAATGAAAACTTGTTTATAAGTACTACATCATATCTTGTTGAGGTGCTTATTTTGAACATAATCAACTTGCCTCAAAATGTTCAAACCTTGCATTAAAAGTAGTATTGTATGTGCCCGAAGACTGATTGGACAATTATAAACTTTAAAGATTCCTGTTTTTGTTTACATGCAGTAGGATCAGTGTGGATGAACTGCTACCCTTGCACTGAGCATGTGCAGTAACCGGTTCATCCAAAGGCTAGTTACTGCCTCCTGAAGGACTTTAAGTCTTTGTTTCACAATCTCATACTCCTAAGTATTGCCAAAACGAAAAAAATAAATAAAAATTCAACAAATAATGTGCCACCTTTTTAATATACCTCTCTCTACATCTTTTAAACAAATAATATTAAAACAAACCGTTAATGTGTCTGTTATGCATATTTCTTATATAGTGTTTACTTATTACGAATAATTGTTACTTTTTGTTTACTTGTCAAGCCAAAGACCATTTTGGTCGAAACGTTCCCGGTCTTGGATTAAACTCGCCTTCACAACATTGGTACTGAGCAGTGGTTCTTTTTTTTCAGCACTGTAATGTGGATATGGTAATCCAAGAAACTTCTTTTGGTGACTTTTTAAAAATATATTTTTTTGTTGTATAAACAAGTGTTATACTTTAGCGCAGGGCTTGACAAACTTAACTGACTTTTAGGAGCCAGCAAAAAATCTAGGAGCCAGACAATGATACATACATACATACATACATACATACACTTATACAGTCATTCAGTCACACATACCGTCGTTCAGTCACATTTTCGTTCCACGTTGGTCTGTGACTCTTACAAACACACAGACAATTGTTTCTTCCAGCCCTGCCCTCGGGCACTACAGGACCAGGGGGCAGAAGCAGGAAGTCTGTGCAACCGGTGCACACACTCTGCCCATTACGCACCGGAGGGTTAAAGTTGTTTAAAAAAAAAAAAAAAAAAAATTCCCAGTGTTGAGGGCATCATGCGGTGCTCATGATACCCGGGTGACAGGTAAGATTTCCAGGTCGGCATGGCGACCCGGCATCCGGGTTTTGTCAAGCCCTGTTTTAGCAGTATATTGAATTAAAAAAACTTGTTCATGTCCAGTATTTCTAGTATCAGGAACAGATTTCACTCCAGTAACGTACAAGTGAAATACAGTGGCATTCAGCATTTACATATTTTCACTGCCATAAAGAGATGTCTATTTATTGTATTTTTTTCACTCTCCCCCTTTCCTCTTTTTTGAATATTTAGCATCAGCTCCTGTCTTATGTTCCATAGTATGCTAATTGCTACCATGAGCAGCAGTTTCATGTTACAGTTTTGAGTTTGCTTGTGGTGTTCAGTCGTTCATAGTGTCAGTCAATCATATAGCTAGGGTCGTTGCTTCATAATACTTCACAGGGCTAAAAATCTATGAATTGTTAATGATCATTAAGCAAGCAATTAGTTTGCTGTTTTCAGTTAAAGGTATTGGCCTTTATTCAGGATCTGAAGAGTTTTTTTTTTTTTGCCAATCATTAAGTGGTATATTTTAAAGGATTGTTTAGTTTGCTAGAGCCGTTCTGTTTTTCAATTTAGTGTCGTTTGGAGAGCTGTGGATTTTTCAGGCTGTTGGACTAAAAATAAATGGCTGTGTATTTTGATCTCCTTCAGTCTTACTAGAACAATTATTGATGTGTTATGGGATGCATGTAGAAAAAGAGTGGTCATACGTTACAAAAATTTGCCAAGGTAAATTCATATCCTGTAATCTAGTAATTATTGTTCAAGAATTCAAATTCAAAACTATTTCCATTCAATTTTTTAACAATTATTTTGGTTTCGCTATCTTAAATCCACTACTGTTTAAAGTGTCAGCAGTTTTTTTTTTTAAATACAGATTAGCATAGAAATATGCATGAGATGAAGTCCTGTGTAACTAGCTAGTTTCATATTTATTCTTTAAAGTTATAGAACATGCAGAACACAAGTTATAAAATTGTCATAAACCCTATGTGTGGGGGGGGGGGGGGGTGGGTGGGAGAGAAAATGATCTGAAAATACAAGAGCCATTCCAGTGGCAAATTAGTTGCAATGTTAAATCAACAACATTTGTATGTACCATGTTTATTTCCCTCTTATATAGTTCAGTTATATAACACATGCCTACTGCTAATTATTATTATTATTATTATTATTTACCAAAAAGGTGTATATTATTTTCTCACTGATTCTGAGCAAACATTGGTCATTGCATATGTTTTCAGCCATATATTTTGTTTGTAGAAAAGAGAACAAGATTAAATGAAAAGTCTTTTGGTATAAAGAATGATATACGGTGCTGCACTGGAAGAATTAAAGGCTGCGTACTTGTGTGTGTGTGTGTGTGAACTTGTACACTAGACCTTTTAATGTATTTCCTAAAACACAGTAGACCACGGTTCTGTAATGCTGGACAGCATGTAGGCTGCTGAACTGTTCAAAATTGTTACCAGATGTAATGATAAAAATACTCCATTACATCTGCACAGGAAAGGCATTTTAATGAATCTCCCCTCCTGTAGTCAAAAACTGTTTGTTTATACTTCCCGCGGGTGAAGAAAATCGTTTATTTAGGAACTTTTCAGCAAGGAGTTCACATAGTAAACAATACATTAAGTAATAGGTATTCATTTGTAAATGTAGTGTTCTAGAAGGAAACAATCTTGGTCCCAGTGCTCTAAAGAAAATGGTTATTTTTAACCTTTTATAGTTTGAACCATAAAACAATAATTATTTATGCTTTAATACAGTTATTAAAAATATTCAGTTTTTATTTTTTGTAGTGATTTACTGATTTTTATGTTTTTAAACTTTTTATTCCAATGATACTTGTATGACTTTTCCCATAAGCACGGTACAAGCTATAATTTAACAGGAAGTTATTTGTATAGCTCAGTTATTTGTAACCACAGAACACTATTTTAATGTATAGCTCATTGAGCGCTACTGTCTCCTCCTTCATTGTTCCCAATAGCATATCATCCTTCTTAACTGTTTGTATTATCATTGGCATTCACCTTTCCATTTGCATTGCCATAAACAAGTACTTTCCTCCCTCCCTTCTTACATGATTGACACACAGACAAACCACTAGGAATGACCGACAGTCCCTCTCAGTGAAGCAGCAGTTTAAAGAAAATTATTTCTCGTAAGGCTTTTTTTGGGTCAAATTTTATGGAATACCTTTTGAATGATACTTTGCAGACGTTCATTCAAAAATTATATAAGACACAAAGAAATGGCCTTTCATTTATAAAAATACATTTTGGGGTTTACTCCCTCTATAAGGACCAAGTAAGAATAGTGGTTCACAAGCAGGGATCTAATATCATGTCATGACCATTTGCACCATCAGGACTCCCTGCTAGTGCTGATTAAATGCACAATATGTAATCACACTGGAGTTTCCCCTCTGTCAGCTGAGAGCAAGAGTGTGAGCTGCTGGTATAGGGACGATCCAATCTAGGGCTGGAAAAAAATTGAGTTTTTTAAATTTTAGTTTTCTTGTGAAATGCAACTCCACAAAACAGTAGTTGTTTTGGTAAGATTTCTCACAACAAATACTTATTTTTTTTTTTTTAGCAATGGTAAAACCAAAGCACTTAATAGTGTAGCAAACATAGAATGTGTCAACAGATAAGAACCATTTGGCCCATGACAGACGTCTATAGTCTGCGCTATCTCCACCGGTTTCACAATTATGAGTTGCACTGCCTAGGGATAAAGAATCAGGTGCTCCAAAGCGCCTGATTAGTATTGGAGAATCTCTGCCAAACCCAGATTGGTAGAGGTTAACAATTCATTATTTCAATCCTTGCTCTCAAACAACAGGATAATGTCAGTTATGCATGTCTTGTACTAAAATAATTTATGATGGAATGGCATAGGCATTTTGAAATTTGTATGTGGCTGTAGAGTACTGTTGTGATTCTATTTCTAAATGAGTTAGAAAATGACACAACTATTAACATATACCATGTTATCTTCGAAAGCAGAAGGATAATTTATGTACCAGAGGTCTGTATTTTTTTTACTGTAATAATGTTATCCAGCAACCTTTTATAACAAGATTCATGGAATTGGGAAAATGAGTTCTCTTTTACGTAACACAGTCCCGTGCAGCTCTCTAAATAGGTTAAATCACTATTCCAAGATAATAGACTGTGTATATAGTCTTGGTTTTCATTTTTTAAGAATTTGTTAGCATTAACAATACCGTAGTTGCTCGAATATAAGACAACCCTGATTTATAAGACGATCCACCAAACTTTGGATATTCATTAAAGTTAAAGAAAAAAAGAAAAGGCCTGAATATACCATGTCACTATGGGAAAAAGTTTTACTTGTAAATATTCACATGAAACTGTTTTTCATACTTAATAAAAACATGATTGAATACCGTATTTCCTCGAATATAAGACGACCCTGATTATAAGACTACCCCCCAAACTTTGGATATTTCTTCAGGAAAAAAACTAAAAGCCTTAATATAAGACTACCCTATAGGAAAAAAGTGTAACTTGTATATATTCACATGTAAATTGCGTTTTAATATTTAATAAAAATTATGAAATAAAAAAATGCATTTCTTGTTTTTTATTTCCTTTTTTGTTCCAATGCTGCCTCTCTCTCTCCCACCCCTTCCCCCCAGCATTGTCTCTCTCCCCCCCCCCTTAGTGTTGTCTCTCTGTCCCACCAGCGTTATCTCTCTCCTCCTCGTTCTCTCCCTCCCCCCAAACATTTGTCTCTCTCTCCCCCTGACCTTGTGTCTCTCTCTGCCCCCTCCCTCCCCTTGTGTCTCTCTCTCTGCCTCCTCCCTCCCCTTGTGTCTCTCTCTGCCCCCTCCCTCCCTCCCCTTGTGTCTCTCTCTGCCCCCTCCCTCCCTCCCCTTGTGTCTCTCTCTGCCCCCTCCCTCCCTCCCCTTGTGTCTCTCTCTGCCCCCTCCCTCCCTCCCCTTGTGTCTCTCTCTGCCCCCTCCCTCCCTCCCCTTGTGTCTCTCTCTGCCCACCTCCCTCCCTCCCCTTGTGTGTCTTCCTCTGCCCACCTCCCTCCCTCCCCTTGTGTCTCTCTCTGCCCACCTCCCTCCCTCCCCTTGTGTGTCTTCCTCTGCCCACCTCCCTCCCTCCCCTTGTGTGTCTTCCTCTGCCCACCTCCCTCCCTCCCCTTGTGTGTCTTCCTCTGCCCACCTCCCTCCCTCCCCTTGTGTGTCTTCCTCTGCCCACCTCCCTCCCTCCCCTTGTGTGTCTTCCTCTGCCCACCTCCCTCCCTCCCCTTGTGTGTCTCGCACACTTGGCCAGTGCATCTTTCCCCCGCACGCACACTTGGCCAGTGCATCTTTCCCCCGCACGCACACTTGGCCAGTGCATCTTTCCCCCGCACGCACACTTGGCCAGTGCATCTTCCCCCGCACGCACACTTGGCCAGTGCATCTTCCCCCGCACGCACACTTGGCCAGTGCATCTTTCTCCCCCGCACGCACACTTAGCCAGTGCATCTTTCTCCCCCGCACGCACACTTAGCCAGTGCATCTTTCTCCCCCGCACGCACACTTAGCCAGTGCATCTTTCTCCCCCGCACGCACACAATGCAATTTTTTTTTTTTTGGACTAAGAATGAGTGAGCTGCAAATATTTGTTTGTTTATTTGTTTGTCTACTCTATTGATTGAAATTCTGTTAAGAGAAAACTCTGTTTTTAATTGTGGTTGTGTTGTCTCCTGTTTATGACCTCACCTTGTGGCTTGATATGTAAATTAACTAACTACTTAAAGAACAGTACCACTTATTGAAGATGTAACTAGATAACCTGGTCATTTAAAACAAACACATATATAAATCATATACCACTGTTTTGTTTTGTTTTTATATGAATTAAATGCATATAAAAGGAAAAATTAAATTCAGTGTTTATCTCCTCCATTTTGTGATTATTTCCCATGATTTAAAATCTTCCAGCCAGTCTCACTTTACAACTGTGGCCAAAGCCTGCATGATGATGTCATACTTCCCTGCTCTCTTACTGGCTCCTGTGTACCACTAGTGGGCAGGACTAGGTGGCTGTGTACAAATTTTTTTTACCTGTCTTCCAACACAAAGAGAGGAAATTGACCTGATTAAACATGATCATGATTCCACCCCCTTGTGATGTAATAGTTACAGTACCCTCCCATTCAGTACAAGTCTGTGATCAGAATTCTGACTTATAGACTGCATTCTATGTCCCCAGCCCCAAAGTGATTGATTTGTGCTGTAAAGTTACGAGGGTTTGGCACCCAAAAACACTAAATTTCACAAAATGCCAGTGCCCAGTCATACCTGTTACATAGTTACATATTTTATTACATACAGTCACAAAACAAAAACGAAAGACAAATTTGAAAACAACAAAAAAAAAAAATCTGTAGCTGAAGATTCAGTACACAAAGCTCAGAACTATTGAGAAGAATACGTCGTTCAACACATATATGTATTCAGGATAACATGCTATTCAGCTCCACCAAGAATTGAATCCACAGTGTATATGTATGTATGTATGTATGTAATTTATCTTGTTGAACTGTGCAGTCCTTTTTTTTTTTTAATTTTTTAATTTTTTTTTGGAGAGGGCGCTGAAGGCAATAACTAACCCTAAAATAAACCCTTCTGTGTTTCAAATACAGAGGTCTACATGCTTGTTATACAGACTATTCATATGCAGACAATTCAAATGCTTGGTTGCCTTTGTGCGAGTTCCAAGTTGAAGTGTATTTCCCTAAAGCCACGTGTAGTAAATTTAGATGTAATTACCACTGTATTTTTGATGAGAAAGTGTCCATGTTGGAATTGCATCCTGGTTTATCATCTGAAAAAGCCGTTACAACAAAATTTAAGTAGGGATTTTCTAAATTCTGTTGAGGTGAACAGCCTGAATATGTAGAATATTCAATCTCAAAGTATTCAGGTTGCATTTTGTTTTAGTTAGTTTTGTTAAAGCTGCTGAACATATTTATAAATAATCAACACAATACAGGCTTACCCCACTTTAATTTAAGGACACTTGTGAGTATGGTTGTTGTTACAGTACAACCACTCCATTTACATGTACAGGAGGTCCATCCTGTCTATTAAGATGTTTGTACTGTAGACTGTATTTGTGGACTGTATAAGATAAGTGGTTGTATGAAAAGTGGTAATGAAAATGTATGATAACAGAGCCACATGAATTAGTGGTCCCCTCAGGTTAGTAAGGAGACATTTTGCTAAATGCCAACTTTATTTTGACACATGATATATGTATATATAAAAGTGTAAGACATTCAACCATTTTTGAATAATCTTTGATAAATTACTACCGTCTTTATAAAATCTGTTTTGGGCTGGAATTGATTTAAAGATTTGTTGGATTAGGGATTTTCCACATACATTGGACCGCATGCGACTGTAGAACAGTTTAATTCATCTGATGCAGTTGTGATTATGAGAGAGAATGCCTGACCATTGTATTTTCCTGGAAGAATGCAGTGTTTGAAATGTGCTGATATTGGTTGAATGTTATGTAAAAGAAGTATGTGGAGAGTAGACTTAAGTTTTTGTAGCCTTAATCTGTTTATTATAACCATAATAGCTTGAACATCCTGTAAATATTGTTACCTTCTGTTTTATTCGCTAATGCCCAAATTTAGCTGAAATGTGGGTTTCCAGTCCTAGCTACAACACCTTTGTATTAATTATTTGTCTTTAAAATGCCACGTCAGTTTTGCTTGGCAGATTCACTTGAAATCTATTTGGAATGAAGTCTGACCTTTTTGCTTGCTGCATGTCTGCCAGTGCGTCACTGGATATGCATGTACTTTATGCAGACTAGTTTTGGAATTAAATTATTACTTCCATACTTATTTTTTTATCATGTTTATTTAATCCTAGAAATATAATTACAGAATGTTTCTTTTAATAGCAAGTAGTAGAGTTAATTTATTGTACTAATGATCTACTGTTTCAATTCTGTTTTTCAGGTGACATACAGCATGTTTGGTGCTTCAAGAAAGAAGTTTGTAGAAGGAGTCGAAAGTGAATACCATGATGAGAATATGTATTATAGCCAGTCGTCGATGTTTCCACATCGGTCGGAGAAAGATGTAAGTCTTATTAGTTTGTTTTACATAAATGGTTAAAACTACATATGTTTTGTCTCCTTTTTGTCATATGGTGGTAGAAACTCCACTTTCAGCCTCCAGATCGGCAATTAAGATACACAACTTGTTTACGCCGGAGAAGTACAACATGTTTTTAAATCCAAGGAAAACATTTTTTCTTTAGAATTGCTTCAAATTTCAATAAGAAAAAAAAAGGATTCGGGCATTTTTAACCCCTTGGTGACGCGTGGTGATTGCGGCCTAGAAGACGCAAGCACCAAAACACAATTTTTTGTTCCTGGCCCCAATCAGTAGCCAGGGACACAATTGGAGAGATCCGATCAGGGTTTTAGTAGACCTGTGGGGCTCTGGCAAAAAAATCATGAGTCCTCCCGATGTCACTTGTGGCATCACTGAGGCGTGATGGCATACAGTAAAATGTAACCGATGCGCGCTTTGAGCGTCACCTACATTTTTTCTGACAGTCTGAGGCCTCATCTGACAAATGAGATTCCGCTGCAAGTCTCGGCAGCAGGATCCATGCCGTGATGAGCTGTTAAATGCAGGATGTTCTATGCCATGCAGGACGGCATAGAACATCCAACCGTTGCGAAGGTGTTAATATTTAAGTAGACAAACAAAAGGGGAAGCTGAAATTATAGACAAACAAAAGGGAATTCTATTTTCATTTTAATATTTAAGTAGCCCAAAAAATATCTGTTTATAATCATTCAGTCATAGAAATTGTTTCATTTGTAGTTGACAAAAATGCCTTCATATTTGATTAAAACAAATAGAATGTATTCTAAACAGTGAATCATTTTGCTAATTTCATTATGACAAATCCAATGTTTCACTACATTTGGTTTCACATAAGCCACTTGGCAGGAGGTACAGCAGATCTTTTTGTCTGTGTTGCGCATTCAGTGTTTGTACGCCATCCAGTTGTTTTGTGTGTACAAATTCTGAATGGGAACCATTGAAAAACGATATTATTCATGTGGTTCTCTGTAAACCTTTTTGCTGCTTTCCAAAATAGATTGAACTAGTAGGTAGACTTCAGACCAGACACAGATACATACATCACTCACAGCAAGTTACATTCATTCAGTTTTATTTATCTGCTTATGCATCATGTACTCTGAACCCCTTAGGACCAGTAGTCTGTCCATGCTGATATCATAACTAAGACTTTGAGGACCTGCTTAAGGAATGGATATTTAGTGTTATCACTGCTCTACTGAGCTGTTGATAGTAAGTAATGCGGCACATCTAGGTTCCTTATAGCCTGTGCTGGTAGCATGGAACATTGCTTAGACTGCAAGAAAATATAAAAAGCTTGCACTCTGTAGATTTATGTATTTAAACCACAAAGACCTTGTAATACTTATGCTACAGTAGAACATCATCTCTATGACTAGTAGATTTGTTTATTTTTTAATCAATCGTTTCTCCAATTAGCAAAGCTAACTAAACCGTACTAATTAAATATTAGTTTGTATAAAAAAATTGGACTTTTTTCGTGAGTACTGAATTCATAGTCAAGAATTGTGCAAATCAATTATGGTGTATGTATGTATGTGTATATATAGATATTTTCCTTTTTAAACATGTTTTCCCCTCCTTTTTAAATTTAGATGCTGGCATCTCCATCACCATCCGCATCGGGTCAACTGTCCCAATTTGGGGCTAGTTTATACGGGCAACAAAGTAAGTTATTGGTTGGATTAAATCTCTCAATATTACAAACAGAACAGAGAAACAAGGAGGGGTTAACATTATATTAAAAAAAACCCCGTAAAATATGAACTAATATATTTAGCTACATGCTTTTGCAAACCAATAAGGACAAATGAAAATAGAGGAGAAACCAACTTTGAGAGTAGAATTTTTTTCCCCGCCAGATGGAATGTATATGTAGAATCAAATTATATTTTAAGCGTTGAGTCTTTACTCCACAAATGTGTGCATGACCTCTTCTGGTATTCAGTAATCAATTCAATTGAAACATACAATATATTTTGTTGGCTGAGCTGGTGGTGGTTATGTATACCATTATACAATGTATCTGCTTCAATGTACAGATTAACATTTGCCAACTTTAAAGTGCTAACTTGTTACTTTTTTCTATATGAATTACACTTTAAATAAGTCTGTGTGCCAATGTATATGTTTTTTAACCCCGTTTACATCTAATGGCCTTATTTTCGAAACTGCTTTTATTGTCACTGTCATATAATGCATAGTTGTTTGAAAATGGTGAATTGAAAATTATCTTGTGAATTATTTGGGGTGGCTGGGGTAAAGGATTAGGGCAATCTTCCTTTTATACAGTTTGTTTATGTAAATGAATCAATTTGTAAGCCATAATAGGATACTATACAGTGCTTTTCTTTCCAGCATATGCATTCCTACATTTTCTGTAGGAGGAAAGAATCCATCATTACCCACACTGTAATTCCTGCATGCATAAATAACACACGGATACATTAATTGTATACACATTTCTGTAAATGACAGCTGCTAAAAGAACTGCTGATACAGAAATGAAGATTAGTATGTGAGAACCATAATTGATGACATACAGACAAGATTCAGATAACCACGGCTCAGTAAAAATGAAAAAAAAAAAAAAGGGCTTTATTCATGAGTTGTAATTAGCAAGGGAATTGCTAAACATTAGGCCAAAGTAGCAGAACGGGAAAATGTCTCCAATTCAGATTTACTTCAAACTGTGCTATTTTGACCTTAATTTTGCAATTTCATTCTCAATTCCCTGCAATTCCCTCTTTCATGATAAGGCCCAAAGTAATCTGAACATGAAACATTTATATTAAAATACCGTTTTTTTTTTTTTTGCCAATTCTCTTACAGGTGCACTAGGCCTTCCAATGAGGGGGATGAGCAACAGTACTCCTCAGTTAAACCGCAGCTTATCACAGGGCACCCAGTTACCAAACCATGTAACGCCGACAACGGGTGTACCGACAATGTCACTTCATACACCACCATCTCCGAGCAGGTACGGGGTGAAAATACCCAATGAGATGTCACTTCAGATACTAGAAGCATTGTGTTGGCAGACAAGAACTCATACTGTCTACTTATTAACAACACTAGCTTTAAGCACATATCTATTACCTTGTGGTGTAGAACTTTACTTCTTCCACTTATGGGTTGTATCTGGTGTCCTCTACCCTCCAGTGAAATAGTATTTTAAAGGAATGCTAAATTGGTTTGATGTCAGAATTAATTGTAAAAAAAGCAAACTGACATACGCCACATATTTTCAGCAACAATCTACACATCTCTAACAAACAATAATTATTGCAATACTTATGTTTGAAACAGCTGTGAACAACTTGTAGCAACTCCATGTGTGGTTACTCTTTGCTCTGACATTTGATGTGATTGGGTTTTACATTAAGCTTCTGTGGTGATATCACATGTCGGTTCTAAATATTTTGTATGTGATGTGTGGTAAATAATATGAGTGTATGCTGTATTAACTTCTTTAGAGGTATATTGCCGATGAATCCCAGGAATATGATGAACCACTCCCAAGTTGGACAGGGCATTGGAGGAATTCCCAGCAGGACAAACAACATGAGCAGTTCGGGATTAGGTAGTCCTAACAGAAGCTCGCCCAGCATAATATGTATGCCAAAGCAGCCATCATCACGGCAACCATTTACTGTGAACAGGTGAGCTATCCTTTTCCTCCATGGGTTAGTGGGCAACACTTATAGACCAAGCCACATGGCACTTTGAATTACTCCTCATGATGTATTGGATAGCTAAGATAAATGCAGTTTTCTAAAGAAACTGAGAAATATGGATATTGAATAGGGTGTTTAAAAAAAAAAAGAAAAAATTGTAATGCCATTTCCTGTTACATAACATTTCCATTTTGCAGGTGCAATAATGTTGTCCTCATTACATCATCAATCTACAGATCTGCTAGGGAACTAGGAGTCCCATTTTAGGCACTCATATTTTATTATATTTTATCAAATTAAATACTATACACCATAATGTTCTATGGGTATTTAAATAGCTCCATAAAAATAACTCATTTTGGTGAATCTACTGCCTCATCATCTTTTTGAGATAAACAATGCTAATAGGATTGGTTTAAAATCAGTTCCAACGTAATAAATACAGGCTGTGTTTTAGAAAGGAATTTAAGTTTGAAAGTGCTAAAATGCATATAAAACCTAGCAAAACATAAAAATAGGCTTTCTTTCTATATATAAACGTTGTGACTACTTTATTCTATAGGGTCATCTAAAATGTATCTGTTTTACTTAGTTTTAGAATTTGGTACTTAATATAGGTTTGAAATGAAGTTCTTTTGCCATCTTTGTTCTTTTAAGCCATACTTTTAAAATTTAAACATAGTTACTCAAGTTTTTTTCCCCTTCAAAATCCTGCTGGTTTGGTTTGACCCTCCATTTTTTTCCCTTCTTCTTGAACCTTTACAGCATGTCTGGGTTTGGAATGAACAGAAACCAGGCATTTGGTATGAACAATTCCTTATCGAGTAACATTTTTAATGGAACAGGTAAGATATTGTAAGGAAAGTAAACTTTCCGACTTTCTGAAAAACAATGTGCAGAATCTTACATATCTATTATGATGCCAGTATTTCTTGTATTTTTTTTTCTTAGCCCAAAAAAATAGTTTTGGTCGTTAAAAGCTTGTGTTTTGAAATAGCTAATGTAATATTAAGTCACCATAATTTATAACTGGAAACCTGTGATGCGAAGTAAACATCAATCATTTTTTATGCACAGCATGATAATTATATTATTGACGAGAAACCTGTACCGACATATGGGTGCTTTAATGGCTTGAGCAAAAGATTAGTTTAAACTAGTTGAGGGAAATTCCGCTTAAAACACAAACTCTTTTTGCCTGGACCAACATACATATTTGAACGTACACAAAACTTGGGTGCTTCTACCCCTAGCTCAGATTTGCAGGTTGAAGTGTACTGATGAACTGTTAGAACTGTCCATGCACATCAGTTCCATAGTTGAAAATCATTGGGGAAATGCTGAACATGTAGGTCAGTGACAGAGCCCTCTCATTGGCTGTCAGAAATACATGATGAATCCCCTTTCTGAAGAATCGGCATTCTGCAAAAGATAGTTTTTTGCAGTAGGTACCATGAAATCCTAAGGAAAAGTAATAAATGCATATTTTTGTTTAGAGTGTCAGCTTTAATATGTACTTATCTTTTTTCTTCCAACTGGGATTGGTCTGTAAACCAATTTATTTTAATTGAATTAGGCACAGCAGTATCATGCAGTTAGCTTTGTTGTTACATTTTAGAATTGTCAGAATGCTATTATGATTATTATTTTTAAAATGACCATCAGATCCAAAAGCAAATACTAGGGGGCTGCCATTTGATGGAGCATCGTTCCATGGCAGCAGAGAGAGACAGTCGCAGACTTGTGTGTATGCAAATCAATTCCACTAGACACCAATAGCTCACGAAGACATCTCTCCTGCTGGATGCATGTGTGATCTGCAATGAAATGTTGCTTAGTCACTTTGTGTTTTTTTTTTGTAAGTGTAATATCTAGGTCTATATGCAAAGCAGAACAAACACTATGTCGACAAATGTATTGGGATAACCGACCATTATACCAGGGTTGGATAAAACACAGGTTGAAAATAGATCTGGTATTGTCATCCCCACATGGTGCCTCTCACTGCTGGGATCATGGTTTTTTCCCCCAGCGGAGCACGAGGGAGTAGTGTCTGAGCGCGAGGTGTCATGAGACACGGATGCTCAGCAGGAACACGAACATGGTCTGTGTCTGTGTGATAGGTACAGACCGGGCTGGAACAAAAATGGGGACATTTTTAAATGCTAGCTTGTGACTATGTGTGTGAGACTTGACTGTATTTGTGTGAGACTTGACTGTATTTGTGTGAGACCTGACTGTATGTATGTACATATATATATATATATATATATATATATATATATATATATATGTTTGTGTGTGTGGCATTGTCTGGCTTCTAAAACTAAATTACATTTGTGAAGCCCTGTATTACACCAATAGGTATTTTTATGACTTTGAATTGTAAATACATAGACAATAATATTTAGCTGGTCCTCCCTTTTGCCGCTATAGCAGCTTCCACTCTTCTGGTAAGGCTTTCCACAAGATTTTGGAGTGTTTCTGTGGGAATATTTGCCCTTTCATCCAGTCAGGCAGTGAAATTTGGAAGATTTTAACATCAAGTCTACCTATCCTGTTACGATTATTGGCACTGGGAGAGGTGCACCGATTGCTCCATTTTTTTCTTTCTTTCTTACAATGTTTTTTTTTTTTTTTTTCCCTTTCTTCCCTTTTCTTCTTTTTATCCTTGACACTCAGTTATTGCTTCTTATACCATTAATACTTCATTAATGTATGATAGAAACATCATTGTGCCTGGTATTATTCATGGTATTTCCTCTTTCCTACTAGTGTCTTACCAATCTAAAGTGAAACAGCACGTGGGGGGGGGGGGGGGGCCTGAGAGTCTGACTTTAAGCTCCCAGCCGTCCCCCCACCTGCCTTCTAATGTTATCCAATAGAATTCGTGACAAACAAGACAAAAACATCACACACACAAACATTAATTAATAGATGATTCTATAGTTGGTTTCTACGTTTATTTTGTTCCGCTTCTAGAGGAGTTAGTGATCTTAATTTAATATTGACTCTGTTTGTTCATTCTTCCTTCTTAATGTCCGAGGCCTGTTTTTAGGCCGATATCTCTTATTTATGTTCCCTCCTTATCTAAATTTTCCAGCCATTTGTTCCACATTTTGTGTTTTGAGGATTTACACCCGGACCAAGCATTTATACCTTTCTCCATTTTAAACTGGAAAAGAACCTGAACCCGAATCGTGGGCCATGTTATCTCATCTGAGGAGTGCCAGTTCCTTGCTAGTACCAGCTTTGTAGCAGCTAAGATGTGATGCATTATTATTTTCTTTTCCTTTACCATTTGAGGTATATTCAGATGTAGGAGGGCTCGTTCCGGGGTAGTCGGGATTTCCATATCGAGTAGTTTATTTAATTTTATGAAGACCGTATTCCATGTCTTGGCTATCACTGGACACTCCCACGATATGTGCATGTAGGTGCCACATCTCCAGCAGAGGTTTGGGGAGTCTTTATACATTTTTGTCAGTAGGGCTGGGACTCTATACCGCCTATTGTATATTTTGTAGCAGCATTCTGTGATATTAAGACAGTGGATATGTTTGTTTATTTCGGCCAGAGTTGTATTCCAATCCCTCAGATTTATGTCCAGATTGAGATCCTGTTTCCATTTTAAAAGTGCCGGGGGCAGGTGCTCTTTCCTGTGGATGCTGTTATATCTGAGACATGAGCTAATCCTATTTTTTGGTTGGTCTTGTTGAAGTAGCTCTAGCATGCCCTGAGCGTTTGGGCAGGACTCTCCTCTATATATATGTTTCATCAGGAAATTCCTTATTCTCATATATGTGTAGAGTTCATTCAGTGGCACTTCATATATTTCTTGTATGTGGGCGAAAGTTCTAATTTTCTCCCCATCCATCAATTCACTTAGCTTGGTGATCCCGCAGTTACTCCAAGCTCGGAGCTGTATATTGTCTATTAGGCCGTTCAGAATAGTTAAGGGTAGGTTTTCATGAATCCTGTTTTTCAGACCTACTTTGTTTCGGAGTCTAGACCAGTAGTTCATTTAGTGGTTTAATATTATACTAATTCCCGATGGAGACGTGGTTTTCCTTTCCTTACTTCTTTCTTTGTTAATACTCCAGAAGTAGGGCATTAACCCTCCATAGTCCTTAAGCGTACCTTCTTCCAAGGCATACCAACTTTCTTCGTGTGCTTGACCACTAAGGGTAATCAGGGTGTGATGGAGGCAGGTTGCCTGGTATTGTTCCCCAACGTCCGGCATTCCAAGACCTCCACGTCTTCCGTTTTTAGCCAGAAGCTGTAGACTTAGCCTCGTTTTTTTTCCCCGCCAGACAAAATTGGATAAACAGGATTGCAACAGTTTCAGCCAGCACTGAGGGACCTTCAAAGGTATCATGCGAAAGATGTAGGTTAATTTGGGCATAAAATATGATTTTATGGTGTTAATTTTCCCAGCCCAGGATATTTCAAGATTTTTTCAATTTGTCATTGATTTCTCGTAGCATGGGCATGATGTTCATTTCCATCATGATGGATGGTTTCTGCGTAATTACTATACCCAAATACTTAAATATTTTCTTTGACCAGTTAAACTCATATGCTGACCTAAGCTCCTTACGGATATCTCTCTGGACATTGACCGGTATAGCTGTTGTTTTCCCTGGGTTCAACTTGTAGTAGCTGCTGTAATTATTGATGACTTCCCCTAAGGATTCCTGTGGCTATCTGATAATTATTAAGATGTCGTCTGCATATAGCATAATTTTCAGAGTTTCGTTTTTAGTTTGGAACCCCTTAATCTTAGGGTTGTCCCTTATACTCTTTGCTAAAGGTTCCACCGTAAGCGCATACAAAAGGGGCGAGAGCGGACAGCCTTGTCGGGTTCCATTGTTTATATTGAACCATTGGGATTGAATCCCGTGTCCGGTGATTCTGCCCTTGAGTGTTGAATATAAAGCCATAATTGCCCTCTTAATTTTGCCAGTGAAGCCAAATGCGTTTAATGTCGCATCTATAAAATTCCAACCAACCCTATCGAACGCTTTTTCGGCGTCTAGAGAAAGAGAAAGAGTGGGGATCTTCTCTCGCTGGATCTTCTCATAAAGACTTATTGTTCTACAGATGTGACTCGAAGAGGTGCGTCCCGGTACAAAACCTACTTGATCTTTGTGAACCAAGAAAGTTATCACTTTCTTAATTCTCTCTGCTATAATTCGTGAATATAATTTGGAGTCAACATTCAGTAGAGATATTGGTCTGTAGCTGGTGACGTCTTCCGGTGTCTTCCCTTGCTTCAAGATTGTGACAATATTAGCTTTGAGTATTTCTTCGGGGATGACTCCCTTATCCATAAATTCGTTGAACATGTTTTTCAAATCTTCGCAAATATGTTCTTTGTAAATCTTGTAGAAGGCATTATCGTATCCATCCGGACATGGAGCTTTTTTCTGTTTAAGTCTTTCAATCCCTTTCTTTACTTCCGCTGCCGAGACCGGTTGATTTAACATCTCCAGCTGGTCTTGTGATAGTTGGTTCATTTTTTTTTATCTTTGAAGAACTCATACGCATTCTCATTTTCAGTTGTTTTTGGCAGGTTGTATAGATTTTTATAATATTGAGAAAATGCCTGACCGATTTTGTCCGGGCTAAGCCTAGTCTCCCCTTCATAAATCATTTTTGAAATCCTGTTTTTCATTCTTCTATTCTTTAGTTTGTTGGATAGGATACTATCTGATCTATTCCCCTTATAGTACCATTTCGAGTTCAGGATCTCCAGGTTTCTGTTTATCCTATTAAGTAGTTGCTCATTTATCCTGTTTTGTAAGTCCTGAATTACGATAGCTGACTCCCTGGTGGGTGTTGTTTTGTTAATATGGGATTGATTAGCCAACTGTTCTGATAGCTTTGTATCTCTCCTTCTTTTTTCCTGACTTTCCAGTTTAATTAAGTATCCTCTAATGACGCATTTAAGGGTACACCATAGCGTAGATGCAGAGACCTTTTCACTTCTGTTTTCTCTTAACACGTTTCCTATCGCTTCTTGTATAAATTTCCTCTTGGAGTCTGTTATCAGTAGGGTGTTGTTGAATTTCCAGTCTGTCCTAATTTTTTTGGCCCCTCCGTTCATAACCATGATCACTGCGCTATGATCCGACCAGGTGATATCTTGAATAAAAACCTTAGAAATGTGAGAAGTTAGACCCCTACTGGTCATCAAGAGATCAATCCTTGAGTATGAGTTGTGTGTTTTAGAGAAACATGTGTAGTCCTTTTCTTTGGGATGGAAGATACGCCACACGTCATATAGTTACACACGTTACAATGTTAGATGAGAAGGCCTGGCTTGCAATCTCTTTTCCAGATTGTCCCAAAAGTGTTCAGTAGGGTTGAGGTCAAGGCTATGTGTGGGCCAGTCAAGTTCTTCCACACAAAATCCATCCAACCATATCTTTTGGAATTTGCTCTGTGTGCAGGGGTACAGTCATGCTTGACTAGAAGCAGCCCCATACCATTATCCAACCTTTACAGTTGGCACAATGCACACTCGGTCTTCCTGCCAAACAGGGAAGTGTGATATGTCACTCCACAGAACACATTCGCACTGCTCCAGCTTCCAGTGGCGGCATGCCTCAGTCTCAGTTCTTGGCATTGTACTTGGTGATGTGAGGCTTGCATGCAGTTGCTCGGCCATGGAAACCCATTTCATGAAGCTCTTGCAGCAAAGTATGGAATCGGCAGAGCTTTGTTGACTTCTATGCACCATGCGCCTCTGCATTCGGTGACCCCCTCTCTGATTTTTGGAGTTGCTGCTGTTTCTAAACACTTAAACTTTCCAATAATACCAATTACAGTTGACCGTAAAATATCTAGCAGGGATGAAATTTCACAAACTGACTTATTCTAAAGGTGGCATTCTATCCAAGTAGCATGCTTGAATTCACTGAGCTCTTCAGAACAACCCATTTTATTCATAAATGTTTGGAATTGCAGAGTGCATGACTAGGTGCTTGATTTTATACACCTTTGGCAATGGGTCTAATTGAAACACCATTAATTAAGAGGTGTGTCGTAATACTTTTGTCCATAAAGTGTATTTAGTTTGTTACGCTTGCTTAATTGTCTTTTTTTATGATTATTTTTTTAATATTTGGCAGCAGCAAACTTCAATAATTTTCACTTTATGTATCAGCGTAAGGTCTGCATTAATACATTTTTTTATTTGCATTGTTTGAAAGGTTAGTTTTAAATTCAACACCTGTACATTTCAGATGGAAGTGAAAATGTGACCGGATTGGACCTTTCAGATTTCCCAGCACTAGCGGACAGAAACCGAAGGGAAGGAAGTGGGAACCCTACTCCATTAATAAACCCGTTAGCAGGAAGGGCCCCGTATGGTAAGCCACTTCACATGTATTCTCTGTTCTGCACAACAACAGATGTGTAACAAGTGGATTCTCTGGTCACTCGTTAACTTGTTCTTTACATAGTAATAGTAACGCAGTAATTTAGGTTGAAAAAAGGCACAAGTGGATCAATTTCAACCCTTCTACCTATCATTCCAGCGTTTGATCCAAAAGAAGGCAAAAACCCTTAAGGAAGCTATGTCGAATTTTGCCTCCTAGGGGGAAAAATTCCTTATTGACTCCAAAGGGCAATCTGATTTCTCCTTGGATCAATAAGCTCTATTATTAATGCTTATTGTATTATTAATAGCCCTGTATGTTCTGCTTTTCTAAAAAAAAAAAACATCTAGACCATTTTTAAATGCATCTATTGTGGTTGATAGCACTACCTCTCTTAACAGTGAGTTCCATAACTTTATTGTCCTTACCGTAAAGAATCCCTTCCTTTGCTGTCTATGAAATCTTTGCTCTTCCAGTCTCAGGGGGTGACCTCTTGTTCTTTGTACATTTCTGTTAATGAACAGGTCCCTGGAGAGCTCCTTATATTGGCCCTGCACATATTTATATAATGTTATCATATCCCCTCTAAGATGCCTTTTTTCTAAAGTAAATAAATGCAATTTTTTAAGTCTCTCTTCATAACTAAGATCCTCCAATCCCCTTATTAATTTTGTAGCTCTCCTTTGCACTTTTTCTAGTTCCATAATATCCTTTTTAAGGACTGGTGCCCAGAATTGTACTGCATATTCAAGGTGAGGTCTTACCATTGATTTGTAAAGAGGCAAGATGATATCCTCCTCCCGTGAATCTATACATGCCAATATCTTATTGGCCCTTGCAGCTGCTGACTGGCATTGAGCACTCTTTCCAAGTCTGTTATCTACAATTATTCCTAAATCCTTTTCATTAGTAGTTTTCCCCATGGAAATGCCATTTAAAGTATATGTTTCTTTGTTATTATTTTTCCCATAATGCATAACTTTACATTTTGTCTATATTGAACCTCATTTGCCACTTAATTGCCCAGTCCCCCCACTCCTGTCCAAATCTTCCTGTAAAGAAAAAACATCAAGATTAGTCTATATTACCTTACCTAATGTAGTGTCATCAGCAAACACTGAGACATGGTTCTCAGCACAACATGAGAGGTCATTAATAAACAGATTAAAAAGAAGAGAGCCTAAAACAGACCCCTGAAGTACTCCGCTCAATACCCTGGACCAATTTGAGGAGTTTCCATTTAAAACAACCCTCTGCATTCAATCTTTTAGCGAATGTTCAATCCAAATCCATACATTTGCCCCCAAACCCATTTCTCTCAATTTGTAGAGTAACCTTTTGTGTGGAACTGCTTCAAAAAATGCTTTAGCAAAATCCAAATAGATCACATAAACTGCCACACCTAGATCTATATTTTTACTGACTTCTTCATAGAATGTTATAAAGTCTGTTTGACAAGACCTGTCTTTCAAAAAACCATGTTGACTTTTACTAATTATATTCTAATTCAGGATGTATTCTTGAGTGTATACCTTTAGAAATCCTTCAAATTATTTCCCAACTACAGATGTGAAGCTCACTGGCCTATAATTACCCGGCAGAGACTTTGATCCCTTTTTAAATATTGGAATGACATCCGACTTTCACCAGTCTATTGGCACTATACCTGAACTGAAAGAATCCCTAAAGATCATAAATGGTGGTCTGGCCATAATTGTGCGTTACTTTCTCTTTTTACACCCACATATATAAACATCATTGTTAATGTGATTTAAATCCATTGAAAAATAATATTTATCTCTTGTAATATTAAGTGATCAGAATAATTTAAATTAACAATGCCAGCCTCCTGTTTTCCTAGCCAGTTCTGATGCACTGATTCATTGTATTAACTCTAGAAAACCTAAATGCTGCTGACCATCAGTCATAATCTCTAGCTTCATTGACTAGGATGACAACTGGAATATTTTACCCACACAGTAGATTGTACATGCTATAAATCTTCTACTGATGGCCTAAATCCAGGTCCACATTATATTCTGCACCTGCATTGCTTGATCGTGCACTGCTTCTTATCTAAAGGCTTTTCTGCAGTGCTTTTATATTATTATAACTCAACTTCATGAAGTACAGTTTTTCAGCTCCTAACAACCATGCAAGTACACCACTGTTTTACTCTCATATGGATTTAATGCTGGCTTGCCTGCATACTATGGGAGTTATTCATAAAGCTTCATTCTGAAGCAAGTTTTTTTTTTTTTTTTTAATGATCTAAAGAGCATGGGCATTCTACTGTTATATATAAGCCCCTCTGTAAATATTTCACCAGGTCCTTGGCTCTAAAGCAAACTAGTCCATAAGTAGTAACTGCTGTTGGACTTTAACCATATGACTTCGTGGGCATTGAAATTGTAGTTTAGCTTGCGTAGAGCCCTACACCCAACTCGCCCACTGATTATTGCGTTCCACAAATACAATGTTTCATTCTTGGTGGAAACACATCTGGGTGTGTGCGGTGTTTTACAGCTTTGTTTATTAGTGATTTCCATGCATACTCCAGCGTGAGTGCATGTTTGTATTTGTATTAAAGCAGCAATGAGTTCAAATCTAGTCCGTATCTAGCAGCCGTTCAGATTTAGCCTGTGTGATTTCTATATGTAGCAGCAGTTCAGGTCTAGCCCAAGTGGTCTCTATACCTAGCTGTAATTCAAATTTAACCCATGTGATTTCTATATGTAGCAGCTGTTCAGATGTAGCCCATGTGATCTCAATACCTAGCGGCAGTTCAGATGTAGCCCACGTGATCTCCTATACCTAGCAGCAGTACAGATGTAGCCCACGGGATCTCCTATACCTAGCGGCAGTTTAGATGTAGCCCATGTGATCTCTATACCTAGCGGCAGTTCGGATGTAGCCCATCTGATCTCTATACCTACAGGGGTGTGGAAAAAAAAAAAAAAAACCTTGTCCTAGGGACCAAAGAGAGATCCCAATCTATTTTTCCTTCATGACAATCTACTACATGTGATGTCTATATCTACCTGTTGTTCAGCTTATCCCTTGTGATTTCTAGCAACTGATCCGATCTAGCTATTTGAGCTCTATGGCTAGCTATAATTCAGATTTAGCTCATGCAATTTCTAAATCTAGCTATAATTCAGATTTAGCTCATGCAATTTCTATACCTAGCTGTAATTCAGATTGTACTCATCTGATCTCTCTATCTGCTGTAATTGTGATCTAGCCCAGGGCTTGACAAATTTAATTTAGTTTTAGGAGCCAGCCAAAAAATTTAGGAGACAGACAACGGCACATCACAAAATCGCACGGACACAGTGGCATACACCCACCTCACATACACAGCCAGTTACATTCACACATACATACATACATACATACACACACACACACACACACACCACATACACAGCCAGTTACATACACACACACCACATACACAGCCAGTTACATACACACACACCACATACACAGCCAGTTACATACACACACACCACATACACAGCCAGTTACATACACACACACCACATACACAGCCAGTTACATACACACACACACCACATACACAGCCAGTTACATACACACACACACCACATACACAGCCAGTTACATACACACACACCACATACACAGCCAGTTACATTCACACACACCACATACACAGCCAGTTACATTCACACACACCACATACACAGCCAGTTACATTCACACACACCACATACACAGCCAGTTACATTCACATACACAGCCAGTTACATTCACACACACCACATACACAGCCAGTTACATTCACACACACCACATACACAGCCAGTTACATTCAACACACCACATACACAGCCAGTTACATTCACACACAACACATACACAGCCAGTTACATTCACACATACATACATACATACACACACACACACACACACACACCATATACACAGTCAGTTACATTCACTCATACATACACACAGACCACATACACAGCCAGTTACATTCACACACACCACATACGGCAAGTTACATTCACACATACATACACAGCCAGTTACATTCACACACACACCACATACAGTCAGTTACATTCACACATACATACACAGTCAGTTACATTCACACATACATACACAGCCAGTTATATACACACACACACACACCATTTTTTTTTTATTTTTTTAAAGAACAAAAGAATATTTCTTACAGTGTCCTCCCTCCCTGCTGCTTACCTCATGGCAGGGGAGGGGGACATTTATGCTGGAGCCCGATCTTCTTTCGGTTCCTGTGCCGTGTTGTCACGTGACACTCGGCACTACAGCGTGTTGCGCGAGGGGGCGGAGCTTACAGTCTTTGTGATCCGCACAGACTTTCTCCCCTCGCGCTGAAAAGGAAAGTAAAAGAAAAACGGATGGCAGCCGGCAAGGGCTCCCTGTGACAAACAGTACCCGGGCGCCAGGTCTGATTTCCTGGTCGCCATGGCGACCTGGCGCCCGGGGTTTGTCGAGCCCTGATCTAGCCCATGTGGTCTCACTACCTAGCTGTAATTCTGATGTAGCTAATGTGATCTCTCTACCTAGCTGTTGTTCAAAACTAGCCCATGTGATCTCTATACCTGTACATTTTCCCTATTTTGTAGTCGGAATGGTGACAAAACCAGCAAGTGAGCAGTCACAGGACTTCTCTATACACAACGAAGATTTTCCTGCATTGCCAGGCTCCAGTTACAAAGATCCAACATCGAGCAACGATGACAGCAAATCTGTAAGCTTTTTTTATTATTATTTTTTTTGTTCTTAATGCAAAAGAGATTACACTGTGAATTCGGGAACCTAATGAAGCACAATCATTTGTAATGCGTATCTGTTCATTTGAGCATGTCTTTTCCCCTCTCTTTGGATAAGTAATTGTGTAACATTATTTTAAACTTCTTGCGGAACAGTATTGTGTATTTCTGTGTCATATTGTTTGGGCTAGAAACAAATAATAGACGGAAGTGTCAGGCAGCATGGAGGATGTCTGCACTATCGTGCAGACATCCCCCGGCTGCCCAGATATCCCTGGTGCCTAGTGGAGGCAGCCGGAGGATGTCTGCACGATGCGCGCAGACATCCTCCGCTGCTGCCCGGCACTTCCGCCAGGACTTTTATGATGAAGCCGGAAGGACCTGGCTTCATCATAGAGGTCCGGGCTGTAGCGGAGGATGTCTACATGCATCGCGCAGACATCCACCGGCTGCTTGAGAGGGGGATCCAGGTCCCCTGCAGCTCTGCGGTGGACCTGGATCCCCAGTCTTATAATCTGACCTCGATTTGAGGTCAGACTATAAGACGACCTCAAATATAAGACGAGGGGACTTTTTCAGAGCATTTGCCTTATACTTCACTAATGATCATATGTTGGTTGTGTAGGAGGCATAAGCAAGTAATATAAACCAACCCTTGTTATTTCAAAGTGATACTTTTGGTGCACTTTCATCGGTAACTTTAGTAGTTTGCTGTGAAATTGCATCAGTTAAGCTATAATTAATGTGCTCATTATAGGGTTATTTATGACACAGACACATATTAAAAGGTGTGGGGGCATATGTGTCAGCCCAACTGAAATTTGGAACTGGCACAGGTAGAACAAGCAATTGGCTCTTCTGCCAGGTGTTGAATTAGGGGGCAGTGACCTCACGTTTTCCAGCCAATGGTAAATTGCTTTTTATGCAAACACGAGGGCGACTGGGAAGTGTATTGGAAACTTCCAACTTTTATAGCAATGCTTCTTTCAGATAACTGCTTATTAAATGTTCTGCTAGTAAATAAAATTTAATTTTATGATGCGTATTAATTCTTCCATTTGTTTGCATGCAGAATTTAAATACACCAGGAAAGTCTACTTCAAGTACGGACGGACCCAAATTTCCCGGGGACAAAAGTTCCACAACCCAAAATAACAACCAGCAGAAAAAAGGGATTCAGGTTTTGCCTGACGGTGAGTTTACATAAATCCTTTTTCTGCACATAATCCTTAATTTTACACCCAGAGGCCAGACATTGTAATTATAAACTTAAATGGTTTGGTTGATATTGTTCATGGAAGTGGTGTGCTCTCCAAGTGGGAACATCTGGACCCGTTTATTTACTGTGTTGTTTATTTCAATTGGATGTTGTTCTACTATGTCATGCTTGGGCTGGGAGCTATTCATTAATAGTGAAGTGCAGATGACTTGAGGTGAATGAACGTTTGTTCACTTTTTAAAGATTTAAAACTGAATAATACAGTGCCAATTAAGCTTGTCTTGCATGATAAACTCACCAGGTTTGTCTCTGCACCATACATTGTTAACCCCTTCTTGACAATTAACGTGTCGGGCACATCACACTCAAACAAGCTGTTTGTGACAATTGCCGTGACTGGCACCTCATTCAGTGACACAAGCATAGGAGGTGATCAACATTGCTGCAGTGCTTCAATATTGAGGCATCCAGCAACTCCTAAATTTGGCCCACAGACGCAATGCGATTGCAAGCTCCATATTGAGAGGCAACATGCTGCCTTTCAATATGGCGCCACCCTGTTGTGTGCAAGTGCTTCGAAGGCGATTCGAGATCACTTCAGTCGCTCAGGGAGTGTTTAGCAACATTACAGTTGGAATTTTTTTTTTTTTTTTTTTTTTAAACCACTTAGTGATGGAGGCTGTTTTTACACTTCTGCGGTTTTTGTGATTAGCTGTATTCCTTCCCACACCCCATTTTAGTGTACCCACACATATATTATATACTTTTCATATCGACACAAGAAGAGCTTTCTTTAGATACCGTTCTTTTCATCATATCTTATAAAATATATATAATATGATGAAAAATGGAAACCAAAACACTTTTTCTAAATTTAGTCTGAAATCATTTACACAATTACAAATGGTAAGAAATATTCCATCTAAATAGTTTCAAATATTTGTAATGAGTTTAGAAATATGCAATATTTTCATGGTTTTTTTGCAAGTTATAGGGCAATAAGCTAAAGTACTGTTTTTTCCCCTAAGAATTTTCCCATCCAGTGACCTTTTGACCCCAACCCAATGATCAACTTAACCCTAAACCTAACTGTAACACACATTTATTTATTTAGGTTCTAATATTGCAGACTTCCATTATAGGCAGTCTAGCAACTACAACGATGGAAGTGGTGATTCACCGCTTCCGAAGCTCTTGCCTACAGTAGCGATCCATATGTGCACTGGATGGCCTTTTTTAGTGTTGCATGATGCATCCTCATGGTGGCATCATGGCAACATCGTCTGACAGGTACACCACGTGTCATTAAGGCATTAACCTTAAAACCTTGGGTTAGCAGTTAAATTACTTTAGGGTTAGATTTAGGATTGGGGTTAAAAGACCACTCTAGGAGAAAATGGTTAGATAAGAGCAATTCCCTAGTTTCAGTTATTGCCCTATAACGTGCAAAAAACAAACAGAAAACTTGTAAGCATAGGCTATATATAAACTAAGGACTTATAAAATCGATTTAGCAGGTGTTTTATTAATGATTCTGTGTGTGAAAAAGATTAATTGATTTTTTGTTCCTTCAAATTCTAATATATTTTTTAATAGCAAATTAGATGATCTGATCAAAATAATAGTATCTAAAGAAGCCTTTTTGATGCCGAAAAAACAATATAACATTTGCGTGGTTCCACTAAATGAGAGCGGAATATTGCAGCTAAACACAAACACAGCAGAAGTATAAAAGAGCCATTGTCCAGAATGACCAAAAATGGCCTAGATGTCTGGTTGCTAAGGGGTTAAGTCAGTGAGCTGAAATGTACACCTCACTTTTAGCTCACACTGTTTTTTTTTTTATTTTTTTTTATCTGTTTACTGCCACAGTAACCAAAAACGTTTTTGTGTTTTATCTTACTGAAGGCCGAGTTACCAACATTCCTCAAGGCATGGTGACAGATCAGTTTGGCATGATTGGTTTGTTAACATTCATCAGGGCAGCAGAAACAGATCCAGGGATGGTACATCTTGCATTAGGAAGCGACTTAACAACACTAGGCCTCAATCTCAACTCCCCAGAGTAAGTTAACCGCATCTCAAAATCGTATTTCTGCTTGTCTTTTTGAGGAGTTTGTTTCCCTTGCATATTATTGTCTGCAGAAGCGCCATTGTTTTTATGCTAATTTGATAGCGATGAAATATGCATGTTTTTTCCCTTCATATTACGTTATGGTGTTAAATAAGCAAACGGCTAACCTGGTGGATGGCTTACAGGCATGTTCTGCTTGAATTAGATATGCTTCTATGAATTCATGAGATATTTCCAGTTGTAAAAGATTTCCTTTGGGCAAGCTAGTGTTACTAGATGTTTAATGCATGTGTTCTTTTTGAGAAGTGTTTGATACGATTGACTGAGGTACATATTTTATTAAGCATTAAGACTATTGTTCTGTACCACTTTTTGATTCCTCATCCATTTTTATGTCGACGATCCAAAACCGCTTCATTACGTCAAACCGTTCATTGTTACTTTTGAGATGTTAACCACAATACAAACGCCTCGTTCCCATTCAACATTCAGGTGCGGTGGCATTCAATTTATCAATGTAACACAGATTTTGCCGGCCTGCATATTACATGATCTATATACAGTTGTGCATAAGATGGTTGAATCTCTGAGATTTTAGTATGTGCTTTTTCTTATTTTTATGATCATGCAATACTGCTTTTGTGGCAAGACGTAGAAGTTTTTTGCATTTTTGTCCATTACGTCTTATTATTTGAATGGATAACTTTGTTGCACATGTAGGTGGAGACATAAAACATAGTCCTGTGTTATATTAAAGTTGAGGGGAAAAAGGAAAAGGGTTTTTATAGTACTTTGTTCACTGAAAGCATTACAATCCACTTGAAAGCTGCTACACTTACAGCCAATCAGAGTGGGCACTCGCCCGACTCATCTAATCGGGGTCTTATTTGACAGCTGTAGTTAAATAGATTTATTTGTGCATTTTTTTAAAAATAGATTTTTTTTTTCTCTGTCCTTATTTACATTTTTGTTTACACAGAAATCTGTATCCCAAATTTGCATCACCGTGGGCATCGTCACCCTGCCGGCCACAAGACATTGGTATGAAGTTTTTTTTATTCATCACTTTCTCTTTTCTTTAAGTAGATTAATTTCCAGTTTTATTCTGAGACCGATTGTAGGATTTTTAGTCACCAGATGCCTGGGATTCTTTTTAATGTTTTTCTGCATTTGTTTCTCTATTCAGATTTCCATGTCCCCTCGGAATACTTAACGAACATTCACATTAGGGATAAGGTCAGTGTTTTGGGCTGCATTGTATTTATTGTTCATACAGTATTTTTATATTGCAAAAATAAATCTACACTGAGAGAAAAGAAAGCATATGATTAGATGCACAAAATAAATGGAAATAGTTTATAAGTTGGATGAAGACACATTTGCATTGTCTGTATTTGCTATATATTACACATTTCTCTACACAGACATATTTGACATTAGTTTATTTGTCTGCAGTGTTTTTCAGGTCTCCCAATAACCATGTGCAGTTTGCCCCTTTTAAGCAAAAAGCAAATACTCTGTTGCAGTCTGCAATAACTGAACACTAAATTCTATCAGGGTATAGTTATCAAACACAATGTAAAGAATTGTGAAGGGATTTGGATTAAGCTAGCCAATGTCAACATTTACAATTTATCAATATTCCTTCCATTGCTATATTATATACATGTTGAGACATGGTGCCAAGTTGGTCATCAGTAACTTAAAGAAATCAATAAGCAAATTGTTTGCTTTCTAAAAAATGGCTCATTGTATGTTGTCATTTTTTTTACGAGTCATTGATAAAATGCTATAATTCATTAAACATGGTGTTTTTTTTTTTTGTTAATGTACAACATTAGGCGCTTAATATTGAAAAGAATAAAAAATATAATTGGAATTGCTGAAAGATTTAGTCCTCTCCTATAAAAAACTGAATCTGCTTTAAGTAAAAAGCGGAAACCATGTCTAATTGCATATTTTTTTTTTCTAGTTGGCTGCAATAAAACTTGGCCGATACGGAGAAGACTTATTGTTTTATCTCTATTACATGAATGGCGGAGATGTTTTACAGCTTTTAGCTGCAGTCGAGCTGTATGTAACAGTTTCTGATGCATGTCATAATCTTACCACTGATCTAGTTTTGATATATTTAATAATGTTTTGACTGTTATATTTGGTCCTTCTGACCTAGTTGGCTCCTACAGATAATTGGTTGTGCACATAATGAGGCAATGACTAGCATGCTGCATGTGAACATATGGGTGCTCCCTGCTTTAATAATTGTATTTATTCCAGCAAAATTCAGCTTTATTTAAAGTATATGGTAGGATGCCATATTTACACAAATCTTTATACCACATTTTATTTTTCAATTCCATTTCCTTTTGGAGGAATGTTATTTGCCGACACGTAAGCCCTTCTCAGTGGAGCGGGTTAGCTTTACAACTCGTGGGTTTAGCTTTGGCCTGGTAGTTGAGTCAGGTTGCATATTGCTTTTCGAAAACTTTAAAGGAAGACTAAACACTGCCTTTCATGTTTTAATCAGACATGAACTCCTGCAGAGAGCCGGACACTGAACTAGTTCTCTCTGTTACCATGGATCACTGCTTTGTCATATGGCAGCACCCCAATCTCTGCATATAACTTCTTTGCTTTTGCAAAAGCGAATGGGGAATTCCTTTTGAACAGAGCACAATTGGAGTGGTGTTCGGCTAGGTTAAAACATATTTTTGTGTCGAGTCCTTTTTTAATATACAAGAGGAACTTACAGACACCTTGAATGCACTGTTGTACTCTGTAGCATTAGATTTCACATTCTGGAATGTTCCCTGCATGATGAGATGTTCCATCTGTGTGCATGTTATTGTTATAGGTCCTAAATCACAGACTGAATCTAAAACAAACGTTCCAAACTGATAGGCATGTAGGGTGGAATGCATGCAGTTCAATGTCCCATCTTCAACCCCGTCACTGCACCTTATCTGTTGTCGGATATGAATATTTTCCCCAACCTATATGATTGTTCAAGACATTTTTGTTTTACTATTGTAGAACAAGACAAGCGTCATTTTTTTTTTTTTTTTCCCCCTTTTCCTAATGTCAGTTTCAACAGAGATTGGAGATACCACAAAGAAGAAAGAGTATGGATAACTAGGGCACCTGGAATGGAACCAACCATGAAAACCAATACCTATGAGAGGGGAACATATTACTTCTTTGATTGTCTTAACTGGAGAAAAGTTGCAAAGGTACAGTTAAATGATATTGTCTGATGTAATGGATCCATAGTAGAGATGTGGACATCTTTAGCACATTTATGGATAGAGGAGATACAAGCATTATTCTCCAGCATCCGAACATTGAATCTCGAGTGTCAGAACATCCATTAGTTACCTCCAACTTCACAAGACTTATTCATGTAACTGTTGGTAATATGCAGAATGGTACAGTGGATGTACAGGAACAGTGTAGTGGCTTCACTAGTGTCATTAACTCGAGTGCGAGCTTTCAAAATAAATTATAAATACAGTACATTGACTGTTATTGAATACGCACCTCTACATTTATTTTTGGTACAATATTATTTAGAAAGCTCTTATTTACACTAAATGAGCTTTTTCTTTAAATAAGCAAAGTGTTTGTTCCTGTGGTGGTGGGCTAGAACAAGAGTCTATGAAAAAAGGAGGTTTGCAGGATCAAAAGATGAATGGCTTCTGAGGCTGGACTGTAGAGTAAAAAAATAGATTTTATTCAATCCATAAAAAGCACAAAATTCGGTATCAAATAGCGAGCGCACAGGAGCAATATGCTCGCACTCCTGGCGTATTTTTTTACTCTACGGACCAGCCTCACGAGCCATTCATCTTTTGATCCTGCAAACCTCCTTTTTTTCGTATTTGGCATTTTAGCTGCGCAGCAGTGGAATCTGCTGCAATTGGAACTGACGTGACGGACTGAGTCTACTAAAAATTGCATGAGGTTAAAATCCCAATTCAATATATAGAACAAGAGTCTAGTTATTTGACAGCTGTCAATTAAAGGTAATGCAGTGACACTAAAGTTCTTAATGTACAAACAAAATAAGGCTGGGCGTACTCACAGTACAATGATTCATGATAGTGTTGTCCTGGGCCCCTATCAGCCAAGGCTCTGTGGCTGCTTCCTCTCCACAGTAAAGTACATTGGCTGTGAACACACAGTGAGTGAGAGTATCAGCATGAAACAAATGATGTGTTGCATGTCTGCAAAACACATATGTAGACTGTACACTTACTATGTATACATTTGTTTCTCCCTGTGTATATATGTTGGGCTTTTTTTAAACACTGGTTTAAAACCATACTAGGAATCCTATCCCTTGGTTATTATTATGTTACATTTTTTCCCAGAGTTTAATTTCAGGCTTAATAGTCATGCTGGTTTAGTCATTGTTCATTTAGTAATGCTTTTAGGAAACATCACTGTTGTCCTGCTCTGCCAAAGATGGCGTTTTGCACATGTTAGGTTGTCTGTGTGCAGACGCAGTGTTTCACTATTGCTACTGCCTATGTTTTTTGGTTTGTGGTACTACCGTTTAGTTGTAATTACTTTTTTAGGCACAAACATCTCATCCATGATCTCAAGTAAGCTTCTTTTTAAAACAATATTTGTAATTTGTGTTCAGTTGGAAACCTAGTATTCAGTTTTAATACTACAACACCCAGTAAAGTAATTGTTCAAGTGCTGTATGATGATGTGTCCTGTTTGACATCACCTGTAGCTTCATATGCAAATGAACTGCTGTACTTTCTAGTGGGAACATTTGTAATTTGCCACAAACACTAGATACCACGGACACATTTAAAACATAATTTTGTCTTTAGTTATGCACTTACTTGTAATTCTCAACACAATGTATACATATTTTTGGTATATCTACAGTCACAGTATAAACAATGCTTAGGTGACAAAGTCCCTTTAAATATAATTGTGTACTCTGTAGATTCACAGTCAAATATTGAGGTGATGGAGTCGCCTTTTAAATACATGTATGTGTCTCAAAATCCACACATTTCAACCCTTCAGGTAGCAACCACATTCTCTCAAGATCCCATGATTGTGTGTGTGTGTGTGTGTGTGTATAGCTGCTACGCAAAAATTACCAAGGCCTTTGTTTGTTTGTATTACTTTTTTTTTGTTCAACATAATCAAGTATTCCCAAAATCCAAGCTAGTTTGTGCCTCCAGAGGACGTGTCTGACATTGCCATTTACCTAACACATGGCAACTGGGGTGTCTGATCACTGTCCTCAATAGCCGCAGAAACACTGTATCCATCGTAATATTTGGCACATTGTTTAGTGATGTATAGCCAGAGAAGGGCAAAGTATCACTGGCAAGATTTGTGAAGGTCCATAGAACAATGGTACAATCAATAAATAGGTCACCACAGACCCCCCCTATAACAGGGCTTGACAAATCTAATTAGATTTTAGGAGCCAGCCAAAAAATTTAGGAGCCAGACAATCACGCAAGCATACACGCAATTCATAAACACACACGGCTTCTTCACATATATACACACACACACACCTACTTTACATATACACATATATCCAAACACCTCACACACCTACTTTACATATACACATATACACAAACACATCACACACCTACTTTACATATACACATATATCCAAACACCTCACACACCTACTTTACATATACACATATACACAAACACATCACACACTTACTTTACATATACACAAATATCCAAACACCTCACACACACCTACTTTACATATACACATATATCCAAACACCTCACACACACCTACTTTACATATACACATATCTACAAACACCTCACACACACCTACTTTACATATACACATATCTACAAACACCTCACACACACCTACTTTACATATACACATATATACAAACACCTCACACACACACACCTACTTTACATATACCCATATATCCAAACACCTCACACAAACCTACTTTACATATACACATATATCCAAACACCTCACACACCTACTTTACATATACACATATACACAAACACATCACACACTTACTTTACATATACACATATATCCAAACACCTCACACACACCTACTTTACATATACACATATATCCAAACACCTCACATACACCTACTTTACATATACACATATCTACAAACACCTCACACACACCTACTTTACATATACACGTATATACAAACACACACCCACCTCACATAGTCTTTTCTTAGTGTGTTCCCCCTCCCTGCTGCTTTACCTCATTGCAGGGGAGGGGGACATCCGTGCTGCAGCATGTCCTCACTCATCGGCCTGCTGAGTGCCCGGATGTCACGTGTCGACACCCGGCACTCAGACACGCGTTGCGCGAGGGGGCGGAGCTTGCAGTCTGTGCGATCAGCACAGACTTTACCCCCTCGCGCTACGAAAAAAGAAAAAAAACATCGGATGGTAGCGGCAAGGGGACAGGGAGGGTAACTTCACCCAGGCGCCAGGTCTCATTTCCTGGTCGCCATGGCGACCTGGCGCCTGGGGTTTGTCGAGCCCTGCCCTATAACAACCATGAGCATCCCTCTGCACAGCCATAGCCTGTTAACAGACAGGATAGCTATTCCCAGCCTGCTACACAAAATGATTGTTATCATGGACATGGCACACTTTTTGTAAAAGTTCTTTTATTTACCATTTTGGTCATCATGTGTCTGCTCTTTCTGCCGCATAGATCTTTTTGTGGATAGTCACTCTTTGTTTTCTCCCTTATTTTTGTTTTCCTGTGCTGTTTTCCAACCGTCCACACATTGTACACTTGGCTCTGTGCTTTTTGGGATGTTGTGTGCCTATTTAAGTACGTGAATGTTAACTTCATTTTATGGACCTACATGTTTAACTAGGGATTGTACTTGAATTTTTAATTCCTACGTATTACTTGCTCATTTCCTCTTACCTAGTTTACAATGCATGTACTATTAGACAAGTTCTGCTTTAAAATAATGTAATGACACACAGTTTGCTATTTGCATGGAGGTTTAATTCGATTTACTTTGTATAGTGACAGACGCCTAAATGATGTAACTCAAAAATTGGAAGGATAGTCAGACTTACCTTAACACTGCTTCCTTGATTAGTTGTACAAATGAGATTACACTAATTATGGGAGATGCTGACTCAATGTAGTAGAAAATAAATCATTAAATAAGGATATGTTTACTTCGATTTCTCTAAATAATAGTCTGCAGAAGGAAATGAATAAAAAAAATTAAATAAGCATTCAGGCTGCTTCCTGAGAAATTAGTTTAAGGGAATTTCATGAAAACTGAGTTAAACATCAAATGCCATAATTGTCTAGATGTAACTATACTAACTAGATTTATTCAATCTGAAGTAGGGCTTTAGTTATTGTGTGAATGGTGGTCCCTAGAATTTGTGTAGTAATTATCAAGGGTAACTTTTTTAGCTTGGCTCAGCATGTTTCTAGCTTATCAGTAGCTGTGGATGAGGCTGACCCACATAGGGTTTGTAATACAGCACTAATAGAGGGAGCGTCTAGTTTGCTGTAACTAACTATATATAATGTGCCATACAATCAGTGTGTTTGGGTTTTCTATTATCTTTTGATACATAGACTATACTAAGGTGTATGTGGTTCATCATAACTTTAAAGTGCAACTGCTTCCCACTCACTTATGATTAGTGCATGTCTCCGTTTCCATGGTTCCAAAGGAAGCATCATGGATGCCAGTCAGGGGATATCTTAAAAAGTGCAGGTTAGTTTATCATCATACTATGGTCATTTGATATTTCATTTGTTCCCCTCCTAGAACCACAAACCATAAAATAACAGACCCAGTGCATGCAGAAAAATGCTTGGTAGACAAGAGTGTAAAAACTACAAAAAGACGAATACCATAATAAAATCCCACTTTCTTTAAGAAACTTTTTAAAAAGCTTTGATCTTAAGCTAGTCTGCTTTTTACATACCTAAAAGTAACGGGTTATTCTTTTGAAAGAAAATAAGGTAAATGATGTGTTAGTAGGTTAAATGCTAAAAACTATTTTGAAAACAATGCAGGTATTTAAAAAAATTGTAGAAAGCGGTGTCATTGATATTAAGGAAGATCTTATAACCAAAACCAGTGCACAAATTAAGTGGGAAAGAAATACACACTGTTTAAACGTAATAGCACTGCTGCACTATAAACTAATTTATAGGTGGTATTTAGTCCCTAATAGATGTTTGCACAATGCTTCAAAGGCTGTTGGAGATGTGGAGTTGAAAAAGGTCACATGACATTTTTTTAGTGGAGTAGCATCCATTTTATGAATTTTACCCATGATGCAAAATTATTCAGCAAGTCTCACTTTACAACTGTGGGCAGAGCATGCATGATGATGTTATAAGATACACCCCTGCTCTTTTATAGGCTCCTGTGTATTACTAGTGGGCAGAACTAGGTGGCTGTGTAAACCCTTTTTTTAACATGACTTCCAACCCAAAAAGAACATCTGGAAGAGAGTAGATTGGCATGATCAAACAGGATCACAACTCTGCCCCCTTGTAATGTAATATTTACATTATCCTCCCATTCAATTCAAGTCTATGGTCAGAATTCTGACTTACAGGCTGCATTCCGTGTCCTCAGCCCATAGCGGAATAGTAGTGCTTTAAAGTCACTGTGGGGTGGCACCCAAAAACACTATTTCACAAAATGGAGGCGACCAGTCGCACTTGTTTAGTACAATATTTTATTAAATAAACTCGCAAAACAAAAGATACATCAGAAATCAACCATGAAAAATGAAAAATCTTTTTACTTTTTTGGTGGCAGTGTCCCTTTTAAAAAGATTGGGATCATTTCCTTATGTGCTTAAATTGTCCTGAATTGGATAATGTGAAGAATTAGCAATTGAAAAAGCCAGGAAGTCACGACTTGGGTGTATCTAAAGGGCCAAATTAGAATACCAGTTATAAAAGGAAAGTGGCCTGTTTATAGAGAAGTTTAATGTCATGGCTGAGAAAACATTGAAATGCTTTACTGAATAACTGAGCAGGGAGATTTGTAGATGCCCCTGCCAGATTTTTAATTACGCTAGTAAATGCGAACATTCCAAGAAAGGAAATTTGTTTTAAAGCAAAAAAAAAAAAAGAGATAACTGATGAACACTTGGTGGTGACACTTATGTGTATGTATCTATATGATAATATGTACAACATATATTTATAAATACTGGTGTCAATACAAATGAAAACATATATCTAAACATTACTAAAATGTATGTCTCCTATACTTGAAAATAATTTATCAAAAAAATCACACCTTATTCAAAATGAAAGGCTTTGGAAGCATTGAAGGATGAGATGAAGGATACCATATAATGGCATTTTAGAGTAGCTGTAACCCTGTTGTAAATCTCTAGTTATGTTACTGTCCCTAGCTGTTTTGTAATACAACGCAGGACGTTTCTGAATGATCCGGGGCATAAAAGACTAGATATATAACATTTGATAATCTATTATTTATATAGTTTTGCATATTTTGTGTGGGATTGTGCCTTTTCATACTTTTTTTTTTTTTCTGTGTTTATAAATTTAAAGGCAGGAAACTTGCTGCACTGCGTTTTCGTATGGTTTGCTGTGGGACATTACTCGCTCAGCCGGGTTTAGAACTAATTTAGATGCAATGTAATCTGCCAAAATAAGTAACTGTCCATCAGCCTATACAATTAACATAAGTCATAGTCAGGGGCATATCGTGCCCCGGTGTGCTGCCAGCCCAGTGCACGCCTGTCATCCGGAGGCACGATGTCTCTCGTGTATTTCCGGGGGTTTGTGTGCTGAGAACAGCCAGTACACAAACCCCCGGAAATACACGAGTTACATCCGAAAGGCAACGGCCAGCTACGAGTTCGGCAACAGTCACTCACTCTGTTGTCAATTCGACAAGCTCAAAGTATACGAAAATTTGTATACTTTTAGTGCTTGTCGAATTGGTAACAGAGTTTGTGCCTCTGTTGCCAAATACACAGCTGCCTTCTGTCTCCCGGATACATTTCTGGGGTTTGTTAGTAGCGCTAGAAATTTGCTTTCACCTTTTTATGTTCATAATGTGATAGGATACATTAGCTTAGCTATAATAATGGGGCAGTAGTTTCATTTTTCATATTGACTTTTCTGTTCATGTTGGTTGAGGTCACAAGCTAGCTCTGTAGCTCTTTGCCTTATCTTAGCCATCTTCCAAAGTTCCAACATCTTCCACTGTTATGTCATTTTAAATCTAGTTAGACTGTAAGTGTATTTGAGCATGGTCAATATTTCAATAAAACTAATTTACATGTTTGAAACAATAGAAGCTGAAAAATTATGTCAAAACAGGAGACGCCACATACACATTTAAACATTGCAATCCTTCTGACACATTTTTGCTAATGTTTTACTCTCCATGTTCATTATAAGCAATACTTAACAAACCAAGACGTGCTTTCCGTTACTTGATTTATTAAGTGCCAAAAAAATGTTGATGAAGGCAGACTGTTCTTGTTTTTCTGTGTGGTACCCAATAATCTCTTCTTCTTTGACAGGAGTTCCATCTGGAATATGACAAGCTAGAAGAAAGGCCTCATTTGCCATCCACCTTCAATTACAATCCTGCTCAGCAAGCCTTCTAAAGACTTCCCTGTTCATGGGGTATGGCTGTCTCAGCACAATACTCAACAAAACTGCAGAACTGATGTGGCTCAGGCATCCTGGTTTTAATTCCTTGAGGATCTGGCAATTGTCTCATGCAAAGGGATCATCACTTGAGGTCCTGCCTTACTAATTATGTGCTGCCCAACAACTATAATTGTCATTTGTTTCTTTAGTTTGAGCAGGGTCTGGATTTTTTTTTCTCTTTTGTTTTTGTTTTCATTTTATGCCAGCAGACAGACCTAGGTCTGTATACACACACACACGCGAGTACAGTACACTGACTAAAGTTTACCACTTAGTTTCCAAATTGTACAAAGGAAGAGAGGAAAAAAAACTAAATTAGACAGCAAAGTTTGCATTGTTCATTGTAGCACTATTTGGTAATAAAAAAAAACACATGTTTGTTCATTTTTATGTGAAGATCCTTCTCGTATTTCATTTGGAAAGATGGGCAAGGTCAGCTTCCTTCATTTTACTCCCCCTCTATTTTCGGAAAAAAAAAAAAAGGCATTTTTGCCATGTTCAGCCCCTTCTCAGCCAAGGGGATCTGTAATGCATTGCAGTGCACTGATTGCAGGCCCCTCTGACCGAGACAGTGCTAACACAAGAAAATTCGACTGTTTAAGAGAAAGATATTGCCGCAACCTATGGACAATTTCCAGAGTTGTGTAATACTGAGCTTCATCTTTCCAGAATGAGCAAAACACTGTCCAGTCTTTGTTACGATTTTGTAATAAATGTGTACATTTTTTTTAAATTTTTGGACATCACATGAATAAAGGTATGTATGTACGAATGTGTATATATTATATATATGACACCTATTTTGGAAATGTTTGCCCTGCTGTACCTCATTTTTAGGAGGTGTGCATGGATGCAATATATGAAAATGGGACATTCTGGAACTGCTGGTCAGGGGACTCCTTTGTCGCCCTGTGCACTAAAGGGCCAGATTTTCAGCAGCCAAGGACATCCATACCCAAGTGAACGTGATGGGACTTAAGGAAGTGAACTGAGACAATTCACTCTGGCTGTTTGAACAGCAGCGTTTCATAGGAAGACAAAAAAAACTAAAAAAAAAAAAAGATCAATCTTGTATTTTCTGACCACATAAAGGCTTCTTCACTTTGTAATAAAGTAGAAAAGCTCTCCTCACTGCAGTGTTGACTTTGATTTGAGATTGTGAAATCATTTGTGAGATACATACTTCCAGTAGCATCAACACAACTACAGACCATAAGTGTACTTGAGCAGGGTCCACCTCACCTTTTCTCCCACTTCATTAACATTCTATAATCATAAGGCTGGATCCAAATTAAAGGTTCCTCAAAAGTTATATTTATCTATCATTTGTTCCAATTTATTTTCTATTTTCATGACTATTTGTTTATTTGATAAAAAAAAATTTTTTTTGTTACAGTTGGCCTTTTTTTTTTATTTATCTTGCACAAATTACTGAAGAAAAGTGACCTAAAATGTTTTTTTTTTATGTGAAATATGGAAATAATATAAAGTCTAAGCTCCTGCTTCCCTTCATAAGTTATGTCAGCAATTCCTTTCACACACATCAACTGCATTGAGATATTGTCTATGTTGAAATTGTTGACAATTGAGACAATTTGTTTGTACATGGGGTTTATGGAGGTCACACCTAGCCAGTGGTAGGGGTCACTGATGGAGTCCTGCTCTGCTACATTCCCATCTCCATCACTTCCTGTTGTGGGGGTGTCTCCTTGGAAAGGAAGATCATTTGTTATAGAGAATTATGAAGCTGCCTAGATCAGAAGAAAGATATGCAAACCTGTTTACCAACAAGAATGGATATAATGCTGCATTGGGAATTTTGGTTCCAAGAAGGTTTACCTTGTTTAATTAAAAAAAGTGCACAGAGGTTATTTTCTAACATATAAGGTAATTAATAAGACTTTACGGCAATATAGCCTGTAAATACTGAAAAAAAAAAATCTATTTAGTGATATCATTGGCATAAGTAACACAACACAAATATAAACGGAACTTTGAAAGAAAAGGTTTGAAGATTGTAATGTGATATCAGAAGTATGATGCAGAATATGTAAACGAACTTGCAGAATTCAAAACTGATCTTTTTTTTCTTCGATCATTTTATCTTTTTTCCATTCCTCTCTCACTTCACCACAAATTTCTCAATTAGACATAAAACAAAATTGTTTAAAATCCAACTACCCAATTCTTACTCCTCTCATGATGGATATCTTTAGATTACCATAATCTGCCTATAACAGGAACTGAGAACTGATAAATGTGGTTTCAGATGGCAGCTGTGTTTGGTACTGATTGAAGCCTGTGAGACGAGCAGGGATTCCAGTGTAGCATAATGGGGACAACCCAGGGAGCAAGGGAAAGCTACTATTCAACTCGGTTCATAAAAGGCACAATAGTCTTTGAACAGTAACCTGAAAATTAAAATGTATATAAAACAAAATGGCTTGCCATCTCGGTGGTATGCACAAACCGTAACTGTTATCCGTTGAATCAAATTAATATGATCAAAAAAGTGTGGAAAATAATATACCGTATGTGAATTGTGTAATGACAACACTGTGAGACTTACAAAATATTAAAAGAATTAAGTCTTGCTATATAATTCAAAACGGGTGTATGCACCATCTATATTGGGGGCAAGTATGTATGGATTGTGTATGTATGTATGTATGTATGTATGTATATATATATATATGTGTATGTATGTGTATATATATATATATATATATATATATACACACACACACACACACACAAACGAACAGTGCATTTTGGTAAATCCAGAGCTGTTTCACAGTGTTGTCATTACACATGGTTTAGATATTTCACCCCACCCCCACATTTTTTTGATCACATTACATGGTTATTAATTTTATTCAAGTACTAATAAAATGTAGGTGTTATATTTTATTCCTAACAAATTTTCCTGTTTTTTTTTTGTTACCGTTACCCCCTTCTTTCTGGTCTTGTCCAAAAATATATTGTAAACTCATTTGTTTCAGAATAATTCACAGTAATTCTGTATTACTGTAAGGAATAAAAAATGGTTGAAAATTATCTATGTTTTGTGTTTGCAAAATTGGAAGCAAATGCATGAATTAGAAAAATATGTCTATGGAGTCTCCTGTTTATGACCTCATGTGTGGCCTAATATGCAAATGAACTGAATTTCACTGGGATCTAAGGCCACAGGTGATGTCGTAAACAGTAGACTCAAAACATACACACATTTAAAACACATTTTTCTCCTAACTGGGGAATGTACTTTTTTGCTAACAAAACATGTACGTCATTTCCAATCATTTTTTATTCTGTACACAGTAAAAACCATGTTCCGGTGATACAGTCCCTTTAACACTGTAACATCGCTTTACAGTTTGGTACCTTGATTTGTTAAATTAAAAAAATATTTTGAATTTTGCTGGCATTCGCTACAGTTCAGTTAAAGGTCTCCAGTCATCGGCTTCTTTCCTTATCTCCTCAATTTCAGTGAGGACGTACTCAAAACAAACATAGTTTACTTTAGCATCACTTTTAAAATGATTACATAATGGTTTCATGTAAAACATTTTCCTTCTGTTGACCATACTTGACTGTTCTACAATCTGCTAAAATTTGTTGGTTTTATGCAAATTCAAGCCAGTAAAACGCACTGTTTTGATACTTTCATATTGAGTGATCTGTGATGAGAAGCAGCTCCTCCAACTCGCATGTCTCAATCCGGATGACCCATTTCCAAAAACGGGGGAGTCACGTCACCCCAGTGGAAGGGGATCAGTGCTTTGGCAGCTGATAAAAGATGTCAGATTTCTGGTTGTTTATGTATTGGGTTTAAGGTGTGATGGAAGAGGAGGAACTCTTACAGTGAATGGTGTGGGTCTGTCAGTGAGTTTGGATTAGAGCGAGTGTGTCTGCAACCAGAAGGGAATGATTTTGAAACAGTGCCTTCAGATGGAGAACGGAACCTGAAGAGGAGCCACATCTCCAACAAGAATATGTCATGGCAGGTGATATTTGTGAACAGGTGAGGGGAGTCCGTACTAATTAGGAGTTTGTAGGTCATCGTGTTGCTAATGGAAGATTTATTGGTAAGGAGGAGTATCTTTTCCCATTGTGCGGAGGTAAGGTGCAGTGCTGACAATGTCGCTGAGAGTGGTTAAGGGCTTCTAGAAGAAACTTAAAATGGATAATATGACGTTAAATTAATATGCACAGGGCCCATATAAAGGACTCTCCAAAAGCCTGCTCATTAACAGAATGGTACAAACGACAAGGAGTCACCTGCTTAGGCTTGAAGAAAGGAGATGAAAGGGTCTACTCAATAAAGAGAATTGAGACGGAATTTTTGAACCTAAGGCTAAAGTAGCTGAGTTGGAAAAAAAAATCCCATTCATTTGTATTAGAGAATTTTTCCAACTTGCTACTTTGGCCTGAAGTTTGAAATAGCCATCTCAATTCTCTCGTTAGTGAGTAGGCTCTAAAGTCTACAACAGTGAAAGTGATTTTTTTTTTTACAGTAAGTGCAATAAAGGTATGCCTGAAGAGGTGGTGCTATTGAATACTCTAGATGCCGTTAAAAAGCGCCTGAAGTGCAGAACATAGAGGGCTAAGTTAGTATAGGAATTAATATCTACATATGAGTCTACTCGAGAGAATTGCAGAGCATTGAGATGGGAGTTTCTCAAGCCAGGGTAGCCGAGTTGGAAATATTCTCCAATGCTGCTAAATGGGAGAATGCAACTAATCTGGTGTTCACTATTTACCTGTTATAGCTCCCAGACTTTGATGGTAGTAAGAGTAGTTGTTTAGTGTACTCGACTTCCTACAGTTGTTATCAGACTGGCCAGGAAGTCTACATTTAACATTGAAAAAGTCTCACAAAGACAAATTGGGGATTCTGGTATCTGTCACATGTCACAAGTTAAGAAGTTATTTCTGCTAGTGCCAAATAGGATTTCACATGACATTAACCCCTTCCCGACGTTAGGATGTACTATGCCGTCTAGATTTTACAGTGCCTAAAAGACGCTAGGACAGCATAGCACGTCCAGCGTTAAACAGCTCATCGCGTGTGCTTGGATCCCACTGCAGGGACTTGCAGTGGGATCCCACCTGTCAGATGAGGCCACTTTGGGTCCTCAGTCCAAGAGGGAAAATGTAGCGTGTGCTCAAAGTGACATTTCAGGCTACATATCACTACAGCATGCCTCCATGACGTCCGAAGGCATCGCAATCTTTTGGCAGGGACCCACAGAGTCTATTAAGAACCTCATCGGGTCTCTGCCACAGTGTTCCTGGCTGCCAATCCCCTTGAACAAATCTTGACGTTTTGGTTCTTGCGTCGCCTGGGACGCAAGCACCATGCGCAGTGGCGTCCCGCGGGGCGTGCGGACTACATTGGGTGATCATCCCCCCCCACAGCACATCGCGTTGCTGAACTTTTTTTTTTTTTCTGGCAGCCGCATCCGCTGTATTCGGCTGCATTAAAAAAAAAAAAACGGAAAAATAAATAAATTAATAAATAATTCAATGCGACCGGATGTGGCGTAACACCACATCCGGTGGCTGTGTTTCCCTCCTCTGTGCAGGAGGAAAGACTGCACAGAGGAGAAGTCCTGGAGACAGAGCAACGAGTAAGGTAAGTACTGGGGAAGGGTGGCTTAATGCTGGCATATAGAGTGACAAAATACTACTGGCATATTGAATGGCAAAATTCTGGCAAATGGATGGGTTAAATACTGGCAAATGGAGTGACAAAATACTACTAGCATATTGAATGGAAAAATTCTGGCATATTGAGGGGTTAAATACTGGAGTAACTAAATTAATCACATTCACTTATCACATATCTTCACTACTTATCAGAACCTCGCTCTGCTCTTCTCTTTCCTCTCTTTTGCCTCTCTCTCTCTCTCTCTCTCTCTCTTCTTCTATCTTGTTGGACGAAGTGAATATAAGATGCATATTTACGGAAAAGCAAGACCTGTATAATATTTGATTTGTTCTACCGACAAAGTATGAATGTTAAATTGAATATTATATGTTATCATCTGAAAAAATAAATAATAAAAGAATTTATAAATAAATAAATACTGCAGTATTGAATGGCAAAATTCGGATATATTTAGGGGTTAAATACTGGCATATTGAGTGGCAAAATAATACTGGCATATTGAATGGCAAAATTCTGGCATATTGAGGGGTTAAATGCTGGCATATTGAATGGCAAAATTCTGGCATATTGAGTGACAAAATACTGGCATATTTAATGGCATATTATTGGGCAAATTGGCTGTGGCTTTTTAATGGCAAAATAATACTGGCATAATATTGGGCAATTTGTGGTTTATGAATGACAAAATAATACTGCCATATTATTGGGCAAATTAGCTGTGCCATATTTATGGGCAAACACTGGCATATAAATGGGAAAACTGCTTTATTTTCATTGGCAAAGTGATGCTGTGGCATGGTCTGTGGGGCAAAATAGCATGTACTATGAGGAAAGTGAAACTGGCTTGTTCTGTGGGCAAAGTGACAGAGTCATGCCAAATCGTGTAGGTGCAATATGAGTGCAAGCCAAGTGCTGTGGGTGCAATATAGGTGCATGGCAAGTTCTGTGGGTACTGTATGGTGCTGTGTTAAGTCCTTTAGGCGCAATGTGTGTGCAGATGAAGGGAATAAAAAATAGCAATGCAATTTTTCAATAACATTTTTATCTCATATGAAAATAGTAAAAATTATTATTAAAAAATTCAAATAAGTATAAATGCAACTAGTTACAGAGAGATGTCTGTGTGTATAGATATGTATTGTTTTCGAATTGTACAATTGTCACCTTATAGGGCTCCTGTGTTTTGCATAATTAATTGCGGTCCCATGTGTGGCATAATTAAGGGGCTCTTTTGTGTGGCATAATTAAGGGGCTCCTGTGTGTGTGGCATAATTAATTGGGCTCCAAGGTGAGGCATAAATAATGGGGCACTGGTGTGGCATAATTTATGGGGCTCCTGTGTGTGGCATAGTTAATGGGCTCCTGTGTGTGACATAATTTGTGAGGCTGCTGTATGTGGCATATTTAATGGGCCATCTGACTGGCATTACTAAGGAATCTGTTTGGCATGGTATTGGAGGAAATCCAGGGGGGGTGACACCGTGAGTTACCGCACCGGGTGACACCAACCCTAGTGAAGCCTCTGACCATGCATAACGAAGGGGTTAAAGGATTCTTCTTGGTATAGTGTTCAGTTCGACTCAGGAGTAGTGTTGAGTGAACCCGAACCGCACTGTTCGGGTTCGTACCGAACATTACGGTTTTTGGACCCCGGACCCGAACACGGACATTCCACTGTATGTTTGTGTTGGAGTTCGGGGTTCGGCGATTACATTGTATGTAATGCTATTGGCTTTCTATGAATCGAAATAGAGTCCCCATTCATAAGAATTTCTTATGAATGGGGACTCTATTTCAGTTTATAGAAAGCCAATAGCATTACATGTATTCCATAAGCCAAAAGTCTATAAACCGAACGACATTCGGTTTATAGACTTTCTGTTTATAGATTAGCAATAGCATTACATGTATTCTATAAACCGAATGTCGTTCGGTTTATAGACTTTCGGCTTATGGAATACATGTAATGCTATTGGCTTTCTATAAACCGAAATAGAGTCCCCATTCATAAGAATAGGTCAATTGACCTATTCTTATGAATGGGGACTCTATTTCGGTTTATAGAAAGCCAATAGCATTACATGGCTATTGGCTTTCTATAAACTGAAATAGAGTCCCCATTCATACGAATAGGTCAGTTGACCTATTTGTATGAATGGGGACACTCACCCACATTTTACTTCATTTTGCAGACCTCTAGCCCTTTCCAGGACTTTTTTAGAGGCATTTTAGTGGCCAAAAGTTTGTGTCCCCATTGACTTCAATGGGGTTCGGGGTCAAGCTCGAGCCCGAACCCGGACTTTTTTACAAAGTTCGGCCGAACCCGCCGAACTCGAACATCCAGGTGTCCGCTCAACTCTACTCAAGAGTAATGCACTCTCTGGTTATTATTTATTTAATAATACTGGCATGAGGATGTTTCTACCTATGTAGAGACTTATTGTAGCATATTTCATAGATCATTGTTGTCCATCTTTTTTAGTGTTATTTTTAATTTACGTTTTTTTGTCCATTTATGAGTGAAAATATTAACTCTACTCAGTAAGTTTGGTAACGAAAGCTGCTGAATACATAAGCAGGAGGTTTACTGAACAGGAATTTTGGGAATACCGCTGAGTGCTGTTTTTAATCTAAAACCAAGAAGATTAAGATCAGATATAATAACAGTGGTTATGAGCTATAAATAAAGCAGTTTGACCTTGAACTGTGGAAAGTCAAGCTTGTGTTCAGCAAGTGATATCTCTCCTGCTTGAGCTCAAAATTGTTGTGGCACTGATTTCTGCTTTCATTGTTTGTTTTATTTTATTTAAAGTAGGTATAGATGAAGCAGATGTGGTATTTAACAAATTTGAAGAGCAAGTGCCCTATTCTTATAGGAGATGCCAGTTGTGAACTTCTTTAAAGGGACTCTATTAACCTAAACATTGCTTAAACTGTAAATGTAGAGAATAAAAAAATTAGGAAAATAATCTACATATTGCATTAGGAGGACCTCGGCTATTTAAGCTAGAGCCAAAGTCCTCCTACTGACTTCTACGGGAGGACTTCCGCTATTTTCTAGATAGTCGAGGTCCTCCTGAAATTGTTCTGAGTCCTCAATCTAGACTTCTATTTTGTGTTTAATTTAATTTTTTCTTTTAATTTGACTTAAGTTTGGGCCATTTCTGGAGGACCTCAGCTATAATGGAATGAGAGGACTAGAAGTCAATTCGAGTACTTCGACTATTACGAATCTAACCAAAGTCCTCCCGGAATGGGACAAATTAAAATAAAAATAAGTATTACTAAAACACATTAAAATGAATAATATTTAAAAAAAAATGTATTATATAATATAGTAACATTGCAAGTCAATTTTTAATTGGCAATGTAATAGTTTTAATATACCATAACCACATACTTATTAATACAAAATTAATGATAGTCATTTATTATTAAAATGTTATGATGGCATAAATGATGCAAATACCACATCAATGAACACATATACGCCATATACGAGAGAAAAAATAAGGCACATCAAATTCAGAATTTAGCCTTCTCAATGCCTTGTACTTAACATTTTTCTGGATTAGCATTATACAACTAAAAAAAATCCTTCTAAAAGGGGTATCTTTTGTTTTATCGCCTTCACTAGTGATCAAGAACAGTCGCTCACAGATTATTTTCTTTAGGGGATGTAAGGTCATGCACACGTACTATGGGGAGGTTTTTAGACCCTTTTGTCCATCTGTAACCATAGTAATTTGCCACCACATCCCATTGGTGATCTAGTGGGGTAACCCGGATGTCTGTGCCGGCAACATGAGGGAGGATGTACCACCAACAATGGTAGCACTTGTTCTGTTGCTATACTCTGACTCCAGTTTGCTTGCCTGGACAAAATAGTATGTTCACACATTTCAATTTACCTGTTGTCCTACTCAGTGCTCTCTCATGTAACAGTTGTATTTTATGTTTTCCATTTCCAGAGCTCGCTCCCTTACTTTAATATACTCCAAATACGTTGATTTTCATTCAGTCTGAATTAATAGTTACAATAATTCACATTTTCATTTGAGCATACTGTAGTAAATGAATGCAGTGGTGCACACACAAAACCCTCTGTAAATGCTTTGTTATTCTAAAGAATTAAGGATCAGTAAAGACTCCTAGAAATAATACCCTTATGTGATGGTATGAATTATAAATTCAAATTCACTACTTATACAAATAACCCTACCTGTGAGGATCTGTGATATGGTTCTCAATCTAAAAGTATGAAACTTTACAATACCAAATGTAATTTATAAAGACATGGAGGCTCCTATTATGCATATCTCTTTGCAGTGGCCTCCAGCGGGGGTGACACCCGTGCTGCTGGCACCCCCCGCATCGCGCTGCTTAACTTTTTTTTTTCTTTTCTGGCAGCCGCATCCGCTAGATGCGGCCGCCGGAAAAAAATAAAAATAAATAAATCACAGCAACCGGATGTGACGTTACGTCACATCCGGTGACTGTGTTTCCCTCCTCCGTGCAGGAGGGAATACTGCACGGAGAGGTCCGGCCGGGGACACGGAGCAGCAGCTACTCGATAGGTAGGAGGGTGATTTAAAATGAGCACTTTATTCCTGGGCACTGACTGGCACTATATTACTGGGCTCTGACTGGCATTATATTACTGGGCTCTGACTGGCATAATATTACTGGGCTCTGACTGGCACTATATTCCTGGTATCTGACAGGCACAATATTACTGGGCTCTGACTGGCACAATATTACTGGTATCTGACTGGCACTATATTCCTGGTATCTGACAGGCACAATATTACTGGGCTCTGACTGGCACAATATTACTGGGCTCTGACTGGCACTATATTCCTGGGCTCTGACAGGCACAATATTACTGGGCTCTGACTGGCACAATATTACTGGGCTCTGAATGGCATAATATTCCTGGTATCTGACCGGCACTATATTCCTGGGCTCTGACTGGCACTGTATTACTGGGCTCTGACAGGCATAATATAACTGGGCTCTGACTGGCACACTCGTGGGGCTCCTGTGTGGTGCATAATTAATGGCGGTCCCATGTGTGCATAATTATGGGGCGCTTGTGTGTGGCATATTTATTGGGCCCCATGTGTGGCATAATTAATGGACTCTTTTGTGTGGCGTAATTAAGGGACTCTTTTGTGTGGCATGATTATGGGGCACCTGTGTGTGTGTGGCATAATTATGGGGCACCTGTGTGTGTGGCATAATTAATTGGGCAGAGGTGAGGCATAAATAGTGGGGCTCTGGTGTGGCATAATTTATGGGGCTCTGGTGTTGCATAATTTATGGGGCTCCTGTGTGTGGCATAGTTATAGGGCTCCTGGGTGTGGCATAGTTAATAGGCCATCTAACTGGCATTACTAAGGAATCTGTTTGGCATTGTATGGAGCAAATCCAGGGGGGTGACACCATGAGTTTCCGCACCGGGTGGCACCAACCCTAGTGACGCCCCTGTCTCTTTGTTTATTTCATTCAGCAGCAAAGAAGAGAATGAACCCATCAAAACCTGTATAAACTCCCCTCCCTTCTACCATATAGATAACAATGTAACAATAACAGTTTGTCTTTCTTTGCTGCTCCCTCAGAGTTAAGTACCTTGCATGTATGACCTCTCATTATCTATAAATTAATTGCTATTGATTATAATTACCATATTTGCTCGAATATAGGGTACCTGAAGTGTGCGCAGACATCCTCCAGTTCTCCCTTGCACTTCTATGACGGAAGCCGGGAGGTCACATGACCTTCCAGCCAGGCAGCACTGGAGGATGTCTGTGCGTATTGTGCAGACATCTACCGGCTGCCCCCACTAGCCACCAAGGAGGCATAAATTTGATTAAGTCTGGGGGAGGGAGATGGGAGAGGCAACATTGGGCAAGTCTAGAGGAGGGGGGAGAGGCAGCATTGGATAAGGCTGGGTAGGGAGGGGGAGGCATCACTGTTTAAGTCTGGGGGGGCAGGAGGGGGAGGCATCAATTGGGCAAGTCTGGGGGAGGGAGGGTTGGAGAGGCTTCAATTGGGAAAAGTCTGGGGGATGAAGGGGGGAGAGGCATCAATTGGGCAAGTCTGGGGGAAGGAGGGGGGAGGCATCAATTGGGCAAGTCTGGGGGAAGGAGGGGGAGGGTTGGAGAGGCAGCATTGAGCAAGTCTGATGGGTGAAAAAGCAGCATTGGGCAAGTCTGAGGGAGGGAGGGGTGGAGCAGTAGCATTGGGCAAGTCTGGGGGGGGGGTGAAAAAGCATCATTGGGAAAGTCTAGGGGAGGGAGAGGCAACATTGGGCAAGCCTGGAGGAGAGGGAGAGGCAGCATTGGGCAAGTCTGGAGGAGGGGGGAGAGGCAGCATTGGAAAAGGCTGGGTAGGGAGGGGGAGGCATCACTGTTTAAGTCTGGGGGGGGCAGGAGGGGGGAGGCATCAATTGGGCAAGTCTGGGGGAGGGAGGGTTGGAGAGGCAGCATTGGGAAAATCTGGGGGAATGAGGGGGGAGAGGCATCAATTGGCCAAGTCTGGGGGAGGGAGGGGGGAGAGGCAGCATTGGGCAAGTCTGGGGGAGTGGTGAGAGGCAGCATTGGATAAGGCTGGGTAGGGAGGGGGAGGCATCACTGTTTAAGTCTGGGAGGGGGGAGGCATCAATTGGGCAAGTCTGGGGGAGGGAGGGTTGGAGAGGCAGCATTGGGAAAATCTGGGGGAATGAGGGGGGAGAGGCATCAATTGGCCAAGCCTGGGGGAGGGAGGGGGGAGAGGCAGCATTGGGCAAGTCTGGGGGAGTGGGGAGAGGCAGCATTGGATAAGGATGGGTAGGGAGGGGGAGGCATCACTGTTTAAGTCTGGGGGGGCAGGGGCAGCATTGGCTACGTCTGGGGGCCAGATTTGCAAATAAAAGGAAATAAAATCAAGAAATGCATATTTTTTATATCATAATTTTTATTAAATATGAAAAAGCAATTTACATGTGACTATATAAAAGGTTTTTCCTATTTTTAGGCTTTTAATTTTTTTCCTAAAGAAATATCCAAAGTTTGGGGGGTCTTCTTATAATCAGGGTTGTCTTATATTCGAGCAAATGGTACTGTTCTAATTTTTGATTAATTATTGATATTATATTTCTGAATTATCCTACTGTATTAATATACTGATTGTTTAGCTGTTGATCCTGTCTAATTACTGTTTGTTATTGGGGCAGTGTGTAGTTCATACATTACATTAGAGTGGTTTGCATTCCTTTCCCTCTGGGGTCGGTTGTGTGTCCCTCCCTTCTGCTGTACATGGTGATCTTGGCTCACCCAAGGGTGATGACACCTCTACTGAGATCATTAATTCAGAGGAATTCCATTCCCTGCTGGATGCCCCTATGGCAAAGTCATTTAGCCAGGCTATGCAGTCTGCTATGGGCATCATGTCCACTACTATAGCGTATATCGCTCCAACCCCCCGTTCTGCTGAATGGTTCCCCCCAGACCTCTGGGTACTCAAACCCTTAGAGGCGACCTCAGGGTAAATGCCCAAGACCCACTGTTCCTGACATGGTCTGTGATACTCCAGAGGTCGACCCAAAGATAGCGCAATTTCTGGGCAAGTCAGGGTGGAAGGCTTCTCCCTAAAACACTGTCAGGACAAGGTCTGGGACATACTGGATCACACACCTTTGTTTTTTGTCTCAATGAGTTAACAGGGTATGCCCAGAGGGATACCAGCCGTACCACACTGACGAGGTCAATGAAGGCCGAAACGTTCATCTGTGGTTGCTGTATTCTTCGTGCAGAGGAGACATGCCAGGCTATTTGGATCTGGAATGCCCTTATAGGTGGGACCAGTCTGATATGATTCCTCTCCCCAGTAGGTTACAACCTATAGAGCCAGCTATTTCATCTTTTGCCCGTCCTCGCTGAGAGCGTTGTTTTTTGTAGACTGGGCCCATGCACTCGCATGTTTGAAATTATAGAGTCTGCAATATCTGATGACCGCTATAGCAAGCGAAAGGCTTAAGGCTATATATACTTTAAAAATCAAGCCAAAGTTGGTTAACATGGCTGTATCTGAGCTTGGTCCCCAGGCAAAAGTTTACCTATGTGGAGATTACTTTGTAAAAGAGCTCGGCTCTTTTGTGTCAACTTTTACCACCATTGACAAGGCCCAGACCAACCTTAAAAGAGTTTTCAACCGCAAGGTTTTTGGAGGGGCCTGAAGAAATAGAAGCCATCTGGCCCGCCGTAACTTCTTGGGTCCCTTCTGTGGTTCCTGAGGCTTCAATATCTCAAGGTCATCCTCCCAGGGTAATAGACCTCCTATCTCCAGCCTGGCAGAACCGTGGATTTCGTGGCTCATACCATTCCAGACGCTCATATGGTCGATCGATTTAGCACACCTTTGTTCCCATCAGGTGTGGGGGGCAGGTTAAAAGTGTTACAGAGAAACTGAGCAAAACTGACCTCAGACCCCTGGTTACTACAACTGGTTTCGGGCTGCGGCATAGAATTTATATCCCCCCAATTCAATTACGATTGTGTTAGAGATCTCCAACCTTCCTCATCAACTGGGAGAAGTCCATCCTGATACTGTCCCAACATATGGAATTCTTTGGGTTAACCATCAATTCACTCTGGGTTTTCTCCCTCTACCTCTAAAAGTCAAATCCATCAAGAAGGAGATCAGGAAAGTTGTGACTAGATCATCGATCACTATTCAACACTTGTCCAGAGTCATAGGACTGATGGCTGCCTCCATTCAAGCCATCTTGGATCATAGAATCTGATGCCAGCCTTCTAGGATGGGGCGCTCACTGTGGTTCTACATCCATAGGAGGAAAATGGTCTCATGAAGAAACACCTTTCATCATCAACTGTTTGGAGCTCTTAGCAGGAGGTTTTGCAGTACGCTATTTCACCGGAAACTTGCAACAGCGTTCAGTCTTGTTGCGGGTGGACAATGTCTCGGCTGTTTGGTACATCAACCACTCGGGTTGCACGAGATCACAGGCACTGTTTCATCTGGCAACGGAATTTTGGCACTTCTGCCTGGCATACAATATTTCGGTATGGACAGAACACATCCCGGGTCTGTCCATCACCATCACAGATTGGAACTCTCCCCACCTCCAGGACTCCGGGGACTGGAGTTCCAAGATCTCCTGACTGGACGTGGATCTGTTTGCGTCATGCCTCAACATTCATCTACCTCAACTTTCAGCTGGAGACCGGACCCAGAGGCTTTAGCGGTCAATGCTTTCCTACAGGTATGACCTCAAGGCAGGCATTATGCCTTTCCCCCATTTTGCCTGGTCCCACGTACTCTGATACAGCTCTGACGTCCATTGCCCCAAGCTTGGTCCCTTTTCGGGGACCATGGTTTGTCCAGAACGTTCCATCAAGAACTCTGGCTCTCCTGGAAAGAGCTTGGGCCCCAGATACTAGCCAAACGTATGCTCATGCCTGAAACACACTGGCTGATTGGTGCGTGGAACAGAACGGGGATCCCGTTTCGGCACCTGTGACTGTTATCCTTCAATTTCTGACATTCATGTTAGAAGAAGGTTGAGTTTATAGGACGATTCATGTGTACAGATCTGCCATTTTGGCTGGACATTCCAGAACTGATGGCATTTCAGCGGGAAAACAGACCCTTATCTTTCCTCTGTTGAAGGGTATTCGGTTGGTGCGCCTTCCACGACCATGTTATTCATATGTTTGGGATGTGATCTTTGTTCTACGGCTTTTTGAATCTTGGCCTGCAAATGCGGATTTATCTGTACATCATCTCTGTAAAAATTTGTTGCATTATGCTGCCTTGTATCCTGTAAACGTTTGTTTGATGTTCAGGCCCTGGATATATCCTCTCGCTGTTATGCTCCCGATGGTGTCACTTTTGACTTTTCTATATGTACCAAGACATCCATAAAATCTCTTTTCTATCCTTGTTTTCCTCACAATACCAAATTGTGCCCAGTCGCCTGCCTTCAAGAAAATGAGGCTAGGACTGCATCTTTTCGGGTCTCTTCGTGCCCCGAGTTGTTCCTGGCCATCTGCAGACCACATCTCACAGTTTCTACTACCTCTCTGGCTAGATGGGTTAAATAGGTTCTGAAAGGGTTTACATCTCAGTGTTCGGTCCCCATTCTGTTAGAGGAGCTATGGTTTCTAAATCAGTATTATTGGGGTGTAGGTTGGAAAACCTTCTCAAGGCTGCTGATTGGTCACGTGTGTGACGAAGTGCCCTTCGCCACTTGGTCCTGGAGAGGCCTGCTTGCCAGCCTCCTCCCCTGTGACTATGGCCCTGGGGTGTATGGCCCTTTAAAAATGCTATTTGGGCCTATGGACTTGTATTGGACTGTGTATGGCTCTTTAAGAAGCTGTATTGGGGCTTATGGACTTTTATGGGACTGGTGCTGGCCCTTTAAGCACATTTTTGGGGCATGGTAAAAATCGGAACAATGCCTCTTTAAGACGGTGTCCCCAGAGTCCCCAGACTAGGAAAATTTTCTTGCGGTCGGTCGTAAAGGACTTCCAGCTAACTTTTGAACTACTGGGTGGATTTTTAGTTATGTTCATATTTAAAGTATGCTGATTCTGAAAATGTATGTTTTATGTGATGCATACTTTGAAAGTTATTAATATTGTGTAAAAACGGTATATTTTCTGCCTGTGATTAAGTTAGTCTATTGTGTGGAGATAATTGTATCACAGGCAGAGGGGGTGTGGGGGGGGGGGGGGGGGTGGGGGGAGGATTTTGCTGTAATTGTTGGTAGTGTCTGATTGTATTGTACGCATTGATTGGTTGTTCTTCAAAACCCTGTGGGTGGTCCTATGTGTGGAAAATGGGCATAAAAGCAGAGTGTTTGATTAAAACCAGAGATCTTCTTGACCCTCAACATGTAGTCCTATCTCGTGATTAGAGGGGAAAGCTATAATCACACTGGGGATTGCTGTTCTGCATACTCCTTTGAGCTTTCATCACTTAGCTCTTTTAAGAGTTTGTTCCTGATACGCTCTCCTGGAGGAGAGGTCTTCCCCACATGGTCCTGGAGGACAGAAGCTGATCCAGGGTGGACAGAAGATGCCGAGACTCCAGTTAAGCTACGGCAGTTGTGTAGTCTGCGGTGGTTGTGGTGTCCGGTGCGGTGCTTGTGGCCCTCGGCGCAAGCTAGGAAGCATCCATCAACGGAAGGTACTCTGTCGAGGTACAGGGAGCTCCGTTACAACGTGAATCAACCTTGCATGATTTTTATTTTACACCTACTCCTCATTTTACTTCTACTGTGATTGCTATGCTTTGAACTTGCATAATATTAGCCTCCGTGTCTTTATAAATTCCTAGATTTTACTATTAATATGACGTAAAGTCATGATTTATAAAGACACAGAGGCGAGTATTATTCCCACCCGGGTCTGTTTGTTGGGGTATATGTTTTTCTTTTCCCACCCTTATTATGAATTGATATATATTATTACATTTAAGTTTTACTTATGCACATTTATTGATATCTGCATATATGATCTGATATGTATTATATCATACAGTGATTGATCCTTTATTGAATACTACCATGTTTTCTTTTCTATTCTCCTCTAGCGTGATGACTTGGAATTGCCTTCATGGTTATGGATTTCTCATCGTTCATGGTCGCTCTCCACGTTGGCCTGATTGGGATTTAGATGTTTTTTCTTACTGACTTTATGGACTGTTTTGTGTTAACGGTTATTTTTTTGGACTTATGTTTTTTTCACCAAAGAAAGAGGAAATGTTATTGTTACATTGTAATATATATAGGAGAAGGGAGGGGAGTTTATACTTGTTATGATTTGTTCATTTTTATTTTCATTCTCTTCTTTGCTGTTGAGGGAAATAATGAAATAGATATGCATAATACTCGCTACCGTGTGTTTATAAATTGTGACTTTACATCAAAATAATAGTAAAATCTAGGAATTTAATGCATCCAATAGCATTCTTAATGTGATTTGTATTCATTGTTTTTACATGTAAAATAATCAGAACATTATTGTTTCACCTCGGAATCCAATTAGTTGTTTATAGGATTAACTCCATACAATCAACCACTTCTCACATAAAATCTATTTTGTACTTAAATCTATTTTGTTACTGTAAAGTGTACCTGTCATGTAAAATGACAAGGTATTGATTTATAGAGCATAAAATACTAATTTGCTAGCCTGTCTGTAGTAATCTGTTTGTTAAAGCATACATATTTTATTTAATTTTTTCATTTCAAAAGCTTTATTAACATATTTGGGCATACGGAGGATAACATAAGGTCAAGCATCTCATCTGGGGGGACATATAGAAAAGATAAGAATTACAAGAAGAAAAAGTGTAATATATATATGTTAGGTGGGGGGCTGTAGAGGTAGATCAAACCTGGTTACTTATGAAATGAGGGCATATAATGTGGGGTTGTAAACTAGCAATGGGTATAGATCTTAGTCCTCATAGAATGTGGCATGTTCTGTTCAGAATTGCAAAAAAGTAAGATGAGCAGTTTGGATTTGTGTTCAGAAAGAAAAAAAAGGGGGGGATGGGAGGAAAGATTGAGAGGGGCAGAGAAAGGGGAGATGAAGGAGGATACACAAACAAAATGGCTAAACAATTGTACAGTTGTGGTATCTGGATGAGGAAGGTCCGAGAACTGAGCAATACAGAATATGTTGGTAATCGTACATTAGTGATTTGTGCAGACAAAACAAATATGATAGAACTGTATTTAAATGGTAAAAGCACAGAAGAGCTCAACAAGGACCACCCAAAGGGGTAGAGGGGAGGCCAGTAAGTGTTTCCAGAATAAAGCTAAGGTGAGTTTTCATTCAGGTGGGGTACAACATAGAGGTGCCAGTATACCCAGATATGAGTTGGCTTTCATTTGTTGAGGAGTGGTAGTTGTGTTGGTCTCCATACATTTGACAAATGTGATTTCGTCAGCTGTGAAATTGTAGGTGGTATAGAGGATTGCCATTTATGCGCTATGAGTCTTTGGCAGCAGCCAGTATGTGCATAGTTAGCTTTCTGGTTCGCTATGAGTCTTTGGCAGCAGCCAGTATGTGCATAGTTAGCTTTCTGGTTGGACCCTTAAAACCCGGTGGGAGCATATCAAGGAGGGCCATCTGGAGAGAGGGTAGACTAGGGGTGCGTAGATAGGAATTGATGAGGGCAAAGGTATCCTTCCAGAATGATGTCAATTTCCAAACAGTTCCACCATACTTGACTCATTTAGCCTTGGGTAACATGGCATCTCCAGCATAGGTTGGAGCAGGTAGGGTAAAAATACGTTATTTTGGTTGGTACCATGTACCATGTAGTATTGAATTCTGTTTGGTAGTGTCGTAGGATTGAGGCGAGTATGTGGATAGGAAGAGTTCAAAACAGATACATTAACTTCGGGAGGGCTGACATTTTTGCAGCTAGGTAAAGAGGAAATGCAGAGTAGGTGAGTGAGTGTAGGCATAGAGAGGTAAATAGAAAGGATTGACATATTCTGTCATTTGATTATTGCATAATGCCTCAACATTGATCGCATCCACCGCTCAGATTAACGGGGGCATTCCATTCTGTCATTGGTCCTTACTGCACAAAAGGTGCATAGAAATGTCCTGGCGGCCTCAATGGGTTAAGAACCGCAATTTGGGGGGGGATCTCCTCATATACTCTATTTTTATTATGTAGTGCTGGTGCCTGGTTGCATCTGGGGCTTGGCACAACAATGTCTCCTTATCGGTGGGACATGGGGCAGCTGCAGCGGTAAAGACAGCTGTCCTGTTTGGTGCGCATCCAGTGCGCTGTGACAAGAGAGGAAAGGTTAGTGGATTTGCTCACATCCTTCTGGTCAGTGGCCAGGCAAAAGAAAGGTCTTCATATAAGTGCAAGCCTCATATAAATGATCAATTATCAGGTTAAATTGAAAAGGAGGAAGTACATATACTGGCCACAGATGGTCTGTTTACCTGTGAGACCCAATGCTGTTTTAATTTTCTTTTTTAGATATTGCATACATTTATGCATACAATGCGTTCCGTTTTAGTCTGCTTTTACTATGTAGTAATTGTTTTCGAAACCAAACTAGTCTCATCTACAACTGTTGCTTATTCTGCCTGGTCAGAAATAAAAATCAGAAGTAAACAGTGCAATTTTTAAAAAAATATTTTTTTAAATCATGGATATCTTACACCTATAAAATATGTGTACACCTTGTACTTTCAAATGTCCTTTACTGTCCATTAATTTTTCTTTATTTCTTTGGCATTAAACATGACTGCATAAAACAAGTAACTGAAACTGTCCTTTAAATGCAAAAAAAAAGTCATTGCAAGAAGTCTTATATATTTGTTCTATAGTGAACCTTTCTGGGCAACCTTCCCAAAGGAAAGAGCAGTTAAGAAGGATTCTGAGAAAATATTCATTTTCAAATAATGGAGTCAAGAACATGGTAATGAAGACACATTAATAAGGTTAAGGATTTTTAGAACTCTATCCATGTGCATATCAATAAAGTCTTATTTCAATAATTATTTGTTTAAAGATTGCAACAACTGTAGACAATTTAAATAGAAATGCGTTAATGAAAGAATACAAATAAAGAACCATATTGGGCCCTTCTGCTTATATGGCTTTATCAGGGGGCAGACATGAATCTTGGGTTAGATCGGTTAAATTTGCCTTCATATGACCCAAGATGTCTGAATTCTGATAAAGCTACGCAAACAAAAAGTTCTCCAGAAGGCACTTTATTCTATATTGTTTCATTAAAGCATTTTTTAAAAATTGTTTATTATTATTATAAACATATATACACATACATCAACATTTGTACATTCCAGACAATATCACATACTTTAAAACACTTAACTATATCCAACATTGAATTATAATTGAATTATATATTGAATTACATTGAAATAAATGGAGTCCATATTTTATCAACTTTGAGATAAGTATAATTTTTATTCATCACTCATTTTTACCCAAGGATTCCAAACATACAAATATTTTGGGGTTCTACACTGACCTTCTGACTCATGTATTTCAGAGTCCTAAATGTTGTGCTTATATACCTTTTGCCTCCTTTAGGGGCCTCCCTACCTTTGCTTATATTTCTTATCCCCTGTTAAATAGCTGCAGTTTATTGCAAGCAGTGCTTTTGCATTGAAGTTGGATGCCTGACTTCTGAGAGCTACTGCTTCTGTTCCTGATCCTCTGCCTAAAGCTCCTTTGTTGAGTTGTAACCCTGTCCAGGATGGGTGGCTCAACCAGCCTGAGGGATGTTTTTTCAGCATCTCCTGAGACCCTCTGGCTACAGCAAAATTTCTTCAGCTAAGTTGCTTCCTTAAAGTCACTCCTCTCTAGGGTGTTCCTCCTGATTAGTTACCCTTCTCAGTCCTCACTCTCTCTAGGGTGTTCCCCTTAGTCACCCTCTCTATGGTGTTCAAACTTAGTAACCCCCTCTAGGGTGTTCCTCCTTTGTCACCCTCTCTTAGATCCTACCCTCTCTCGGGTGTCTCTGTTTAGCTACCCTTCTCAGATCTCACCCTCTCTCATGTATTCCTGTATAGCCACCCTTCTCAGATCTCACCCTCTCTCTGCTGTTCCTGTTTAGCTACCCTTCTCAGATCTCACCCTCTCTCTGCTGTTACTGTTTAGATACCCTTCTCAGACCTCACCCTCTAGTGTGCTCCTGCTTAGGTACCTTTACCTAATGCCTCACCCCTTGTGTATCTCTCGCTACCCCTACCTCTGCTTTGTCTACAGTTCCTGCTATTTCTCTTTGTTTATACTGCAGTTCCTACTCAAACCCTTTCCTATTCTGCAGTCCTTTGTTAAAGTTCCCTTTTGTCTCTCCTTCAGTCCATATTCTAATCCCTATCTCTTTGTTTATTTATCTGTTCTCACCCTGCACAATAAATAACATGCAACTAGACACCTCCACTCAGTGGTGTCCCGAGGGGGGTGCGGACCGCACCGGGTGACACCTCCAGCATCCCCCCCCCCCCCCCCCCCCGCAGCGCTTTGCGGTCCTGTTCTTTATTTTTTTTCTCTGCCAGCCGGAGAAAAAAAGTAAAAAAAAAAAAAAAGTCTCTGCAACCGGATGTGACGTTACCCTCCTCCTTGGACACGGAGCATCAGCCAGGCGGTAATTACAGGGGGAAAGGGGGAGGAGGGAGGAATAAAACGAGCACTGTAAGCACACTTTTCCTGGCATTTGAATGGCACAATATTAAAGGCATCTGAATGGCACAATATTACAGGCATCTGAATGGCACAATATTACAGGCATTTGAATGGCACAATATTACAGGCATTTGTATGGCACAATAATACAGGCATTTGAATGGCACAATAATACAGGCATCTGAATTGCACAATAATTCAGGCATTTGAATGGCACAATATTACAGGCAATTGAATGGCACAATATTACAGGCATTTGAATGGCACAATTATACAAGCATCTGAATGGCACAATATTAAAAGCATTTGAATGGCACAATTATACAAGCATCTGAATGGCACAATATTACTGCCATTTGAATGGCACAATATTACAGGAAATTGAATGGCACAATATTACAGGCATTTGAATGGAACAATATTACAGGCATCTGAATGGCACGATATTATTGGCATCTGAATGGCACAATCTTACAGGCATCTGAATGGCACAATATTACAGGCATTTGAATGGCACAATATTTCAGGCATTTGAATGGCACAATATTACACGCATTTGAATGGCACAATAATACAGGCATCTGAATGGCACAATAATTCAGGCATTTGAATGGCACAATATTGCAGGCAATTGAATGGCACAATATTACTGGCATTTGAATGGCACAATAATACAGGCATCTGAATTGCACAATAATTCAGGCATTTGAATGGCACAATATTACAGGCAATTGAATGGCACAATATTACAGGCAATTGAATGGCACAATATTACTGGCATTTGAATGGCACAATATTACAGGCAATTGAATGGCACAATATTAGTGGCATTTGAATGGCACAATATTACAGGCAATTGAATGGCACAATATTACTGGCATGTGAATGGAACAATATTACAGGCATCTGAATGGCACAATATTATTGGCATCTGAATCGCACAATATTACAGGCATCTGAATGGCATAATATTACAGGCATTTGAATGGCACAATATTACAGGCATTTGAATGGCACAATATTACAGGCATTTGAATGGCACAATAATACAGGCATCTGAATGGCACAATAATTCAGGCATTTGAATGGCACAATATTGCAGGCAATTGAATGGCACAATATTACTGGCATTTGAATGGCACAATATTACTGGCATTTGAATGGCACAATATTACAGGCAATTGATTGGCACAATATTACAGGCAATTGAATGGCACAATTATACAAGTATCTGAATGGCACAATATTACAGGCATTTGAATGGCACAATTATACAAGCATCTGAATGGCACAATATTACTGGCATTTGAATGGCACAATATTACAGGCAATTGAATGGCACAATATTACAGGCATTTGAATGGCACAATATTACTGGCATTTGAATGGCACAATATTATAGGCAATTGAATGGCACAATATTACAGGCATTTGAATGGCACAATATTACTGACATCTTGATGGGCAAATCGGCTGGGGCAGCTTAATGGCACAATATTACTGGCATCTTAATGGCACAATCTTACTGGCATCTGAATGGCACAATATTACTGGCATATTAGGCAAATTGTCTGGCTTATTAACAGAAAAATAATACTGGCATATTATTGTTGTGTGTGATATAATTTGTGGGGCTCCTGTATGTGGCATATTTAATGGGCTACCTGAGTGGCATTACTAAGGAATCTGTTTGGCATGGTATTGGAGGAAATCCAGGGGGGGGGGGACGGGACGACAAAATCTTTTTTATTAACCTTGGAGAGGGAAGGTGCACAACATACAGTATAATGTAATATAATTACAACCACATTCATTTTAAGGTTCACATGCAATAGCATTTACATTAAAATAGTTAAAATCCATAAAATATACAACAATATTATTTACCAAGTAGGATCAGTCAGGATAGTTAGAATGACTAGGCAGTAAAGCTATCCAATTACTAATGAGTATTACAGACATATGGACATTTAGGATCAGGCTAATTGATGTAAAAGTAAATAGCCATGGTTGTATTGTTGAACTAGATCTGCTTGTCAATGACATCCTGTACAGTCACACAAAATCAAACAATTAAAAATCTGGAGTGAAGCAAACTCGTGAAAAAAATCGGTAATTTGAGTGTATCAGATACAGACTAATCCAACTCTGGGAAAGAGAGTAGAATGGCTAGATCTGGCAAGCATCAGGAATATTCAGCAATAAATTATATTTCAAGTAGTCAAAATCCTGAGAAGGAAAATTTAAGTGGTTAGACTTAGCTGGCGTAAGAGTGTATTCAACCCGTGTTGGATAAGGTTTGGAATGGATTTCAAACAGAATGGGTGTAGGTTAACCCCGACTAGGATAAACCAAAATAAGCATTTGTCTTGGAGCTAAATTGTTTAAGAGTTCTACAACAGATGACACCCAAGCAGTCAGATAAGGTTAGGCGTCAAAAATCGATTGGTTTGGGAAACAATCTAATTTAGTTAGTAGACAGGTGAGGAAGAGTCATTACAAACAAAAGATAGTTATTTTGTCTGTCTAGGTTATAGAGTGAATAAAGGTAATAATTGTGTCAAAACAAGTGCAAAAAGTGAAAACTCACTCCAAAAATATATAATAGAAATACAATACTAACCCATAGACTAGTGCATATATATATCCACTGTTGGCAGGAGAGGCACGGACTGACTGTATGAAGATAAATATCTCAGAACATGGAGAGTAACAAATGACTCTAACTGAATAAAGTACAAGCAGCTAGTCTTAATAAAAGATACAATGGAAGAATCCATTCTTCCTCAGATGGTGGGTGGTAGTGCAATCCCACCCACCAGCTGAGGAAGAATTTGAAATGCAACCTGTGGGGTGTAGCTGTTTATTTAGTGCAAACAGTACCAAATTGTTCAATAACCTGGCCAGGTGAACAACTCAGTGGGTAAGGGATCTCTATATATCTTGTGTATGTTTTTTAACATTGCATATTTTAGTTTTTTTTAATGTTTCTCTGAATGTTATTTATGTCCTTTTAAAATGTATGTATAATATCCATGTGACCACCTATCTATACATATTTAATGGCCTTGGATGTTTGTTACTTTGCTATATATTTATATATGCACATTTTTTTCTTCTTAAAATAAATTTATATTTTTATATATATCTGTCTCTGGAGTTTATATTATTGTTCTGTAATTTTTATATATAGCGCTGTCTCACTTTATAATCAATGGGTTACAGAGGAATGCTCATGTAGCTGATCAATCCTGGATGTCCAATACCTGAGAAGCACACCCTCTGGTGACTGGAGGAACTGAGCCAAGTATCAAAAAACTGACCAAATACATTAGACCCTAATCTTGATATACAGAAAAGATTCACTCCTTGTCTCCCTGCCCTTTACCCCATCACAAATAGGCAGGAGTCAGATTATGCCAAGACAAGTTAAATGACCGACTGTGCATTACTAGGCCTGGTTAAAAATATATAATGGATAACTGTAGAGGGGAATCCTGTCTAGATTAAGCAATCAGTCAAGTCAGTTGAGAGTCAAACTACACAATAGCATCAGGCATTACTCTTCAAGGCTGGGAGAGGATGTCGACCATTCAAAATGTGTCCAGAAAACCAGAGCGTGTATTGAAATGTTTGGAGCAACATATTTTGGGTGGACTGGTTCAGAGTGCTAATATAGGTGATATATTCTACCCCTTGTGGTAGAAAGCCTCATGCGTTTCACGACTTAACAGGTCACTTACTCATTTGATTAGAAGTTTGACTTTATTTTTAAATAAATCATAACACAGTGTAATATGTCATGTGTTGTTGTTCATCTGAAGTTGTATTTACCTAAATTTAAGACCTGCTAATCAACAGATATCATTGTTATTATGTCCTAATATGTAAAAACACAGAACTCAAAGAGGGTGTACGTTGTTTTTCCCATAAATGAATGGGTTCATAGAAAGGCACTACTACTGTACGTTTTCTATAAGCCAAAAGTCTATAAACCGAAGGTCGTTCGGTTTATGGACTTTCGGTTTATAGAATACATAGAATTACATGTAATTCTATGTATTCTATAAACCGAAAATCTATAAACCGAATGACCTTCGGTTTATAGACTTTCGGCTTATAGAAAACATGTAGTACTATTGTCTTTCTATGAACCGAACGAGAGCCCCATTCATAAGAATTTCTTATGAATGGGGCTCTCGTTCGGTTTATAGAAAGCCAATAGTATTACACGTATTCTATAAAACGAACGAATAAAACGAAAATAATGAACGAATGTCATCTGAAACGAATGAAATAATGAACGAAATTCGTTTTAGACTAAATAAATAACATTTTCGTCCAAATGGACGAAAACAAAATGAAAATTTTAGTTTTGCACATGTCTATTGAAGACTATTGCTTGTATAGTGCACAGGCTTTTTTCCCAGTGTGATCTGATGCAGGAATTCTGCACAAATCAAATTTTTTTATATTTTACTCAAACCCTCCTCCAGTTACATGTAATTCTATGTATTCTATAAACCGAAAGTCTATAAACCGAACTTTTGAATGGGTTCATAGAAAGGCACTACTACTGTTCGTTTTCTATAAGCCGAAAGTCTATAAACCGAAGATCGTTCGGTTTATAGACTTTCGGTTTATAGAATACATAGAATTACATGTAATTCTATGTATTCTATAAACCGAAAGTCTATAAACCGAACGACCTTCGGTTTATAGACTTTCGGCTTATAGAAAATGTACAGTAGTAGTGCCTTTCTATGAACCCATTCATAAGAATTATGAATGGGTTCACAGAAAGGCACTACTACTGTTCGTTTTCTATAATCCGAAAGTCTATAAACCGAAGGTCGTTTGGTTTATAGACTTTCGGCTTATGGAATACATGTAATCCTATTGCTATTCTATAAACCGAACGTTCGGTTTATAGAATAGCAATAGGATTATATGTATTCCATAAGCTGAAAGTCTATAAACCGAACGTTCGCTTTATAGACTTTCGGCATTTGTAATGAATGTAATAGTACTATTGCCTTTCACTACACAGAGACAGAGTCTCCATTCATTTTATGTATTTTATTTTATGCTATTGTATTCTATAAACCGACTCTATTTTCGGCTTATAGAATGCCAATAGTACTACGAATGGACGAATGAACGAATGATTTTCGTTTATTAACCATTCATTCATTCGGCTTTCGTTAGGTTAGCATTTTCGGACGAAAATGCATTCGTCCGAAAACGAATGCACATGTCTAGTCTTCAACATGTACCAAAGTGAGTTTGGGGACTAGACTGTCACTTTAAGGAAAAAAATATATCTTATTAGATTTTTATAGGACATGTTATTCCAATACATATGATAGCCTGCAAGTCAGTTTTAAAGTAGCCCTGCAGTACTGGTCCCCCTTTCTTTATCTTATCAATTACACAGTAACTCAAAGAACATAGTGTTACAGGATCACTTCCTTTGTGTCCCAGAATCCCACTGTGCTGACAATGAACATACCGAGCAATCAACGTGAAACCATACCATAAAGGAATAAGACTTCACAAGTGCGGTGTAAATGCAATCACTACAACTACTCCTTTGTGTGGTGAAGAACAGCCTACAATAAGGTTGACATAATGACATCTTTTCAAATCTCTATAAGTGTGACATTTACAGCTGTTGGGAATCAGTTGGCTATGACGTGTGCAATTAAGCAAAAAAAAAAAGAAGAAACAAATTACATTTCAAAGGTGCATCATACGCATTTCCTTGCAGATGTTGAACAATAATGCAGAAAGTATATTGATGCCATTTTAAAAACATGAGGCAGTACATTTTTCAGTTTTAAATATTTATTTTATATTCAGTAAAGCTTTGTTTAAAGTGTTTAGTACAACTGTGACTAAATCGGAATATAATGTTCCAAATCGTACAAAATTGTTGATTGCTAAGGTTCTCTTATTTATTGGTTAAGTAGAGTTTTTATTTGACAGAAGAATAACCTATTTTTACATTGGTTATATAAAATTAAAGTATATCGGCAGATTCAATACAGTATATCATTATTTCCATTAGCGGGATAGCCATTTTATATGTGTTCAAAATCTCTGGAAAAAAATACTTCAGAGTATTATATTTTAATCTATAAATTGTATTTATCTGGAGTTTGCATTCCAGTCTGTACATTAGTGTACACACACAACCTATAGTAATCACTAACTAAATCACTAACTACTGCGCTCTCAACCTTGTGGGGTCACTCATATGTTCTAGTGCATGGCATAACTAATTTCTATTCATATGCAAACTGAATGCATGTCATTATTTAAGACAAGTGTGCTGTAATGATTTGCATAGACTGTTCAATTCAGAAGGGAAAATTAATTATAACAAGTTGAAGAACTTTTATTCCATGGGGATAAATGCTCGTTATACACTTTGGTGTCTAGATTCGGAATATTCCCCGGAGTACTAGAAGGAATAACATCCCCTTATTTATTACTCAAATATTTAAATAAATTACGTGCATAGATTAGATATCAAGTCAGATCATTGAAGCCTAATTCAAAATATAATTATATATTTAACTATGTAACAAATAAGTGTAGTGCCTCATAGAGTTGACTATATAAAACTGATGAAAAAATAAATAAAAAATATCAAGATCTTATATCATATCTTATGTGTGTGTTTCTTCATGAGACTGTGTTTGGGTCATACACATACATATGAGCTTACTTAAGCAACCCTTTGTTTTCTGTGCTATGTTTTCCAGTTCCATCAAGAGATAGTCCACAGGTAGTGTATAAAATACTTAACCGGAGGGAACCTGAGTTGTGTTCTAGGTTTTCTTGTTCAACCAGCTGTTCATAGAGGAAAATATGCCTGAAAGGGATGGGGCCCTCTGTCCTTTACATCTACTGCATATCCCTTGAACTGACCTTCCTGAGAACTGGTTGAGAACTCAACGTTTAGATATTTTTCCCATTTCTTATTCCATTTGGTTTCTCCCCATATTTAAGTAAATGTGTAGTCTTATTTATCTTAGAGATTGGATTATGTTTTCCCTCCAATGTGTATATATTATCCATCATGTTGTCATGAACGGGATCCAGGTCACATCTGACCCTGAGCACCCGCATTCAGGAGTCAAGTTGCAGATAGGAAACACAGGACCTGGTTCAGTGTAACCATACTCCGCTAAAGGCTTAAGGCCCAGGTTGGTCCGACCACATACCAGGCCCCTGAGGAAGCAGCTGCTGTATATAGTATAGGCAAGACAGGAACTTAGAGACTTTGCAGATATCCAGAGCAGGCATGAAACAACTCTAATAGGATAACAGGATGCTGCAGGCTGAGACAGACATACCAAGCAGAGCAGTAGCAAAAAGACAAACTGAGACAGAACAGAATACAGAGTACATGGCTAAGGAAGGACTTTGGCAGAACTAAGCCAGGGGACATAGACAAGGAACAAAAGCAGAGCGGAAACAGACATGAAAAGGGCGAATCAGAAACCAAACTGAGGATAGTTAAGAAATACAGGGCAGAGGCCTTAAGACAAAGACATACACACAGGACAGAGAAGGGCCACCATCAGGGGGTGACAGGCGATACACCTATCATGGGCCCGGAGGCCCTGGAGTTTGGCCCGCTTGAAAAAATATATAAATTAAAAGCTTACCAGCAGCGGTGCTGGCCGGGGAAACCAGAAGATTCCCCCTCAAGAGCTCCCTTCTCGGGGGCAGACAGCATGGAGTCTGTGCATTTCCCAGATGCGCAGTTATGAATGAGGACTCTAGTTCGGTTTATAGAAAGCCAATAGTATTACATGTATTCCATAAGCCAAAAATCTATAAACCGAACGACGTTTTAGATTTTCTAGAGTTAAAAAGCCCTGTACATGTTTCTCCTGAGCCAGTTTGGATGCAGTGCCCTATTATAATTGTATCCAACACAAATTTGGTGGTTTGTAAATACCTTTTGAAAGAGCAGAATCCAGGACTTTGCTGAACATTGTAATTTGTAAAAAAAATATGTGTAAAATGCATAAAGAATTCACCACAGTTAGTGAAAAATAAGTATTACATATAAGTTTCCATAAGTATTCCAACTGGGGATTCATAAAAATGTGCAACCCAAAATAGTATAAAAATATAGTACAATATGTGGTTTAACAGAAGAATAGTGACAGTCACACCACACAAACACAAAGGTTTTAGATTTTAGAAAAACTGACATTTATAAAATTAGATTAGGTGTAAAGGAGTCATTATCAGACTGGAGTAGTTTAAATGGAGTCCAGGAGAAATGGGATTATTTAAAAGTTGCACTACTGAAGGCAACAGAAAATCACATTAGGCTTTTCAGTAAGAGCAAAAAATTGAACAAACCACTGTGGTACGCTGCAGAAGTGGCCAAAATAGTAAAAAAAAAACCTAAAAGCTAGCATTTAGTAATTATAAAAAAATCTCAGAGTGAGGAAAAGAAAAGATCTATAAGAGTAGGCAGAAAGAGACAAAGCAAGTTATAAGAGCTTCCAAAGCACACGCAGAAGAGAAAATAACCTAGTCAGTAAAAACAAAGGGGGATAAAACATTTTTTAGATACATAAATGGGAAAAGGAAAGTAAAACAAGGATTAGTTAGATTAAAAACAAAAGAAGGATTCTATGAAGAAGAGGATAAAGGCTAAGCAGACTGCATTAATGAATATTTTTGTTCAGTTTATACAAATGACAATGAGGGAAAGGGACCTGATTTAGGGAAAAAGACTAATGAGCAGTGGCGTCACGAGGGGGGTGCGGGAGGTGCGGACCACACCGGGTGACACCACCAGCGGGGGTGACACCCGTGCTGCTGCCAGGGCCGGCCTTAAGTGTTTCGGCGCCCTGTGCGGGCTTCCCCCATGGCGCCCCCCCCCCGTCTTTCACCCCCCCTATGTATGTGTCCCTTTTTTTCCTCTTCCTTGCCATGTCTGTCTCCCCCCCTCCCACCTGTTCTGTCTCTCTCCCACCTCCTGTCTCTCTCTCTTCCCCCTTGCTTGTTCTGTTTCTCTATCCCCCCTCCACCTGTTCTGTCTCTCTCTCTCTCTCTCCCTCTGTTCTGTCTCTCTCTCTCTCCCCCCCTTCCCCCTGTTCTGTCTCTCTCCCCCCCCATGTTCTGTCTCTCTATCTCCCCCCTCCCCCTGTTCTGTCTCTCTCTCTCCCCCCTCCCCCTGTTCTGTCTCTCTCTCCCACTGTTCTGTCTCTCTCTCCCCCCTCCCCCTGTTCTGCCTCTCACCCCCTGTTCTGCCTCTCTCTCCCCCTTCCCCCTGTTCTGCCTCTCACTCCCTGTTCTGTCCTTCTCTCACCCCCTGTTCTGCCTCCCCCCTGTTCTGCCTCTCTCTCCCCCCCTCCTGCCATTCTCTCTCCTCCCTCCCCCTGTTCTGCCTCTCTCTCCCCCTCACCTGCCTCTCTCTCTCCCCCCTTCCCCTGTTCTGCCTCTCTCTCCCCCCTCCCCTTGTTCTGTCCTTCTCTCACCCCATGTTCTGCCTCTCTCTCCCCCCCTCCCCCTGTTCTGCCTCTCACCCCCTGTTCTGTCCTTCTCTCACCCCCTGTTCTGCCTCTCTCCCCCCCCCTGTTCTGCCTCTCACCCCCCCCTGTTCTGCCTCTCACCCCCTGTTCTGTCTCTCTCTCTCTCCCCCCTCCCCCTGTTCTGCCTCTCACCCCCTTTTCTGTCCCTCTCTCACCTCCTGTTGTCTCTCTCCCCCCCCCCCCCCTTGCCTACAAGTGTGGTTCAAGGGAGGGGGCGGAGCTAACCGGCTCAGTGGGCTAACCACTGAGCCGGTTAGCTCCGCCCCCTCCCCGGACATAGCACAGCATGCCAAGCAGAGGGCTGGTGAGGGGGGGATCTTTTGATCTCCCCCATCCAGTGCCACTACCGGCTTTTTTAACTTTTTTTTTTTTTCTAACTTTTTTTTTTTTTCTAACTTTTTTTTTTTTTTTTAACGGCCGGGCAGGCGCCCCCTGGAGTGTTGCGCCCTGTGCGATCGCACAGGTCGCACACCCCTAAGGCCGGCCCTGCTGCCAGCACCCATGCTGCCGGCACCCCCTGCATTAAAAAAAAAATCAAAAACTTACCTCCTTGCTGCTGTCTCCCACTGCAGGTCCGTGGCTGTGAGGGAAGCGTTCTGCGCTCCCCTCCAGCCACGCGGATCAATAAAGTTTGTTGAACCTTTTTTTTTCAACAAACTTAATTGAAACCGCGCGGCTGGAGGGGAGCGCACAACGCTTCCCTCACAGCCACGGACCTGCATCGGGTGACAGCAGTAAGGAGGTGAGTACTGGCTGGGGAAGGGGGAGGAGGGTGGCATAACGAACATACTGAGGGGCAAAATCCTGGCATATTAAGTGGCAATATCCTGGCCTATTAAATGGCATATTGGAAGGGCAAAATTCTGGTATATTAAATGGCATATTGGGGGGCAAAATCCTGGAATATTAAATGACATATTAGGGGGCAAAATCCTGGCATATTGAGGGGCAAAATCCTGGCATATTGGGGGGCAAAATCCTGGCATATTGAGAGAAAAATCCTGGCATATTAAATGGCATATTGGGGGGGGGGGGGGGGCAAAATCCTTGGCTATTAAATGGTATATTGGGGGCAAAATCCTGGCATATTAAATGGCATATTGGGGGCAAAATCCTGGCATATTGAGAGCAAAATCCTGGCATATTAAATGGCATATTGGGGGTCAAAATCCTGGCATATTAAATGGCATATTGAGGGTCAAAATCTTGGCATATTGAGGGTCAAAATCCTGGCATATTGGGGGTCAAAATCCTGGCATATTGGGGGTCAAAATCCTGGCATATTGAGAGCAAAATCCTGGTATATTAAATGGCATATTGGGGGGGGGGGGGGGCAAAATCCTGGCATATTAAATGGCATATTGGGGGCAAAATCATGGCATATTGAGAGCAAAATACTGGCATATTAAATGGCATATTGGGGGCAAAATCCTGGCATATTAAATGGCATATTGGGGGGAAAAATCCTGCATATTGAGACCAAAATACTGGCATATTAAATGGCATATTGGGGGTGCAAACTCCTGGCATATTGAGGGGCAAAATCCTGGCATATTGGGGGGCAAAATCCTGGCATATTGAATGGCTAAATAATCCTGGCATATCGAGTGGCTAAATAATCCTGGCATATTGAGTGGCAAAATAATCCTGGCATATTGAATGGCTAATTCCTGGCATTTCGAGGGGTTAAATACTGGCATATTTTAATTGGCAAAGTGATGCTGTGGCATGGTCTGTGGGGCAAAATAACATGTACTATGTGGAAAGTGACACTGACTAGTTCTGTGGGGCAGAAAGTGACACTGTGGCATGCCAAATCATGTAGGTGCAATATGAGTGCAAGCCAAGTGCTGTGGGTGCAATATAGGTGCATGGCAAGTTCTGTGGGTACTGTATGGTGCTGTGTTAAGTCCTTTAGGTGCAATGTGGGTGCAGAGGAAGGGAATAAAAAATAGGAATGCAATTTTTCAATAACAGTTTTATTAAAGAGAATATTAAATAATTCAAATAAGTATAAATGCAACTAGTTATAGAGAGATGTCTGTGTTTATAGATATGTATTGTTTTCGAATTGTACCATTGTCACCTTGTGGGGCTCCTGTGTGTCGCATAATTAATGGATGTCCCATGTGTGGCATATTTATTGGGCCCCATGTGTGGCATAATTAAGGGGCTCTTTTGTGTGGCATATTTATGGGGTGCTTGTGTGTGGCATAATTAAGGGGCGCCTGTGTGTGTGGCATAATTAATTGGGCTCCAAGGTGAGGCATAATTTATGGGGATCTTGTGTGTCATAGTTATGGGGCTCCTGTATGTGGCATAGTTATGGGCTCCTGTGTGTGGCTTAGTTAAAGGGCTCCTGTGTGTGACATAATTTGTGGGGCATATTTAATGGGCCATCTGACTGGCATTACTAAGGAATCTGTTTGGCATGGTATTGGAGGAAATACAGGGGGGGTGACACCATGAGTTACCGCACCGGGTGACACCTCTGCTAATGAGTAATTTGATACATGTGAGTTTACAGAGGAAGCTTTTTAAAGTTAAGACAAATAGGTTGATGGGCCCTGATAGGATACACTCAAAGTTATTAAAAGAACTTAGTGGTGTACCAGCAAAACTGTTAACAGACTTATTTAACAAATCATTGTTAATGGGAGTAGTCCCATAAAATTGGAAATTAGCAAATATTGTGCCCATTCACAAGAAAGGTAGTAGGGAGGAGTCGGGCAACTATAGACCAGTAATGATGATACAAAGATTTGCAGCAGGGTTGATGTTCCTGGAGGGATAAGCCAAATGGCAAATGATTTAGCTGAACTATAAAAATGGTCAGAATTGTGGCAACTGAGATTTAATGTGAACAAGTGCAGGATTATGCATCTTGGGCATAAAACCCCAAAAGCAGAATATAGAATATTTGGTACAGTCCTAACCTCAACATCTGAGAAAAGGATTTAAAAGTAATAATTTCAGAGGACTTAAAGGTAGGTAGGCAATGTAAGAGAGCAACAGGAAATGCTAGCCGAATGCTTTGTTGCATAGGGAGAGGTATTAGCAGTAGAAAGAGGGAAGTGTTCATGCCATTGTACAGAGCACTGGTGAGACCTCACTTGGAGTATTGTACGCAGTACTGGAGACTGTAGCTCCAGAAGGATACTGATACTTTGGAGAAAGTTCAGAAAAGTGCTACTAAACCAGTTCATGGGTTGAAAGATAACACTTTCCAGGAAAGGTTAAAGCATCTTAAAGGAACTTGTAGGCACCAAAGAGTGAACTAGACTGTCACTTTTAGTTTTTTTTTCAAAATGTCTATTCTCGTTAAATGGAATAAATACTTATCTATAGTAGTCGCCCCACCAGTGGCAGCCCTCAGGAATAGCAACGGTGTGGCCGCACCAATCCTGCACATGCACAGCTAACACTTCTCCCAACAACCCCCACGACAAGCTGGCATTTATGGAGGACTGAATTGCCTATCATGCTCAGCCAAGCTGGCATTTGGGGGGGGACCACACTGTCTATCATGCTCAGCTAAGCTTGTGTTTTTTTTGGGGGGGCGGGGTAAACACAGTGAATACAAAGCATATGTGGGATAGTCACAAGGCTATCCTAGATATAAGACAGGGAACTGGGGACTAATAAAAGTATTTAAAAAATTGGGCAGACTAGATGGACCGAATGGCTCTTACCTGATGACACATTCTATGTTTCTATAAAAGGTAGTAAAGTCAATGTAACTCAGAGCAAACTAGTGAATAAACTCGGTAGAAGCCTCTACAGAAACTGAACTGTATTGGCTTAAAATTCACTTAGGTAATACAGAGGGAAAGAGACGTTGATCTAAAAATAACTCAAAGTGGAAATGGGTAGGAATTATCCATTGTCCGTTGTTTCTGATTATCCAAACTTAGAGGTACTGTCTGGTTCCCAAAATGCATCTTCCAAATGTCAATGCAAATAAATGTGCTTTCAGGGTACTTTAAACTGCATGTTTTACATTTTGCATTGGTAAAAATATTTTAAAAAAAACTTACAGTTATATGAATTTGTGAAGTAATTTGCAAGTAAACAGGACTGCCCACACTAGCTGAGTACAAGTCAATTTCCTTTTTTTTATTGCTGCAGGAACCAATGAGAATAATTTAATTCAAGTTAATGGAATCTTCTATCCCTCAATGTATTTTTCCTGGTAAAACACTTTCTAAATAAATAAATAAATAAATAAATAAATGTAATCAGACAGTGTGTTGCACTGTTGAGAGCTCCTACTATGTCCAAGAGCAAGTTTATCGCATTTCACAAAATGCATTCTATTCCAGCAGCACAGGAAATTACTAAATTAATCAAAGCTTTATATGCTCAGTGTCTGTATAATCAATGTAGCTTGAGTAGAATATTAAAAATGTGATTTATGCAGAATGCCTGCATCAAATCACACTGGAAAAAATCCTGTGCACTATACAAGCAGTAATCTTCAACTTGCACCACAGTGAGTTTGGGGACTAGACTGTCACTTTAAATACTTCTTCATTCTTAATATTGTAGGACATGCTCTATGAAGTAAAGGAAGACGTTTATCTTCTATGCTGCATTTCTGGCACTGTCTCTTTCTTGATGGGTTCACATATTTTGGAGTATTATATAAATTTATCAGCAATGCTTACAGCACATGCACAATACATCTTGTCTAGTATTTGGCAGAGCCTTTATTCAGCATTTTATTCCTTTATCTTTGTCCCTTTTATAGCTTCAATGTCACTTAACAAATGTGCAGACAATTTTGGACATGAACACATCTTAATCTATGAACAACTTTATTATCCCTGATGTACATTTTTCAAAACCCTTTTTTTAAAGACGTTTAATACCATTTTGTAAAAGATGCCAAATAATTTATCATACAAATGTGTAAAAATTGCCTATCATACCCTATGAAACAATCTGCAAATTAAAAGACATATACCACAAAATAGGGGATGGGACAGTTCTTCACCCCGACCTCGCCGCTGCCCCTTCCGCAGGATCCCCTACCTGACTCTGCCGCTTCCCAGCTCCAGGCGCCCAGCGGGAGGGTCGCGCGAGCGCGAGGTAGGCCGCATCCCCGGTCTGTAGTAACTCGCGCCCCGCGATTCACGGGCACGAGTACTGGACTACCATCAAGGGGGCGTGTCCTGCGCTCAGATAGCGCACCATCATTGGGCAGAACAAGGAGGAGTGTATAACAGGCAGGAGCTAGGTCCCACCCCTCTCCCTAGGCTTCTCAGGTGCAATTAGTGTTCACCTGGAGAGAGGTGGGAGGAGCTAGGTACTGGCAGGCTATAAAAACAGGCAGGCACTGTTCATTCAGTGCTTGCTCGTTTTCAAGCTGCAGTACTTAGTATTGTTCCCTCTGAAAGTTTCCCTATCCCTGCTACAGTTCCTGATTCCTCCTCCTTATTGAATTCCCGGCTATTGACCTGTTTCTGGACCTCACCTGTTTTTTGTCGACCTCTCCTCTGATTGTGACCCCGGCTTGGACTATCGATTGTGACCCTTCTCTGCCTGCCCTGACCTCTGGAACGTCCCCGACTATTCTCTTGCCTACTCCTCGGATACCATTTTTTCTGGACTGCATTGTTTGGTGGCCCTTCGCCTTCAGCGGTGATCCCTGCGCTGTGCTCCCTGTCTTACCAACCCGGACCGAACCCGACAGAAACATTCTTTGTTCCCTCTGAAACTGAAAAAAAGCCTATAGTGTATAGAGAGTGCTGTCATAAGACGTAAATGGTGACAAGCATCTGTGCACAACACAATCAAATGGCATTCTGTACCGGGTGCACAATGTACATCTCTCTCTCTGTCTCTCGCTGCAACAGCAATGTGAAAACCTACCATAGCTGTTACTGCTATTCTAGCCCTTCTATTACACAGTAGTATGATCAGAGCGGTGGTCACAGTACCAGAGAGCCGACCAGGAGCCTTACCCATCCTGTAGGACTCTTTAATTTTTGTATGTTTAACTCCATGGTGATGTAATTGATGGCATCATCATGTGCATGCCCAACTCTGAAATTTGGACACATATACCACATTCAATGTAACCAGTGCTCCCTTTTCTCAGTATCTTTCAGTGCAGGGCCACTGAAAGTGGAGGATAGTAATAGATCCTTAATGGTGTGTTAAATGCAGGATGTGCTATGGAGTCCTATAGTCCACAAAGACTACTGTTTTCAGGATTGCATAGCTTTTTTGTGTACATAAAAAAGCCATTAGAGCAAGGCTTCACAAACTTTTATGAGCTAGGACCCACTTTTCGAAAAAGGTAATTTATTGTGACCCACTCACTTGTAATGCATATTTTAAATGGAATCAGCTTTAGATGCATACACTTGGCACATCATGGCAATCAGGTTTAGATTCATAAAAATGGTACACAGCATAGCAATCAGCTTATAATGCATAAAATTGGGACCGCATGGCAATCAACTTTAGATGCTTTTCCTTTCCCCGTTTCTCTGTTCCATATGTTCCTTCTTCTCTTTTGTCTCTCTGTTCCATATGTTCCTTCTTCTCTTTTGTCTCTCTTTCCCATTTCTGTCTCCAGTCTCCACTACCTTCTCGTGTCTGTCTCACTTTGCATGTCTGCCTCATCTTTCTTCCAGTGTCTGCCTGTGTCTCTCATTTCCCTTCACATGTCTGTCTCTCTCCCCTCTTTTGCCCCCATGCCTTCCCCACTTTTGTAGGGTCTGGTCGGAAAAGAAAAATGTTGGTGCACTAAGCTAGTCACAGGCTCAAATAATATAAATGTATAAAATCAGCAAAGGGTTAAGGCTACAGTTGTGAAATTTATATTGAAGCTGCTGTTTTAAGAAAACTATCTAAATCAAAAGACCAGACTACTAGTCCTGACATCATCACCATGGCAACATGCAATGCAAGAGCTTCATCTGCAATCAGTAAAGTACACAATTTCATTGTAGATGTATGAGGAAATGCCAAGATCAATTTCTAAGAGTGAATAAAAGGCAGTAAATTGGATGTGTTGGCATTTACTTGAAGCACTGGATTAATACGTTTGTTTTGACTGCGCTTACATACAGAACATTAAAATGCAAGTGCTATAATGTATACATGTATTGGAATCACAATCTAATTTAAGGTTATTTTGGAAAATCTCATGATACATACTTTCTTTCAGTTACTTTGCTTACATATTACCACTTAATTAACATGTGCAATTTAAGGAGTGATTTGAATGCTACATCATGCTCTGTAATATTTTACTGTTTTTTTTTGCTCCTTACAGTTCCTGTGTTCTCTTCCCTGACAGAAGGGAACATTCTGTACTAGGTGCCAATTGATTTTCTCTATTGTGCACAGATGCTTTTCACCAATTCCCACCTCCAAATCTTTTTATTAGGTCCATTTTTAGTCCTCATACATTGCAAACAGGCTTTAAAGAATTAATGTATTGTTTGTTTGTCTAACGACATTCCCATAAGAGATTACTTGGTTTGATTACTAGTTTATTAATTGTCTCTTTTTTTTAAATTTTTTATCTAGAATCTCTAAAAATGTTAATGCTTTGTTTATAAAAAATAATATGGCAAGAAAAGCAACTACTTTATATATTGTATTACTATATAACTTTTGAGAGCATGCAGCTACGATCTTTAGTGATGTACAAAGCAGATATAAAGATGAACAGATGGTACTGTATCATTCTCAATAACCATTTACGATAGAGTGGCATCACTCAACTAAACTGATAACCCATACTGATAGCCTACTTTAATAAACTGGTGTAGCCTTCTTACTTCTTGGCTGATATTATATTTCATCTGGACTACTGATAGGGTACTGAAATCAACATGAGGACCATTTGCTTTCCCCAATGGACCATGCCTGCATCTGGGTAAGACCAACTCTTCCATGTAAACGAGGAATGGTTGGAAATAGCACCTAAGATTATGAACCAAAGCTTTATATCTTTATGCTATGGTGCTAAGATTGATTTGGCATAAAAAAATCAATAAATACATATACTATCACAGTAATACAGAGTCTAGCACATACCTCCTCTCCTAAGAAAGACAGAAAGACGGAGCAATTGAATAGAACTGGCATGAACCCATAAGAAAGAGAAATTACATTGAAAAATCCATTGCTTTTGCTCACTATAACCTCACTGTATGTGTAGATTGAACTAGCCCTGGAAATAAATCATCTATTTCTGTAACGGACGGCTGTGCCGTGATGGGCTGGAGTTGCAGTGTAGGGGTGGTGGGCGATTCAAGGCCCTGCACATGGTGAGCACTCTCCACCTAGGGTGGAGCCCCTGGCTTTAAGCACCCACAAGCAGAGGCCTTGCTTGGTTTCCCACTGGTCATAGCCAGGCAGGGAGTAAGCAGGGTCTGGGATCAAAATAGTCACAAACACGCTAAGGTCAAAGGACTGGAGAAAGCAGGATGGTCAGGAACAAGCTGAGGTCAAAGGACTGGAGAGAGCAGGATGGTCAGGAACAAGCTGAGGTCAAAGGACTGGAGAGAGCAGGATGGTCAGGAACAAGCCGAATTCAAAGGACTGGAGAGAGCAGGATGGTCAGGAACAAGCCGAATTCAAAGGACTGGAGAGAGCAGGATGGTCAGGAACAAGCCGAATTCAAAGGACTGGAGAAAGAAGGATGGTCAGGAACAGTAGTAACAGGAATCCAATAAACAAGCCGGCAGACAAAATATACCAGCTCAGATTGCTGGGAGGATGGGGTGGCTCCTGGAACAGGAGTATGCAGCAGCAAACACAGGAGTCAGGGTTCAAATCCAGGCCGATTGTTACAATTTCCATCCTTATTATAGAGCATTTGAGATATGTATACTAAACCTCTAGGTACAAATTCATGGGCTCCACTATTTGGAAACCTATGCCTATGCAGTTACCAGTGATCCTTACATAGCAATTGTATCCTCATATATGACTTGTGCTGTTTGGAGCAGTTTGCTTCTTAACTCATATTTAAATTTTGCAAAAAGCAGAGTTGTACAGTTCTGTTCCAATTATGAGTACTTGCAACATGGTATCCATAATGGATTAATATTTTGTAACAAAGTGGATATATGTTGAATGGATAATCCCAGGAGACTATAGTAATATCAGTGCAGAAGTGAGAAGCATCTAATTTATCTAGGTCTTCATAGGTGTGCAAATGTGGGATGTAATACATTCACCTGGTGATACTTATACACTTTTGATGTATTAGTGCAGACTGGGACAGTCTGAGCGTCTGTCAGTTCATCGCTGTTATGCGCTCCGTTGATGCAGGTTAGTTTTAGGGCTTGTTTAGAATTAGTATTAGGGTGTTAGAGTTAGTATTTACCCCTGACAGTTCAACGGGTACTCCGGAAAAGCTGCACCGAACTGTCAGCACTCTAACTGCTGCAATGAACAGACTGTGGTGAACTGTCCTAGACCCATATTAGCATGAGACTTAAAGTTTGCAAAATGTTTTTTTAATAATCTAAATGAGAAACTCACCATATTTGTCACTGTACCATTAAATTGGTGAAATTAAATGTTCATCTCACCTCAAATCATCTGCAGCTTACTATTAGTGAATAGGTTCCCTTTATCTCATTGAACTGCATTGTACAGGGTTAAACATGATGAGTTTATCCTGGTAGAAGATCTCAATTGGCCCTGGCACATGTATAGTTAATTCTTTAAATATTGAAGAACTGCTCATCTCAACTGCAGCTCACTTTTAGCTTTATGGCTCCCAATGTGAAGACTATTTATACCATCTTACATAAGGCATTGGAGCCTAGCTTAATAAATAACACAGCCTGTTTTTTTGTAGGCATCTACTAATGCCACCCTAACCGTATATTACGCTGGTCATGTGACTCCCTGGCTTTAAAAACTGGAGTCCGCAATAACCACAGAATAATTCAATGTATTGGATGACTACTTCTGTTTATTTGCTATATGTCACAGCATCTCAGTAACGTAATAATCCAACCTGGATGTTGTGCACATCAGGTCACATGAGAGTTATAATTAATAATTATCACATTTCCACAATTTGATTTTCCGATGAAGTCATGTGCAGTGCCTGGCCACAGCCTTGAGCTGACCATTGGTCTATTTGCGATTTCACAATTGGCCAGACATTGTTTACATAACACATATCCAAGATTTGCCAGAAACACATGTAGGGGCATGAACGTACAGATCTGCAATTCTCAGTGCGGTTTCACAAGGGAAAAGCAAGCTGTTGCCTGAAGCAAGTGCCTGATTTAATATACAAGTAAGCAAGGAATAGCAGAGGTCACAGCAGAACAATTCAACTATATTAAATAAAGAGCATTTTACTGCTAATGATGTAGGTAAATGTATTAAAAACAAGAATTTAAAGGGACTCTATCACCAAAGCATTGTTTTTCCTGTGAGTGTAGAGAATAAAAAAATATTGATAATGAGCTATACATTGCGTTAGTAAAAATTGCAAGCAAATGCCTGAATTAGGAGAAAAATGTGATGTGTCTCTGGAGTCTCCTTCTTATGACATCATCTGTGTCTTCATTAGGGTTGCCACCCGGCCAGAATTTTACTGGCCGGTAAAAAATTGGCATCAGGCCGATGTTAAGTTTATGGAGACAGTAGCAACGCCGATATTTTTCTGTAGATAAGGTGACAGATGAACTGATTTTCAATGGGAAATATGTAATTTGCATATCAAGCCACAGGTGATGTCATAAGCAGGAGACTCCACAATTAAAACACGTTTTCTCCTAATTTAGGCATTTGCTTGCAATTTTCCTAACACAGTGTACAGAACATTTTCAATAATTTTGTATACTCTATATTCACAGTATAAGCAATGTTTAGGTGATCCAGTCCCTTTTAGGTGAAAACATCTCTTTCATAAAACCTTCTCAAATCCCTTATTAAATAGAAATAAACATATCTAGGAATTTTATTGCTGTGTTTTATGGGTACTGTATACCTTCACTCCATAGCTGGAGCACTTAAAGTAACTGTGTCAACCTCAACAATGCTTATATTGTAAATATAGAGAATACAAATTGATAAAGAATGAGCTATACATTGTATTACCAAATGCATCAATTAAGATGAAAATGTGTTTTAAATGTGTCTGTGGTGTCATCTGCTTATGGCATCAGCTTCTGGCTTGATATGCAAATTACATATCTCCCACTGAAATGTATATCAGTTGCATAGCAAGCCACATGTGATGTCGAGACACGAGATGCCACAGACATGTTTAAAATATAAATATTTTTCTCCTAATTCATGTATTTGCAATTTTGCTAACACAATGTATATATCATTCTTCATCATTTTTTATTCTCCACAATCAATTCACATGTCCTTTGTTAAAGCTTTAAGCTCCCAATGACATTGCCTTCAAGCAGGTAGCCACTAATGCTTCATAATGTATATTATATTTAGCAATGAAATCCCTCAATAAGAAAATCCAAACGATTAACAATGCCCTCCATTTCATCTGCATCTAGCACTGTATTTTTTAGCACAAGGGCGCTTACATGTACCATTTCTTTGAGGGGGATTTAGATGTTTCCTCCCTCTTTTGTGCAATTAATCACAAATAGTAATCTAGATGAACCTGAAGAGATGCTGGAGTGAGGAGGGGGTGAGAGATAATCCCAGGGCAAGCTGTGCTGTTTGCATCCCCCAGAGGAGACTGGCATGGACAGGACGAATACTGGACTCCTGCCATCAGCCCCACTCTCACATGCTCTCGTGGATTAATATCTCTGTTTTAACCACTTCATAGTCATGATGAATTAAAAAGCAAACTTCATCTTTCAGAGAGCACTGGCTGATTGCTAGTTATTGTGAAAACTGCATTACTGCCACATCTTGCTTGTCCATTTTTTCACACAAAGCTGTGGATGGAATATAGTTTACCATTAGAGTTGAGCGGACACCTGGATGTTTGGGTACGGCAGGTTTGTCCGGGTCCGTGCTCGAACTTGACCCCGAACCCGAACCCCATTGAAATCAATGGGGACACGAACTTTTGGCCACTAAAATGCCTCTAAAAAAGTAATGGAAAGGGATAGAGGGCTGCAAAAGGAAGTAAAATGTGGGTTAGAGTAGGACAAGTGCCCTGCAAGCAAATGTGGATAGGGAAATAAGTTATTTCTAGTTTTCTGAACTTTTGGCCACTAAAATGCCTCTAAAAAAGTCATGGAAAGGGCAAACTTGACCCTGAACCCGAACCTCCTAGGGTAATGAGGGGGTGACCTAGTGTCCCCCCCCCCCCCTGTCCCCACCCATGAGCGGTGGGTGGGGACCCTAATAATAATAATGAGGGTGGGACCTAGTGTCCCCCCCCCATTGCCGGTGGGTGTGGACCCTAATAATAATAATGAGAGTGGGACCTAGTGTCCCCCCCCCCCGGTCCCCACTCATGAGCGGCGGGTGGGGACCACAAATAAAGTGACTAGGGGTGACCAGCCCTTAGTCACTTACCCCCCAAATAAAAAAAATTCCTACCTACCCCCCCTCACCCTAAATATAGTGAGGGGGGTGGGAAAAAATCTAACCTGTAAAAAAAAAAAAACATTTTTATACTATTTTATACTTACCATTTGATGTCTTCTTTTTTCTTTCTTCTTTCTTCAGCCCCAAAAAAGGCCAAATAAAAAAATCATATAAAGCCTTTCCCCACCCTGCAATTAACTCTGATTTTGTGCTCAGTTTTTTTTTTAACAGTTACGGCGCGTATTATTGTTTTTTATTTGGCCTTTTTGGGGGCTGAAGAAAGAAAAAAGAAGAAAGAAAAAAGAAGACATCAAATGGTAAGTATAAAATTGTTTTTTTTTTTTTTACAGGTTAGCTTATTGCCCACCCCCCTCACTATTATTAGGGTGGGGGGGGTAGGTAGGATTTTTTTTATTGGGGGGGTAAGTAACTAGGGGCTGGTCACCCCTAGTCACTTTATTTGTGGTCCCCACCCGCCACTCATGAGTGGGGACCGGGGGGGGGACACTAGGTCCCCCCCTCATTATTATTATTAGGGTCCCCACCTGCTGCTCATGGGTGGGGACCGGGGGGACACACCAGGTCCCCCCCTCATTATTATTATTAGGGTCCCCACCCGCCGGCAATTGGTGGGGACCAGGGGGGGGGCACTAGGTCCCCCCCTCATTATTATTATTAGGTTCCCCATCCGCGGCAATGGGTGGGGACCGGGGGGGGGGGGGGTTATTTTACTAGTGACTGGGCAGCTATTCAGTCACTAGTAATTTTAAATTTAAGGCAATATTAATCGCCGAACCCCGAACTCCAACCCGGACATACAGTGGAATGTCCGTGTTCGTGTCCGGGGTCCAAAAATCGTAATGTTCGGTATGAACCTGAACTTTGCGGTTCGGGTTCGCTCAACACTATTTACCATATAAGTGGGATTGGAAATATGTTAAAAACACCACAATCTTAGCCCATTTGTCTAAAGATTTGTATACCTTGGATATTGGACAACAAAACTAGTGTGGATGGAGAGAGGATAATACAAGTATTGTAATAGTGGGTGAGAGGCTAGAAAATTTGAGGTTCAACTCAATAGAGTGAAAATTTCAGGGGATTGAAATGAGAATTTCAAACTAAAGGCCCAAATAGATGAGTTGGAAAAATTCTCCCATTCAGCTACATTCTCAAATGTTCTCGGCCCCCAATTCCCAATTCCATTTCTCCTGCACTCTTTTCGTTATTGCCCCCATGCCAGTCTCTTGTTTATTTATATCAGGTATAGCCTTAATAAGAGGAACACCACACTCATTAAAAGTCCCAGTCATTCAGTGGGTAGAGATCTTCTGCATCCGCACACATAGTGTTATTTCCAACAAAGATTTTTAGGTCAATGTTTCTCTTCAATAGATGGAATATGGTTACATTTAAACTGTTGATTTTGTTAATACAAATAAAAACATTTATTGGAAACATAATACTATCCTTTTGCTGAATGCTTGGTATGTTAATCATCTGTCCAAAGCCCGAGCAAAAGAGTTTGTGGCAGTTTTACTTTTTCCATTAACACAGTCAAGTTTTGCTTTCAAAGAAGTGGCTTTGTTTGTTCAGTTCCCTTTATGCATTAATAAATACTTGTAAACTCTCTGTATGTAGCACAGAAGGAGTGCCTTGAAAAACAAAATAAAAAAATAAACTCTCATTGTTATTTCTTGTTGGAACCACTGGTATAATCCAAAAGCTGTAGAATTGAACATACACTTAGGATCCACAGTGACATTTAAGGATCTAAAGAACTATCCATACTGACACAGATATGGATATGGGCCTACTACAAACAGTTTTGGTGCAGGAGCACAAAGTTAGTTTTGCATACACAAATCATAAAGAAGCACGATCAATAGTCCCATGATCAGTCACACATAACATGAACTGTCTCTGTCTTTTATGTGATGAGCAGTCTTGTGATGGAAAGCTATGATCGAATGTCTTATGATAAAAAGCCCCTAAAACTTTGTACATGTGTGTTTATATAAGTTTTGGTGTGGCTATTTTTTTTTTGGTTGAAGGGCTTTTGAAATATAGGATAAATCTGTTTAAGGGGTAAACAGATTTAGTGACCGGACAGTTTTTAAATTTTTGTACCCTTGGTGACAGAGGCTATTTTAACACTTCTGCAGTATTTTTGTTTATCTGTAAATTTCCTATTTCTCATTTAACATACTCACCAATATTATATATTGATTTTATTGGCATAAGAAAGGTTTTCTTAAGATACCATATAATATAATTTACTATTAAAAAAAATCATAACACACTTTTTCTTTTTCTAACTTTGACCTTAAAAATCTTTTATACAATTACAAATAATGAAAAAAAAATTCTAATATTTGTCCTGAGTTCAGAAATATGCTATGTTTACATGTTTTTCTGTTGTTTTTTGTACGTTATATGGCAATAAACTAAGTGTTTTTTGTTTCCTAACGATTTTCTCCTAGATTTAACCCTAACCCAAAATATAACCCTAGCACTAATCCTAATTTCAACTCTAAGTCATCTGTTACCTTAAGTGGAACTCTAAACCTAACCCTACTAGCAACAGCAACTGAGTGACAGAAGTGATGGATACAGGGCAGCATCATATTGGAGAAATATGCTGCCTTCCTATTTGGCGCCTGCAATCTCCCCATGCAGTGCCCTGGGAGGCCAGTTTTTGGTGTTGCTTGATTGACATCAAGGCATTATAGCAACACCATTTGACTGCTGGATGCAATCACTGATTTAATTTCACTCCTGCACTTGGGATATTGCCAGTTTAGCGCTAATCCTATGGAACCACTACCTATTTGAATCTTCTTTTGCTTGGATTGGTTTGGGAACCACTGTTCTAGACCATAAAAACATACTTTTTTAGAGAAGTATATCAAGTTTCTAAAGGCATGTATCAATATGCTGTCACCTTCATTAAGGAGGTGTTTCGGGGGTATTACGGAAGTCCCCCAAACATCCCCATAACATTAACTCTCATGTCCTGCCTAACTCTAATGTCACATCTAATTCAAATTCTAACCCTAATTTCCTCCCTAAACGAACACTTAGGTGATTGCATATTGACACACACTTTTAAGACGCTTGTTAATAGTAGGTATAATCTCAACTGATCCTCAACATTTTGAATAGTTCAGTATTGTTATGTTACATTACCTGCTATTTGAATGTTATGTTTGTTTATTGTACAGCACTGTGGCATATAGTGTCACTTTATAAAGAAACACATGGATATTTAATAAATTATAATGGTGAAATATACTCTAACGGATGACCTGGATATACAAATATGAAATATACAGTAACTTGTGTAAAAGAAAGAAGTGAAGGTGCGCATAGGAATTAATTATTAAAATGACAGCTTCTGCAGATTAGTCTGTTGCGAAACTCAGTTACATGTAATGAAACTCAAGACAACAAACATAGTGCAGATAACAAGGGTTAAGTTTGGTATACAAATCCACTCCCTTAGGTATAGCACTCATGTGGTGAGGAGCCACACAACCAGGTTCTTGGCATAGGGGTGAATATGGTGGTCTCGTGGAATTGGTCATGAGAAGCAAGGCCGCAGGAGGGCAAAAGGAAGCAGGATCCCAATATTAGAGAAATCGCACAAAGTTTAATACAAGAAAAACTGTAACGGCTTACATTAAAATTGGTACACTGTGCAATCCATATAAAGTCTGGTTTGTTTTCTTCCATTGCTCAGAGGGGGACTCTGTATCCTATGGATATGTCTCACGTAGGCTCCTTCTACTTCCAATGACGGAACACGCTACGTGTTTCGCTAAGTACTTGAGCTTCTTCAAAGCGCATGTTCCTGAGTTCTCCTGCCATCTTTTTATCTCCGTGTGAAGGTTGCTGATTGGTTGAATACTCGTTATAACACATCTGTTCTTTTTGTGATTTGCCTCTTTCATTAACCACTTGCAGTGTGTTTTTTACCCCAATTTAGGGCTCAAGAGTTACCGTATAAAACATATACAGTAACTTACCTAATACCTCTAGATAATAACGTCACTAGATTTGACATGATGATATTAAAGTAAGAGGAAAACAGTGGTTGTATCCTAATACATTTTGTTCAACAGATGCTTTTTTCACTTCACCAGAAATGTATGTGCGTGTGGGCTACATTCATGTTTCATTGCAAAAAAATTTGAAATATATATATATATATATATATATATATATATACATATATCCATGTGCGCAGTGTGCAGCAATAAAACTCACAGTAACATGCAATATGTGAGTATATCACAGGGTGTACGGCAACACAAAACATACATACACAGCCACACACAAATACACACACAGAGTCACACAGACAGACAAACACACACACACACACATTGTCACACTTACACACACACACATACAGTGTCACACTTACACACACACAAACACACAATAGTTATCTCTTGGTCACACAGAGTCACTTACACACACACAGAGTCGCTTACACACACACACATTCACTAATACACGCACACACACGGTCACTTACACACACAGAGACACATACACACACACAGTGTCACACTTAGACACACAGAGTGTCACACTTACACACACACAATAGTTATCACACAGAGTCACTTACACACACAAGCAGTCACTTACACACACACACACAGAGTCACTTACACACACACGCACACACACAATCACTTACACACACACAGAGTCACTTACACACACACAGAGTCACACAGACACAGTCACTTACACACAAACACACACACACACACACACACACACACACAGAGTCACACACACACAGTCACTTACACACACATTCTTGTTGTGGTAGCTTTTCTTCTTTTACATATACTCTAGTCCTTAAATGTTTCTATCATATCCCCTCATATCCCCTTTGTCTTGTGTTTCTTCTAAGTTATACATGTTAAAATCCTTTAAACTTTCCTGGTAAGTTCTAGTCTACCTTCTCTGAATTCTCTCCAAAGTATATATATTCTTCTGGACAAGGCCAGTCTTTGGGGTGTGTGACCTGTGCAAACGCACAGGGTGCAACACCCCAGGGGGCACCCGCCAATTAAAAAAAAAAAAAAATTTGAATGTAGAGGAACTGGGCACTTAGGAAGATCTCCCCTCACTAGCCCTCTGCACGGCCACAGTCCAGGGACTGGGTAGGGGGCGGACCTCACAGGGTGACAGGTGAAGGTCCGCCCCCACCCTGTGAAGCAGAGCGGAGTCAGCTTCACGGGGAGCCATGGGCAGCATAAGCTCCGTGTATTAAACACACATGGAGCCGTAAGTGCTGCTCATGCTCCCTGCGCTTAGTGATGATGCGGGGCATTAGATTTCCGATACCCTGCATTATTGCTTAACACACGGAGCTTGTGCTGCCCACTTCTAGCAAGAATGGGAGGGGGAGGGAGAACAGAGGAGGGGAGGGAGAGAACAGAGGGGGGGGGAGAGAAAACAGATGGAGAGGAGGGGGAGAAAACAGAGATGGGGAGCAGAGGGGAGAAAACAGAGATGGGGAGGAGGGGGATAATCGGGGAAAGAGAACAGAGATGGTGGAGGAGGGGGAGAGAACAGAAATGGGAGAGAGAACAGAAATAGGGGGAAATGGAAAGAGATATGAGGAGGCGAAAGAGAGGGGGGGGGGGGGGGGCGCCACAGGGTTGACCTGCACAGGGCACAGAAGCACTTTAGGACGACCCTGCTTCTGGAGATACAGTCTCCAGTACTGCATACAATACTCCAAGTGAGGTCTCACCAGTGCTCTGGAAAATGGCATAAGCACTAATACGTCTCTCTATAAAACCAATAATTTTGCAAGAATTTACTGATATGTTACATTGTGTACCTACCTTTAAGTACCTTTACTCCCAAATCCCTTTCCTCAGATGTTGAGGTTAGGACAGTATAACATATTCTATACGCATTTACGCATTATCTTTGCACTATGACTTATCCCTGTTGCAAATCTTTGTATCATCAGCACAAAGACATACCTTATCACCAAGAACTTCTGCAATATCACTACTAAAAATATTAACCCCTTGCCGACAAGGGTCTGTCCTGTGTGGCGAGGTGTTAGTGACACAGGACGGACCTTTGCTTTAGTGCTTTAACTGTATTGCTACAATGTCTCCATGTGGAGGCATCGTGCAATACAAAAAAAACTGCCGGGCGATTTACGATCGCTCTCCGGAGCGATTTAAAATTATGGTTTAAAAGGCACACTGCCTTCTTATTGCTCTCTGAGTGTTGCTGACATGCCTCGTAGGTCGTATCTCTGTACTCAGGAGATGTTGCTGAACACATATTGAGGTGTTATTTGGCAGTACCCCTTCACATTTTCAGGTAATGTTTACCTGAATTGCAATTTGTGTGAAAAGTACACATATATATATATATATATATATATATATATATATATTATATTTTTTTTTCTGCAAACTTTGGCAAAGTTTGATGGTAAAATGGCTTTTTTTTCGCCATATTTTATTTATATAAAATTATATGCTATTATCAAAATAATGGTATCAAAAGAAAGCCCTTCTTTTTCCGAAAAAAACAATATATAGTTTGTGTGGGTACACTAAATGAGAAAGAAAAAAATTACAGCAAAAAACAAACACCTCAGAAATGTTAAAACAGCCCATATCCCCAAGCGTCAGACAAGCCAAAAAAGTCATCTCACTAAGGGGTTAAAGAGAATCAGAGGCGGCTCTCTAATAAAGTTAAAAAAAAAAAAAAAAAAACGCAACCGGAACTTCCTTCCTCCGTGCAGGAGAGAAGATGCACGGAGGAAACAAGGGAGAGCAGCATGGAGGTAAGTAATAGGGAAGAGGGGAGGAGGGTGGCACAAACGAGCAAAGCCTGGCATAATGAGTGGCTAAATATTGGCACAGTGTGGGGCAAAATCCTGGCATAATGAGGTGAGGGGCAAAATCCTGGCATAGTGAGAGGCTAAATCCTGGCATTGTGAGGGGCAATATCCTGGCATACAGTGGCAAAATCCTGGCATATTGAGAGGCAAAATTATGGCATAATGAGGGGAAAAATCCTGGCACAGAGTGGCAAAATCCTGGCATAGTGAGAGGCTAAATCCTGCCATTGTGAGGGGCAAATAGTGGCATTATGAGGGGCAATATCCTGGCATACAGTGGCAAAATCCTGGCATATTGAGAGGCAAAATTCTAGGATTTGTGAGGGGCAAAATTGTGGCATAATGAGGGGCAAAATCCTGTCACAGAGTGGCAAAATCCTGTCACAGAGTGGCAAAATCCTGGCATATTAAGGGGCAAAATCCTGGCATAGAGTGGCAAAATTCTGGCATATTGAGGGGCAAAATCCTGGCAGATTGAGTGGCACAATCCTGGCATAGAGTGGCAAAATCCTGGCATATTGAGGGGCAAAATCCTGGCATATTGAAAGGCTAAATCACAGTGCATCCGGTGCTGTGAGGAAGAACAAAGTGCCAATCTTCTAGCACAACGTGGTCTGTGAGACCACTTTCAACATTGAGCACATTTCCTTCTGGCTGAGTGTTTCTGTTAGTGTGTGATTGTGTGCTTTCTGAGTGTGTCTGTGAGTCAGTGTGTGCTGGCTGCGTGTATCTGTGAGTGTGTGCTGGCTGAGTGTGATTGTGTGCTGACTGAGTGTGTCTGTGAGTCAGTGTGTGCTCACTGAGTGTGTCTATGAATGACTGTGTGATATGTGTTAGTGTTCACATTTAGGACACAGCAATAACAATGTGAGTTAGTGGGCCGCACACAATTTTATCTATACCAAATGTTTATAGATGTTTGTAGAATAATTATGAGACAAATAAAATTCTAGGAGCTGTTCGATTCTAGAAGCTGGGATTTGAGTCTGATCTTGAAATATGCTATTTCTACAGTTCATTTTTATTATCACTTGCATATATTTTATTTAATAATGTGTGTCCGTGAGGGCCTCATGTTCGACTTTCGCCTAAGGCCTCACAAAGTCTAGAGCCGCCTCTGAAGAGAATGGAACCAGGTAGAGATCCCTGAGGCACCCCACTAGTAACAAGACCTTGCTTCAAATATACTCCATTGACTACAACCATCTGTTACTTAGCCACTGCCTAATTAATTCAACAATATTGGAATCCAAACTCAAAGATTGCAGTTTTTTGATAAGCCTTCTATGTGTGACAGTGTCAAAAGCCTTGCTGAAATCTTGATAATAATAGAGCAATGTCTACCGCACAACCTTAATCTATTATTTTACTCACCCAATCAAAAAGTGAATAATATTAGTTTAGTTTGGCATGATCTCTCTAAAGTAAACCCATGTTGTTTCTGATCTTGAAATCCAAGTAATTTTAGGTGTTCAACAATCCTATCATTTAACATGGTTTCCATTAATTTCCCCACTACTGATGTAAGACTTACTGGCCTAAAGTTGCCTGACTACTCCCTACTACCTTTTTTTATGAATGGGAACAACATTCGCTAATTACCAATCTTCCAGGACTAATCCTGTTAATAGCGATTAGTTAAATAAATCTGTTAATGGTTTTGCTAGTACACCACCAGGTTATTTTAATAACTTTGGTTGAATTCCATCAGGTCCCACCGACTTATTTGTCTTTACTTTTAGACAGCTGAGGTAGAACATCTTCTTCTATAAACTTGCATGTATCAAATGAATCATTAGTTTAAACCTATGCCTGACTTATATTAAAAAACATACAAAACGGGTTTATAGAAGTTGAAACATGCAACGCAAGAAGTGGGCTATCATTAATTAATTCTAATCAGCGCATTTTTTAAATACAATTTTAAATGTGTTTTGTTTTTTTGTTTCTGTGTGCCAGTTCGATTTCTTGCTTTCTCTAAAATGTAAAGTTTATTATAGCAGTAAAGGAAAGAAAAGGCAGTCCAATAAATGTTACATCAATATTTGAATCTTTCTCCATATACTATATTAAAAAAATGTTATCTGGTTAAAGACATTATTGACCCTTTAATGATCAAATACATCTGGCAGGGTAGGGGTGCTATATAGTATATTTACCATGATTTTCTCAATGTCTGCCGTTTTCATGTGCGATTCCACATGGAATAGTATGATGATAAGGTGTAGGATTTGTTCACAAACTTTTTTTTTTCTTTTTACAGTCTAGGTCTGTACTGCTCCCCAAGGGACAATACTGGAAGGAGCATAATGTTCCTGAACTGAAGTCAAACTGGGGTCTATGCACTAAAACATTGTCAGGGTTCTACACTGACCTTCTGACTCATGTATTTCAAAGTCCTAAATGTTGTGCTTAGATACCTCCTGCCTCCTTTAGGGGCTTCCCTGTGTTTGCTTGTATTTCTTCCCCTTGGTTTGGTGTCAGGTTTGCTTGTTTCCTTTTGCAACACACCCATGTTAAATAGCTGCAGTGGCTTGCAAACGGTGCTTCTGCATTGAAGTTGTATGCCTGACTCCTGAGAGCTGCTGCTTCTGTTCCCGATCCTCAGCTTAAGGCTCATTTGAATTGTGACCATGTCCAGAAACTGGGAAACTGAACCTGTGTGGCTCAACCAGCCTGGGGGATGTTTTTCAGCATCTCCTGAGACTCTCTGGCTACAGCTACTGGTCAGTCCTCACCCTCTCTTGGGTGTTCCTGTTTAGCTACCCTTCTCAGACCTCAGCCTCTCTCGGGTGTTCCTGTTTAGCTACCCTTCTCAGACCTCACCCTCTCTTGGGTGTTCCTGTTTAGCTACCTTTCTCAGACCTCACCCTCTCTCGGGTGTTCCTGTTTAGCTACACTTCTCAGACCTCATCCTCTCTTGGGTGTTCCTGTTTAGCTACCCTTCTCAGACCTCAGCCTCTCTCGGGTGTTCCTGTTTAGCTACCCTTCTTGGATCTCACCGTCTCTTAGGTGTTCCTGTTTAGCTACCCTTCTCAGACCTCACCCTTCTTGGATCTCACCGTCTCTTAGGGGTTCCTGTTTAGCTACCCTTCTCAGACCTCACCCTTTCTCGGGTGTTCCTGTTTAGCTACACTTCTCAGACCTCACCCTCTCTAGGGTGTTCCTGCTTTGTTACCCATACCTAAGGCCTCACCTACCTCTGCTTTGTCTACAGTCCCTGCTATATCTCTTTGTTCATACTGCAGTTCCTACTCAAACCCCTTTCCTATTCTGCAGTCCTTTGTTAAAGTTCCCTTTTGTCCTTCAGTCCTTATTCTAATCCCTATCTCTGTGTTTCTTTATCTGTTCTCACTCTGCAAAATAAATAACATGCAACCAGACACCTCCACTATCCCTGCACTGAAACTCAAACCTGATCTGGTAAAGGCACTGACAAACATGAACTGTGGTGAACTACTGAATAGCAAAAATCAGCTTTTAATAGCTGAATTGTCTTCCTAACTCACCGATTAGTGCCTGATTTCTGTGGCTCACTTGCAGTTCATTTGTCAGTTCACCACAATTCGTGTTTTATTGAAAAGACCCCATGTTTTTGGTCCATGTTCTCAAAATGAACGAACATACTGATTTTCAGAATAACACATGGCCAATCTCAGTATTCAGCAGTGAAATATTTATTTACTATTATGTATTTTTATAGAGGTAAATTCTGTAGAGCTGTACAATAGACTATGCTTACAGTGCATGATGTCACTAAAGTTAGATGGGTCCAAAATGCAGTGCAAAGTGAAATACAGTGAAACTCTACATTACATAACATATTGATATGCATTCTGTGTAAGAATGGTTAGAAGACTGTGTTTTTGTGATCTTACATTTTATTTCAGTGATGACTAACCTTGGCACTTCAGATGTTTGGAAAATACATATTCCATGGTATTCAGTCAGCCTTGATGCCATATGTAGTAACAGCAGGTTTTGGTTATGGATTGGATGTGTGGGTGAAAGGGAGAGCAGAGTTACTCTTTGGCAGTGAGCTTGCTATGTTGGGGAGATTCTGGCATTGTCAATTGTGAGATTTCTATTGTTCCAGTTAACACTGAGAGGTTTCAGTAAAAGCTATTTTCAGATGTCAGACTTTTTGTAATTAGATGCCATCAACAAAGATGTTTCAGATAAATATTTATTACTGCAAGTCAGGAGAGATGGCAACTGTGTGACTCAAGAAGAGTCAGTAAACTTAATAAGTAGATGTGACTTTTGGGTTTAGAGGTAAGGAGGTCACCCTGGTGAGTGTTGTTTCTGTAAATTACATTGGTCCAAATAAGTTACAAACCAAGGCATAATGGCATAGGTAGTTGGGTAGTTAAACAGAGGCAGTGTTTTGAGTGCAAGTATAAGGGAACATGCAAGCAGTGAGAGAGATGTGGGAATAGGGTCAAGTGGAGGTTATGAGGAGAGAGCATGAAAGGAAAACAGACACAGTCAATCTACATGATTAAACCAGAACAGTTGATTAGGGCTTTGCTTGTTCCTGAGGAGGAACAGAGTTTGCAGCTTGCAGGCTTTTAGTGTCCCCAAAGGTATCAACCTTAGACTTAAGGTTTCCTCAGTTATATACCATGCAAAAATTGAGGTGAGCTAGGGCTGAATTGTTTCACAGAAAACAGTATCAAGCATTACTCTTGGAGGGTACCAGAGGGAGAAAAGTGTCAGTGCTTATGATGGATGTATCGAGTTGTGACAGTAAAGTAGAGAACAAATTTGTAACCATCATGAATGTAACTCAGACACCTTGAAATATGTTTACTTTTTAGCACTTGTAACACCTTTCATACAGTGATAGTTTAAAAAAAAAAGAATTCATATTAAAAGTAAACTGTTGTCAAGTGTAGGCATCATGTGTGCAGAATTGCAAGCAAATGTTCAAATTAAGATGAAAAGTCAATTTTTTTTTTTTTTTAAGTCTCCATTAGTGCTTGTAATTCTGCTTACACAATGATAGCTATCACAGATTTACCAATCCACGCGTCTTGAGCCAACTCTGTTCTTCTGGCAGGCAGAACTCACCAGGTTTGGCCCTTTATAATGCATATGTAAGTTGGTGAGATAAAATGTTCATATTACCTCAATTCACCTGCACCTAAATTTTAGTGAATAGCTCCTAAAGTGTGTGAACTAATGCACCTCTGATGTTTCAGACTAGTAAAAATTACACATATGAGATATGAAGTGGCTTGTTAGAGGAGGAATGTATTTATACATGTGTAGGAGCGCATATAAACACAGTGTGTGGGGTACAGACAGTGACTTGGAGGCAAATTCAATGTTTTCAAACACTGATTTTGTCATTGGTCATCACAGCCATCACATGAACAAAAGGAACTCTGACTGGGTTCAGGAATACTTCCTCAGTTTTGAGGCAGATTTCAGCAGTGAGATAAGTGTGGCAGCACGCAGCCTATATAAAAAAAACTTTAAAAATATTTGTTGCTTTTCAAAGTAGAGTTGAGCGGACACCTGGATGTTCGGGTTGGCCGAACTTCGGGAAAAAGTCCAGGTTCGGGCTCGAACTTGACCCCGAACCCCATTGAAGTCAATGGGGACCCGAACTTTTGGGCACTAAAATGCCTCTAAAAAAACTCCTGGAAAGAGCTAGAGGGCTGCAAAAGGAAGTAAAATGTGGGTAAGAGTAGGACAAGTGCCCTGCAAACAAATATGGATAGGGAAATAACTTCAAATAACATAAAATACATTCAAATTAAAAATACAGCAGAGACATAAAATAGCACTAGATGGAATCTTTGATTTTAGCTTTGGAAGAACATAAATCTAAGTCTAAAGCATGGCTGCCAGGAGGATCAACAGAATTATCCATTTGAGAGAGGGTTGGAGTGCAAGGTATTCTCTTTCAGTTTATACTAAGTGACCCATAGGTTGAGGAGGCGGTGACCGTGGCGGTGTAGGTGGAAGCGGCGCTGGAGGAGGAGGAGCAGGAGGTAGCCAGAATTTCTCAAAGTGCACTGTAAGCACAGTATTTGACTCTCAGATATGAAGTGCACCGCAAGACGCAAATGTACTATTTACCACCCAAAACTATTAGAATTTTTCAAAGTGCGCTGTAAGCACAGTATTTGACAGTTCTATTTGACTCTCAGATGTAATACATGTAATGCTATTCTATAAACCGAAATAGAGTCCCCATTCATACGAATAGGTCAATTGACCTATTCGTATGAATGGGGACTCTATTTCGGTTTATAGAAAGCCAATAGCATTACATGTATTCCATAAACCAAAAGTCTATAAACCGAAAGACATTCGGTTTATAGACTTTCTGTTTATGGAATCCATGTAATGCTATTGCTATTCTTAAAACCGAAAGTCTATAAACCGAATGTCTTTCGGTTTATAGACTTTCGGTTTATAGAATACATGTAATGCTATTGGCTTTCTATAAACCGAAATAGAGTCCCCATTCATAAGAAATTCTTATGAATGGGGACTCTATTTCGGTTTATAGAAAGCCAATAGCATTACATGTATTCCATAAACCGAAAGTCTATAAACGGAAAGACATTATAAAACATATGCCACTGTTTTTTTTATATGATTGAGTTAATTGCATATAAAAGCAAAAATAAAATTAGGTGTTTATGTCCTGGCTCCATTTTGTGAATATGTCCCATGATGCAACATCATCCAAAAGCTGTTGCCAAAGCCTGCATGATGATGTCATAAGATACACCCCTCCTCTCCTAGTGGCTCCTGTGTATCACTAGGACAGGACAGGACTAGGAGGCTGTATACAACTGTTTTACTGCCTTCCACCACAAAGAGAGGAAATTGACCTGATCAAACAAGAGCATAACTCTGCCCCCTTGTGATCTAATAGTTACATTACCCTCCCATTCAATGCAAGTCTATGGTCAGAATTCTGACTTATAGACTGTTTTCTGTTTCCCCAGCCCCAAAGTGAGAAATTTGTGCCGTAAAGTCACGAGGGGGTGGCACCCAAAACACTTGTTTAGTTACATATTTTATTAAATACAGTCACATAACAAAAACAAAAGACATATCTGAAATCAACTATACAAAATAAATAAAACAAACCCTTTTTTACATTTGTTGGTGGGAGTGTCACTTTAAGATATAGGTATTAAAATACAGTCAGTTATTTCCGGAACTTGACTGGGTATTCCCTTATACAAGGTAACTTAGTTCTAAAAGTAAATAAATCTATGTACTTACTTGTATATGGTGGTATATTCATTCCTTTCATCTTTGTACCCCCACTAATGGAGCCACTATGTAGTTGTTATTTTCTGTCCCTCCTACCCTATCCTTAGCTGTTCCCTTCTGGGCTAAACTCCTGGTAACCACTAGTGATCTATTCTGATTAACATAAGGTGGAGAGAGATAAGTCTGAACATATTTATTTATAAAATCATCCTCTAGGGGTGCTCCCCAACACCACAACACCATTCCTTCAAATGTATTGCTGCAGCACCCAATTCCCCCCCCCCCCCCCCCCCACACTAATTTCCACAGCACCATATTCCCCAAATGAACTCTCCCAGCAGCAGATTTACCCAAATTAACGGTCAAAGCAAGATATCCCAGAATGCAATTTCCCAGCATCAGATTCACCCAAATGAACTACCACAGCACCAGAGTGCCCCAAATTGTCACCGTGCCAGGTTCACCCATATTATTTGCAACAGGACCAGGTTCCCCCCAAATGAATTACAGCAGCATCAGATCCCCCCACATTGTCACAGAGCCTGATTCCCACTTGTTAATATCAACAGTGCCAGGTTTCCCCCAAATGAATTGCCACAGCAACAATGCCCCCAAATTAACCAGCACCAGATTCCCCCATATTAACTCCCAAATAACAACAAGCACTTTCTACACTTATTCCTCTCCTCACTTCCCCTGTCCCATCAGCAGGAGATCTGTGCGATCTACAGAAAGCACAGACCCCCTCCTCCTGCTCACAAGCTCTCTCCTGCAATTCAATCTATCAGAGCATCAGGAGGTCATGTGACCTGGAGCTTGGACAGATAAGCAGGGACAGCAGGAGGGGCCTGTGCTTTCAGCAGATCGCACAGACTGCTCGCTTCCTCTGTATCGGCTGGCACTTAGAGGGGTAGATCATGGGGAGAATCCCCTTATCTGCCTCTTCCCATCCAGTGCCCCGAGTGTAATTATATTGGGGACTAATCATGTGAAAAGCTCTGAATTGAGCATTTGTGTTTTCCACTGGGAGACTCTGGACTGAAGCACTATTACTTCTTCCCCAGCCATGCTTCTGATTGCCAATCATTAATTAAAAAAACAGAAAAAAAAAACACCATAATGAAGTCTGGGTGTATGTAATGTGTCAAGTAAATATTGGCAGAAATTCAAACCTTAGACATGAGGCAGTTACCTAAAGTGTGAAAGACAAGTTATGAGCATGTCATATTGCTTTGTGTGCATTGATTATCATTTTACATGTTAGTGAAAGCTTTAGATATTAATTGTGTTTCGAAATTCAAAGAGCTTCTGGTCACTAAAAATAAACTACAAATCAGATGAGAAGGTATTGAATGAGGGAGGATGGATAAATATAGTAAATTCCGACTTTGCACAGGACTACATATGGCTTACTGTATCATACTGATACTGATAACACATTGCTCTGGAGTATCTTTGTGCTTGCTGCAGTATCACACTAATACTAGTCTATTTACATTGAAAATGTGTCAGCAGGCTTCTCTGACATGCAAAAGCCATGTCACCTGGATGCTCGTATGAGGAAGCAGCCCTGGCATGATCACTGGAAGGGAGCACCCCTTAAGGACACATGGGTGAATATGGCATCAAAAGAAAACCATGTTACAGTTAAAAAAAAACAAATAACATAAAGGATCTTGTCCTGAAGGTGTTAATGACTGCATGCTCACACAACACTCTACTCAGCCTACATGGGACTGTGTCAGGAAAACCAGCTCACGTGGGACATGTGTATGTCAGACTCCCAGCCAGCTGCCACCATTGGTGGGAAGAAGAGCTGGTGCACTCCCTTTCTCTCTTGGGGGTGGGCAGGGGAGGCACACACAAGACTGGATCAGCCTGATTTGCACAATGTGCTGCTGCAAGAGATGTAAAAGTGCACAGTAACAAGCGACCTCCACGACTCCCAGGAGATGTCCATGCCAGCACTTTGCCATCCTTTCTCTGGTCCCCTTGTTCTAGGGATGATGCTTTCTTTGTAAACTGGAAACAGATTCAGGTGCCATCATTGCCATGGCTAAGATCAGAGTGGCTTATGAGTACTCGGAAGCTGAGGACAAAAGCATCAGACTTGGTCTGTTCCTCATCATTTCTGGGGTGGTGTCCCTTTTTATACTTGGCTTCTGCTGGCTCAACCCAGCGCTACAGGATCTGCAGGGTAAGACAGCCAACTGCACTGTGCTGTCAGTGCAACAGATCGGTGAGACGTTTGAATGCACTTTCACTTGCGGGAGTGACTGCAAAGGCACCTCTCTGTACCCCTGCCTGCAAATCTATGTCAACAACTCCGAGTCCAACTCCAGGGCACTGCTACACCAAGACGAACAGCAACTCATCAGCAACCCCAAGGTAACAACTGCGGGAAGGGCTGTGAATGGCAAAATGAGTCGTCAATGTGCAGCTGCTTACCTAAGATTGGATACTCTAGCTGTTGTGGACTACATTCCCATCATGATCAGACAGCCTTTTGCACTCTTTTTGTTTTGGCTGGCTGCGCATAATGGATAATGTTGTTACATCGGCTGGAGTACCAGAGCTTCTAAGGTTAGTCGATCTACCCATCAAGCTGAACCTACAACCTTTGTGCACAGTGCTGTTGATTAGTATTGCAGTATTTTACTTCATTAAAACATTTTTCAAAATAAATCTTACCTTTCTTACAATAGAATCAAATTCCAGGCACTGTTAATAATCCATTATCAAAAATAGCACAGCCCAGGTGGCATCCAAAGAAGCAAAGTAAGTATAAAAGTAAAGGAAATTGGAGCATGGATGTGTAACAGATGATTTAAAAAAGCTAGAAAGAAAGAAAAATAATAATTGTCAATATTATATAGGATATTATCAGCAGTCTCATATCTTGCTATTATCAGCTTGATGATGCAGAATCGCTGTATAAGAATTCGTCCCTGTGATGAATCACCCTAAATGTACAGCGCTGCAGTGAGTCACATTAGTTATCTCAAGTGCGAAAAGCAAAACGTTTTGATGGATTTACACTAAAAATTGGCATTTTGTGCTTCCTGGTGAGGTAAAGGGTTAATGTAGCACTGCAGCGATCGCAATGAATGCGATACCGTTGCAATGCTGGAGGTGATATACACCTCCATGGGGTTACGCAACATTTGAATAATGGATTTGTTTCTTACTGTTATAATCTCCCATGCAATGAAGGGGTCACTGCTGCACTGCAATAGTTAAGTATCTGCATCTGGAAATGGCATTGGGTCGCAATGAATCATCCAGCGACGCACAGAGCTCAGGAATATAGTGTTATGGTATATTCTGCCATGTGCAGCAAGCAATAGCTTGTTTCTAAGGTTGGAATGTTTCCAAAATTGCATTGTGGTGATAGAACTTCAGCAGCAAGAGTTTTGGTCGCAGTGAAAGGGTTACATGGACTTCAAGAGCTTGTGTATGGAAACAAACCTTGTTACAGTGTCATTCTGTTAATCAGTCCCGATGAAAGAGTTAATACAATTGTTACCATGATGAGATCAGCTCCGTTGCCTAGGGGATGAGATTTGCTGGTAGCAAGGCTCCTTTAGTAAGGGACTTTTTAAAATGAAATTACACTTCTCCACGGAGTAATTCTGCAAAATGGCCAACTAATATTCAGTAGTCCTGTGACAAAAACTGAATGTAGTGTGAAATGGTTATTATTACTCCCGTTTGTTTTCCAAATACCAACCATAAATCCTGGCAACCTACTCATTTTAATCCAGTGTACATTATCATATTTTGTTTTTATTTGGGTACTGTTTTTTATGCTATGTGTAGACATTGGCCAATTAGAAATATGATCTGTTATTATTTCTAATGCAGTCTTTCAATTAAACATAATTTCATTTTTTTGCTGATAGTTGTCCTTTAGTGTTTTACCACATTATGTAAATAAAACAAAATCCAGCAATATTAAAAAGTTAATTTTAATAGTGTAATTTATATTTACATTTGACTTGTTTTATCAGTAGCCTACAGCACAGTTGCAATAAGATTGTTACGCATAACAAATTACTAATTAAAGAAGCACAACAATGTCAATTTTTTTTTAATTTAGAAAAAACATGCAACATTCAAAGGCAGGCTTTCTATGACACAGTTTAATGAACTTTCTAATTAAAATACAGGGAACATGACCCAGAATCAGTACAGGAGAGTTTGAATAACTTAATATACTGTCTGGGGAGAAACAGACAGTTTCTCCCAAGACAGTAGAGAATGTGAACAGTTTGTGTATTTCCTACATTTCAGAATTCAATTAAGCTGCATAAACTCATTTGTACTTGTAGTAGGCTGACTTCTTCACATGCAAAGAAAAAGAGGTAGTGTATCTTAGTCACAGTAAAAGGTTTGGGGTAACATTAGGATTTTTTTTAAAAAGTGTTGTAGCTACCTGCAATAGTCTTTCAGCAGGAGTAGGAAGATAATAAGATCCTACCACACCCACAGTTTTGATGAAACTCACCATTTGTGGAAATTACAGAGGTCGAAAGAGGAGGCCTCTCCAAAATTATTTATCCCTATTCCCTCATACTAAACACTGGGTACAGGAGTTGCATGTGTGCAAAGCCACCAGGCCCCTTAGGCATTGAGGTCTGCTTTCAGCTGCTCCCTTTGTGACAGTGCTATTATGCCAGTGGACCTAAACTATAACAAACCTTGTACAATCCTAAAGGATTAAATTTGCCAAAATAAAAAATAATTTGCGTTTTTATTCACAAAGCCAACGTAACAGCATTTTGGTACAAGTATTTTGTAGCTTTGGTAACAAAATGTCATTAACTGACTATTTAGCAGTATTGTCCTTAAACTAACTTTGTTGATCATGTAACAGGAGAGGTCAACTATATACATATACTTACTTTACCACCCAAATTCAGTCTGAATTCGAATTCTTGTTGCTGCTCCTGGGTTCGGTGTTTGCATAGGATTCAAAAGCATTTGGCGTGTTTTTGGTCGTGAAGTCAGAATTGCGAGGTTATTCAGGTCACATCAGGGCATATTGTGTAGCTCGAAATACGGCTTCTGTTATGACCCTAATGTACCCCAATCTTTCTTGACAATTAGCTTAGAAATCTTGCACGTGCTATGAAGTTGATGAGTTATTGTTCTACATCACCAATGTCCATACTGTCAGCATCCAGGTAATAAGTTGTGCAAATTTCATGATCCCAAAGTTCACAGTTTGAGAGTTTTTCCTGTTTCAGACAAACAAGTACAACAATTTTTTGTGTTATATATAAATATATATTTGTTGTTGCACCGTGACTAATTTCCACAACTTTCATAGTACTTCCTATTTTCTTACTAGGACTGCTCTGAATGCATCTGACAGATGAAAACCAACATATAATTTTAGAAATGTTTTTGTGCTAGGAACATCATGACATTTGCATCTTAAAACCTTATTCTATATACACCAATCAGAAATAACATTATCACCAGTGACAGGTGGCAAGCCGTCAGAGGCAGTGTAATGCTTTAGGCCAGGGGTGGGGAACCTTTATCTCTCCAGCTGCTGATGAACTACATCTCCCATAATGCTCTTTCAGCCCTTTCAGGCTAGCAGAGGAGTATGGGAAATGTAGTCATGCAACATCTGGAGGGCCACATCTTCTGATCCTTATTCAATATCTTGCATTCCCATACATGCTATTGAATATTGCTCTAAACTGCTAAAGTTGGTTTAGTGTGATACATTCACCCGAATATCTATAGTACTTTCTTTTAGTGTCAGAATAAGCAAGCTTTCAAACTAAGTTTTTTGTTTGTTTAAAGCATTATGGGCTAAGTTGATGTCTCTTTTTTTTTTATTTTTTATTTTTATTTCAATCTTTATTCAATTTTACATTAATTTCTTTCCAATAATCTAAACAAACACGTAAATATACATAGAAGTAATTCGACGGGTCAAGATACGCATTCGTTAGCAAAAACAAAAATATTTTAGCATCAAGGTTGCTCCAGTACATTTTCCAGTTTTAACACTTATAGGAGGGGCAAGAGGATGGGAGGGAGAAGGAGAAGAACTAGACATGAAAAGGAAAACTTAACCTCGGCTCCCCTGCCACCTAAAGTAGCCCCCAAAATGCTCTCTCATACGCACCACATCATCCACATTCGCATCCTCATTCGTCCAACAACCAACCTCTTGGGGTCTTGATCTTGGCGGGGGGGGGGGGGGGGGGAGGGGGCAGATAGTGCTCTATACTTAGCTAAAACCTGCAGGGGGGCGATAGCCGAATAGTGAGACAGAGGCGTCGAGAAGTCTCCTCACAGGGGGTAAATAACCCCAGCAGAAGCCAGGGAACGGAGATACGCCCCCGACCAGTGATAGAGATCAGTTTGATAGCTCCAACCATTTTGACCAAATTCCCTCATAGGTTTCTTTACTAACTTTATTTTTATTTTTGGCCCTCAAGAGGATAAGTTGATGTCTCTTATAAATATCCCGAGGCTTAGAATGTTTCTGTTTCTTAAGTTTTCTATTTGGGATGAAAAGGTGAACGGAAAGTAATTTGTTTTTGCTCAAATATAAATTAGCTGCATTGCAGAGACCCACACTGTAAGTTGCTTTGATGTGCATTTGTTAACACCAATAAACAGACTTCAACAAATTCTTTCTCATGTATAACAGAATTTGCTAGCGTATTTGAAAATTAATCTAGTCCTTGTAATCATTTGTCAAAGCAAAGGGAAACATGGTTTAATGTATTTAACAAAAATAAAGCAAAAATGGAGAAGCCATGTGTGAAAAACTATGTGCACCTTGTGATTTAATAGCTTGTAGAATAACCTTTGGCAGCAATAACTTGAAGTAGTTGTTTTCTGTATGACTTTATCAGTATCTCACATCATTGTGGAGGAATGTTTGCCCACTCTTCTTCACAACATTGCTTCAATTCATTGAGGTTTGCTGGAATTTGTTTATGCACAGCTCTCTTAGGGTCCCACCACAGAATTTTCTGGACTTTGACTGGGCCATTGCAACACCTTGATTCTTTTCTTTTTCTGCCATTCTGCTGTAGATTTGATGGTGTGCTTGCATGAGATCATTGTACTGTTGTATGACCCAATTTTGGGCAAGCTTTAGCTGACAGACATATGGCCTCACATTTGGCTCTAGAATACTTGGAGTAGTTCATGGTCGACTACAAGGTTCTCTGGTCCTGTGGCTGCAAAACAAGCCCAAATCATCATCCCTCAACCCCCATGGTGGACAGCTGGTATGAAGTGTGTGTGCTGATATGCTGAGTTTGGTCTTTGCCAAACATGGTGCTGTGTATTATGCCCAAACATCTCCACTTTGGTCTTCTGTCCAGTGGCAAAAGTATAAATTATACATTAGCCCAGAGACTCTATGGCTATAAAAATCTATAAAATCTCCCCCGCTGAGCTTTCCTCCATCTGGGACATGGTCCAAGAATCAGAGGTTTATGCTCGCGCGGGGGTGAGGAGGAGAGGCGCTGCAATAGGGAGCTCTCTCCTTAGCCCCTCCTCCTCGAGGTGCTGCCCACAGGCAAGTGCCTGCAGTTACTGCACCTCCTGCCCATACTGACACAGAACAATGGGTGCAAGCTCCGCCCCCATTACCGTGTGTTGGGCAGAAGAAATGGTGTCTGGGCATTCCCATGTTTGTGTGGACACATTCCAAGTCCCTGTGGAGGCAGCTGTTGTATCCAGAAAGAGCGCGGGTGAAACTGAATATATCCTTCAGACATCATGGAACAGAACTTGAAATACAACCATGAACTTGTTTGCCCCTAATATCCTACCAGTCCGTTTCTTTAAGAAAATATGGAGAACAGTCGAAAGGATAAAACAAGGCAAATTGATCTGCGCAGGAGATTTCAACAGCATAATGGTTGTTCTCTAAGACAAGAAATTAATAAAAAGAGATTGTACTGATAGGAAAGCCATAAATGCAGCTTAAGACTTAAGAGATGGCTGTGTAAGAGCAGGCCTGGTAGATATATGGAGATTATTACACCCTGAGGAGAAAGATTTTATATACTTCTCCGGGGTTCATAGGTCATTTTTAGAAATGATCTCTTTTTAGCAAATCAGTCATTAAACTCTAAAGCTAAAAATGTCTTTATAAAAGAGATCGTCTGGTCCGATCGTAATGTAGTCATTATGGAAATTCACGGAAATCCTACATCCAAAGTTAGATCAGTTTGGAGACTAAATAATCAACTACTGAATAACCAAAACAAACAGAGGAGTTTTTAAAGAATAATTATAATGGCCTGGTTAAAGATGCAACGGTATGGTGCACATACAAGGCCTTTATTAGTGGGGGCATGATTAACCCCTTAACGCAAATGGACATATATATACGTCCTGAAAAGCATGGTCCTTAAGGACCATGATGACGTATATATACGTCCTCCGTTTACATGTAGTTTTGCGGTCCTTAGCGCAACACAAGATGCCTGCAGCTACTCTCAGAGGCTGCTTCGGATCCGAAGCAGCCTCTGAGAGGGCTTTCAGCCCCCCCTCACCCCCCCGCGCGCATACGATCACCGCGAATGTGATCGTATGCGCGTTACACACATAGGCAGTGAAAGCTGATCACTGCCTATGTGTGTTAAAGTGTTGCAATGATGCCTCAATGAGCCCCCCTCCGATACAGCGTGCCCAGAGGAGAGCGACGGAAGAGAGAAAAAAAAATCGCTACTTGACTGCCCCTACAGTTAATATTACAGTTAAAAATAGAAAATGAATTAAATAAATAAATAAAATAAATAAATAAATGGAAAAAGTTAACCCTAGATCTACTGTACCTATATCTAGGGTTAGGGTCATAAATAGGGTCATAATTAGGGTTACAGGGGGGTTCGGATGATTACAAGGGTTAGAATAAGGGGTGGGGGTAGATATAGGGTTAGGGTAAATTTAGAGTTGGGGTAAATTTAGGGTTGGGGTTAAAAAGTCACTGTAGAAGAAAATGATTAGAAAACACAAAAAAAAAACACTAATATTGTTTATTGCCCTATTACTTGAAATAAAACATAGACAAACAAGGAAACATTGGTATTACTAAACTCAGGACAAATATTATAAATATATAGACGGAGTCTTTTTAACCATTTGTAATTGTGTAAAAAAAATAATTAGGTCAAAGTTAGAAAAAGTGTTTTTTATGGCATATTTTCATCATATTTTATATTTTTTTTATAGTAAATGATATCATATGATGAAAATAATAGTATCAAATGAAATCCCTATCTGTCCTTTAAAAAATGATATATAATTTGTGTGGGTGGACTGAACACAAAGAAAGAAATTCACAGTTCAGTAAACGTATGACAAAAATAATGGAATTCTGGTCTTCAAGGCACATCAAATGCAACATAGCACTCGGTCACTAAGGGGTTAAATTAGGCTCTGAATTGGTAAAAAAAAAAAAAAACAGAAAAGGAAAGGAAACCTATCAGACTTATACATAACATTTTACTCTCTGTCAAAGCAGAATAAACTTGTAACATCTGAATACACCACTAACCAGTTGCTGGAGGTGAAACAGAGAATAAATGATTTATTGATGGAACAAACAAACACAAATATGGATTTTCTTAGAGCTAACCTCTATTATTAGAGCAATAGAGTTGATAAGCTACTCTCTAATAGGGTTAAAGTTAAGAAGGCCAAAAGATGTATCACAAAAAAAATAGACAACAAAGAAATCTGTTTAACTCCAGAGAGAATAGGGCGAACCTTCAATAAATATAATCTGCCTAGCAATACATCAGAAAGCGAGATTGAGAAATACCAAACTTCAGTACCTATCCCCAAAATAAATTCTTTACAACTCCAACTCTTAAACCAACCCTTTCTACCGAGTGAAATTAAAGAGGCAATCTCCAGACTAAAGCCGGAAAAAGCTCCAGGCCCAGATGGTTTTAACAACTCCTTTTTAAAGATCTTTTCAAATGTACTGTCTGAGCCACTCACAAGGACCTTCAATGACTTCATCGTTCATAGAAATATACCTATTAAGAGCAAACATAATACCCATACCAAATCTGACAGGGATCCAGTATATGTAGAGAACTATAGGCCTATCTCTCTCTTCAATGCCGATATCAAGTTATATTCTGGGTTGATCGCTACAGATTGAGAGACGTAATTCCTGATTTGATACATCGGATTCAAATGGGCTTCCTACTGGGCAGGGTGCCATCTAACAACATATGAAGGGTTATTGACATTTTGGATCTGGCTTGCAGAGGAAATCACCCCACCATACTCCTATCACTGGATGCGGAGAAAGCATTTGACCGGGTGGGGTGGAAATACTTAGATTTAAGCTTAAGAGCTTTGCGGGACAGATCCTGCAATTATGCTTCTGTATTCAAAACCCAAAGCAAGAGCCATTGGCAATGGAATTGTTTCAGACTGGTTTCCAATAAACAATGGTACAAGACAGGGGTGTCCCCTGTCCCCATTGTTGCATATTCCAATTATTGAACCTCTAGCAATCTGTATTTGAGAGGAACACAAAATTAAAAGTTTCAAGCTTCAAGATTTTGAAACCAAATTAAGTATGTATGCAGATGACATACTGGTCACTGTGGGAAGTCCATCTGAATCACTGGAACTTTTGATGGAGATATTGACTGAATTTGGCAGAATGTCCAACTATAAATAGAACTTGACCAAGCCAGTGGCTTTGTCAGTCTCAGTGGGTACTGAGGAATTGGATAGAATTAAAAAAACATATATCTTCTGTTGGCCGCCTGATTCCTTGGCATACTTGCGGATAAGAATAGCGCATGACCCAAGGAAAATAGAGATAAATGTCCTCCCCATGATTAAAAAATACTAACCTTTATTTTAAAAAGTGTAAAAACCTTGAAATTGCATGGTGGGGTAGGATAAACTTAATTAAAGCCTACATCCTTCCCAAGTGGCTGTATACCTTCAGGATGATACTCTTGGAGGTTCCTGCCCCGTGGCTGGATCTCATACAACGAGCATTTAACAACTTTATTTGGCAGGGAAAAAAAGCCAAGGATAGGAATAAACCTGTTATCCAGGAAGATAGATAAAAGAGGGCTAGGAGTCCCCAATATCCGAGAATACTATGCAACAAACATGCTAGGCCATCTTGTCAATATTCAAAAATTAGAAAGTTGCCTCGAAGGCTGGTTCCAATTAGAAAGTAAACAGTTAAAATCCATAAACCTCCGTGAGCTTGTGGACAAGGAGCTGTAGTTGTAAAGAGGATAGCGATACCCCTCTAATGCTAAGACATCTGATACAATTCTGGTTTAAACTGAAAAAAAAAAAATATGGCTGCATGAAAAACATCTAAAGAACAATGGCACTGAACTTCTCTCACATGAAATCGAGAATACAAACTTGGAAAAGTGGATTAGTAAAGGAATTTACAAATTCACTGACTTGATCATAGACAACCATGTTAAAACCTTCCCAGAGTTGCAGGCTGAGTCTAAAATTCAGAATACCGACATTTTTAACTATATAAGAATTAAAGTCTACATATCCCTATACCTTTTGTGAGAGGAGAATGTATTTAGACTAATGTCAATTAAGATATTGCTTGAGACCTCAGGGAATTTTCAAATAACACATTAAAGATCTTCTAAACACCGAAACAGATATACCCGCTATTTTAAAATGGAACAAAGTGTTGGGGTGTAGCATTTTAGTCAACCAATGGTGTATGTCAATTAAAAAGGTAAAAAAATCAATTTGATTAAATGTGCTTAAATCTGATTGAAACGTTTTGTAATAAATAGGTTATACATCACTCCGAGTAAAGTAGCTAGGATGTACCCCTGGTCTTCCAACGTGTGTTGGAGGTGTGGGACACATGTAGGCACATACTTGCATGTCTGGTGGTGTGAGGATTGGAGGTAGGAGGTCAGTATGCAGGTTACAGGAATAAACACTGAGATCAGTACTCACCGGGAAGAAGTAGGGGTGAGCATTCAACAGAATATACTAGAATAGAGGTAGCGTGGAACAGTTCAGTTAGATGACAGCAATCCACAGGAACATACAGCATACACCAGTGACGAGAATAGTTATAATCCACAGGGAAAATGCAACGTAACCAGTAAGCATATACTGTATTTGCTCGATTATAAGACAAGGTTTTTTTCAGAGCAAATTCTCTGAAAAATCCCCCTTGTCTTATAATCGAGGTCTCTTATAATCTGACCTCAAATTGAGGTCAGATTATAAGACATGGATCCAGGTCCCCAGCTGAGCTGCAGGGGACCTGGATCCCCCTCTCTAGCAGCAGGGGATGTCTGCGCAACGAGCGCAGACTCCCCTGCTTCCGCCCGGCACGACCGCCGGGGCTTCTGTGAAGAAGCCGGGTACTTCCGCTTTCGTCACAGAAGTCCCGGTGAGCGTGCCGGGCGGCAGCAGGGGAGGTCTGCGCTCATCGCGCAGACTTCCTCTGCTGCCCCACTAGCCACCAGGGTAAATCGGGCAGCTGGGGGATGTCTGCACGATACGTGCAGATATCGTCCATGCTGCCCGACACGGCAGACTATTATGATGGACCAGCTGTCCGTCATAATAGACTGCCGTGTCGGGCAGCATGGAGGATGTCTGCAAGTATCGTGCAGACATCCCCCGGCTGCCCCCACTAGCCACCAGGGATCAAGGTAAGGGGAAGGGAGGGAGGGGGGCAGAGAGACAGGGGGAGGGAGGGAGGGAGGGGGACAGAGAGACAGGGGGGGACAGAGAGACAGGGGGAGGGAGGGGGACAGAGAGACAGGGGGGACAGAGAGACAGGGGGGAGGGAGGGGGGCAGAGACAGAGTCAAGGGGAGGGAGGGGGTTAAGAGACAGACAAGGGGAGGGAAGGGGTTAAGAGACAGACAAGGGGAGGGAAGGGGTTAAGAGACAGAGACAAGGGGAGGGAAGGGGTTAAGAGACAGAGACAAGGGGAGTGAGGGGGTTAAGAGACAGGCAAGGGGAGGGGGGAGAGAGAGAAAAATGGGGGCAAGGGAAAGAGAAAGGCAGCATTGGCACATAAAAAGAAATAAAAACTAGAAATACATTTTTTGATATCATAATTTTTTATTAAAAAAGCAATTTACATGTGAATATATACAAGTTTAACTTTTTTCCTATAGGGTAGTCTTATATTCAGGCTTTTAGTTTTTTTCCTAAAGGAATATCCAAAGTTTGGGGGGTCGTCTTATAATCAGGGTCGTCTTATAATCGAGCAAATACGGTAGTTATAATCCGCAGGGAAAATGCAGTGTAACCAGTAAGCATATAGTTATAATCCGCAGGAAAAATGCAGCGTAACCAGTAAGCATATAATTATAATCCACAGGACGATGTAGCATATAAAATAAGAAGGCAGATAAGTAATTACCACAAGAAAGTTCCAAACAATCCAAGGTCGGGGTAACAAAAGGCAGGTAAACGATGAGACAATCCAAGTAAGGGGCACAGGCAGGCACAGAGAGATCCAGCAAACAATCCAAGGTCAGGGTCACAGAAGGCAGGCAAAAACGATAATGCAGTCCAGGTAACAACCACAAGGTAAGTAATGAAAAGCTAGGGTCAGAACAAACAAGAATCACCCCAGGCAGGGGGCGTGACGTCATGGTGAGCGTGCCGGCTCACCTGATCGACGCTGCGGAGGGGAGATGCACTCACACCCATCCTGGGTATTGCGCGCCTGATGGAACTCTTCCCAGCCTGGAGAGCAGGTCCCCCGCTCCTCCGTGACACCCAGCGAGGGCTGGGTACTCCGGAGATGTGCTGCGCGGCGGAACCTGACAGGTGGATTTGTGGTGGAATCCAACAGACATGGAATGGTATAAGAGAGTAGGAGTTGAGACCAAATAGGCGTGTAAAACTTAGATGCTTATATTTACAATCAAGCAGCAAGCTCCTAAAACCCCTCTTTTCCCGCTGCCACAGAAGTTTTGTCTGTATTGTATATTGCCAAATGGGTCTTAGTTTTGAGCAGAATTGGTATGTCTTTGCATCCCAGGTTTTAAATAATTAATTAATATCAACCTATCACTTAATATGCTTAAGGAAACCTGTAAATAAGAGAAGGTTAAGGGAAAAAACACAGAAACAGGGACATGAATAGCTCTGACTACATATACAAGTTAAGGCTAACTGTTAGTTTGTGATGTTGAATGTCTAATGTAATGTTTGTTGATTACTTGGATAATATTTTTGGATCAAGAAATGATTTACATTTTTGAATGTGATACATGAAAATTAAATAAAAAAAATTAACATTGAAAGAAAAAATGAAATACAACAATGACAGTATAGCAGGATGCAGCAAGGTAGAAGAGGCAAACTAAGCAGATAAATACCAGAAAAAAAAAATAGAAAAACAACTGAATACAAAGTGATAAACATAAGTAAGATAAAGCAGGAAACAAACTAAGGATAAACAATACAGGGTGCATGGCTAAAGATAATAACATAGAAACAATGCAGGGCATAGACAAAGTTAATTGCTACAGAACTAAAATGGATATACACTGGTGCAGACATTACCCAGGACAACATACAAATGCCATGGCTAAGAATAAGAACACAAGAGCACATACACACAAAGAAACATAGATACAGGGTCTAACCTACCACTAAAGATGGTGAGGATTTAGTTTAAGTTTGCCAACCAGCTAAACTGAATAATAAACTAGCAAATGAATAACAGAATCAACGACTTACGCTACACAGACACACAGACATAAAACAAACCTGCAGACTGTTCTGCACAGACTGAAAACTGGAAAAACAGAAGAAAAAAACTGGTGTGGTTGGGGTTTAAATAGAGGAAATGGAAGCAAAGCAAGAGTAGACGAAGACAATCCAGAACAGAAGAACAGGTTAAGAAACAGACAGCTAAGAAGCAAAGAACAATGGGATTCTATGACAGGACTGCACTCTAAGACAGGGCTGGAACACTATTACAGGACTGGAACAGTATGACAGGGCTATACAGGTTGACAGGGCATCCCAATAGGGGGACTCTAATACATGGCATCCCAGATGCTGCTTTGGCTATTGCCTCTTTGGTGCCAGCCGCCACAGGTGAACAAGAGCTAAGGAATGCCACTCTGCAGCTGGAACTAAGGAATGACACTCTGTGGCCAGAACCAAGGAATGCCACTTCTGTGTCCAGGACTGGTAAGTTCCACTTTGTTTCCAAGATTAGGAAGTGCCACTTTGTGGCCAGGACTGGGTAGTGATGTACACACAAAAACATAAACAGAACAGAATTGCAAAGACACAGAGGAAAACCAGAGAAGCGGGATACATACTAGATGAAAGATGATCCTGCATGCATGACGGATGCTTAAAGCGAGATGGATTCTGACAGTGACCTCATGTTTTGGACTGTAAAAAAGTCTGTATGTTTCCCAATAAACTTGTTCATTATTCTTCACACTACGTTACATCTAAACTAGTGGTTTGGGTGACAAGATATCAGGGGATTCTGGGGAATCAGACTCTAATGTAGGTACCCAGCTGGGGTTCCAAGGGGGTTCTGTCACACTTTCCCAGTTTGATGGGCAGTAACAATTGTTTCTCTCAGATCATTGCTGATGGCTTTCCTCTTTGTCATTGTGCTTAAAAGGCACAAGGCACATAGAGGTAGTGACACTTTCTTTTTATTTATTTTTTATTATTATAAAGGTATAAAGAGATATTTGACAAATAAAGACAAAAAATTCATATAAGATATTATTAATACACCCAAAAAATTTCAATCTTGTTATCTCTTTCCCCTTTGTTTTATCCATATAAATATTCAAGTAGCATGTAACAATTGAACACATGCGAATATTAAATAAAACCAAATAGAGAAAATGATAATAAAACACAACAGCTGTGCTGTTTGCCGGGTCAGGTTGTTTAAACTTATTTAAGTCAATATGGGGGAGTTGGGCAACTTGACATTGTTTCTTGTCCAGGGGGAGCTCCCAAAATCCCAGTACTTCTCTTTATCCCTTCAGAAACCTTTTTTATAGTTCGTCTTTGTTATTCTCATGATCCCTTCTCTCTATATACATCTATCTTGATTCATTATTACTACTCGCCAGTGTCAGCCATTTGGTCCAGGGAAGCCATTTATGCTCAAATTTAGCATTGTTATCCAACTGATAGGAGATACCCTTTTCCATATTATATTGATAAATCACTTGAGTCTGAATCTGGCTCCAGACGGGAGAATCCCTCTGTAACCAGCTTCTCGATATTAAGATCTTTGTGGTCATCAATATTTGAATAATAAGGTATCTTTCCTTAAATGAGAATTTTGTGAGGTTAAAGTGCAACAGGGCAGTCAAAAGATCTTCCACAATTAAATGCTTCAATACCGACGATAGTACTTCAAAAACGTTCTCCCATAGTGATCTAAGGACTATACAGTCCCACCATATGTGTTTTGTCGTACCCTGTTTACACCTCCAGCATAGGCTTGTGGTAGCTGAGTTCATTTTGTTTAGGATCTTGGGGACCAAGTGCCGGTAGTGACACTTTCTGATGATCAATTAATCAAGGGCATTTGATTAGCAGCACCTATCTGCTACTTAGCCTCTTAATTCTTATGGAAGCAGTTTTTCACACATGGCTTCTCCATTTTGTTTTTATTTTTGTTAAATACATCATGATACAGTGTAATATGTCATGTGCTGTTGTTCATCTGAGTTTGTATTTACCTAATTTTAAGACTTGCTATGGAACAGATGATTCTCATTATGTCATGTTAAACCATAGAATTCAAAGAGGGTGTACTTTCCTGCGACTGTATATAGCTATGCCCATGGTTATACATTTATATAAACAGATGTATACCTTAGGGCTTTCTTAGTATGCAGGCTTACAGTATATAATATGTTTGCACAATTTATATTATGGTGAATTATACACATCAACCATTAATCTGACTTTTTTCATACAATAATGCATAGCCAATATGTTTACGTTAGTAGCAGAACACAGTAAAACATCCATGTTTGAGGTCAGTTCACTTCACAGTGAACTGTAATGAACTGGCAACCTAACTGAAAAAATAAGGCTACAAAGATGGAAAAATTCACCAACTCTGCTATGTTTCGAGCTCAGTTCTTCTTGCTTTTTTTTATTTTATTTTTAGTTTCAGTTCACTTTTGACTGTTTAGTGAGTAGAACCCAGGAGAGAGCTGACAAGATGGGGTGAGGGGCAACTGCCCCCTGATCTGCTCTCTACCCTGCGCATTGGCTGCACCACTTTTTACTTCTAAATGCCCTAGTGTTTAGCACTTTTTATATCAATCTGTAACATATTTGATACTTCCCAGTCAGGATTCAGATGCCGCCACCATTCTAATGCTTCTGGATCTCTTAGCTGCATTGGACACCATTTGTGAGGCAAGCAACTTTAAAAAGATTTTACACTCTAAAACCTAGTACCGAAAGTGAAAAAGTCCAAGTAGAAAGTAATCATTATATTACCTCCTCAAATCTAAGAAAGAAATCCAACTTCTATCCTACTTCATACAAATGAGGCTCACTTGATGTATTTGAAAAATTGGTTACAGAAGACTTAAAGAAAATTAAACATACAAAATATAAACTTTTCTTGATAAAGGAAAAAGTAATCAGTTTATAAATAAAAAAGAGGCAGATTATATTAATATTATACATCAGAAAATTCCAACTATATATTTCCTTCCAAAGATTCATAAAGACCCTATAAAACCACCTGGAAGACCTATAGTCTCTGGGATAGGATCTATTTTTTCAAACCTGTCTGAATATTTAGACATAGTATTACAATCCTATGTCCAAAAACTAAAATCAAAGATTCAATAAGCCTAATACAACTTCTGGAAACTATTGAATGGCAAGAAGACTACATTGTATCAAGTGATGTGTCTTCTCTATATACCATTATAGAACACCATCAAGGGTGTGAGGCTGTTAGGAATGTTTTAAATAAAGAAGGTGAAATGACGCCCCTAGCTACGCAAACCTCTTTATGGGAGACTGGGAAGACCATTTTGTGTGGAATAAGCATGGCTGGGAGGTGAACCTGGTTGTCTATAAAAGGTACATAGACGACCTATTTTTTATCTGGAAGGGCGATCAAAGTAGCCTTGACAGTTTCCTTATCTCCTTAAATAATAATAATCGAAATATAGTTCTTAACACAGTATTCAGTAAGACAGACATTCAATTCTTAGATCTCACCATTTATGTGGAAGAACGATCTCTAAAAACCAAAACCTTTTTTAAAAAGGTGGATTCTAATAGTTTTATTAGTCATGACAGTTGCCATTATCCATCATGGCTTAGAGGAGTCCCCAAAAGTCAATGTGTGAGGCTCAGAAGAAACTGCACAGACATTGAAATGTATCAACTACAAGCCCACATCCTCAGAAACAAATTTGGGGGAAAAGGCTACGATCTAACCACTCTAGACCATACAATTGAAAGTATAGGATCCACAGATAGAAATATATTACTACAACCTAAAAATAAATCTGAAGAATTACCTAAAACCTATAATATGCCTCTAGTATTCGATTATAATAATAAATCATCAAATATAAAAAAGATCATAAAAAAACATTGGAATATCCTTCTAAAAGATGAGACACTTAAACAATGTATACCAGAAAAACCTCAGTTAGTCTTTAGAGGAGCCCCAAATTTAAAAAGAAACCTTACAAAAAGTTTTTTTTCTAAACAGAAAAAGAAAAAGACAGAACACTTTTTGACTCAAAAGATAGGGTTCTATGGTTGTAAGAACTAAGTTCTAAGAACTTTGAAGCTTGTAAGATTTCTGCAGCACAAAAATATCCAATTGTAAAGTACAGTTCTTACTCCAATAAACGGGACTTTCCAATTAAACAGTTTCTGACATGCTCCTCCACCAATGTTATCTATCTTATAGAATGCCCATGTGGTCTACAGTATATTGGCCGGACACCGACGACCCTTAAGAAAAGGTTGGGGGAGCATGTCAGAAACATTAGAAAGGGAATCACGCAGCACTCCCTCTCCAAGCATTTCTTGAAAAAACATAACAAAAACCCAAATGGCCTAAAATTTTGGGCTATAGATAAGGTCAAAAAACATTGGAGGGGAGGAGATAATATTAAAGAAATGGGTAGAACAGAAATGAAATGGGTGTTTGATATAGACACCTTACAACCCAAAGGCCATAATGCAGAGTTTGATTTATTAAATTTTTTATAATTTTTAATCATAGATATGATCGCTATATATATATAAACTTTTTATTGCATGCACCATTCTTGTTTTATGGTGGAGGATATATGCCTTGCATTTTGATGTTGTTATTATGAACGCAGGAGCACAGTATATCATCTTTTTTCTACACAATATGTGTATAATATGTTGTGTTTTTTTTTTCTTTCTATTTTTATTTTTAATATTATTATTTTTATTTTTATTACATATAGATATTTTTTTATCATATAAAAATATGTTTTTAATATATACATTTATAAAATCATAAATGCCATATATATGTGTACTGTATGTATGGCTCCCATATGCACATACCGTATTTGCTCGATTATAAGACGATTATATTAATAGACGGAGGTGTCGGGCAGCATGGATGATGTCTGCACGTATCGTGCAGACATCCCCCAGCTGCCCGATTCTCCCTGGTGGCTAGTGGGGTAGCAGAGGATGTCTGCGCGATGAGCGCAGACCTCCCCTGCTGCCGCCCGGCACGCTCACCGGGACTTCTGTGACGAAAGCGGAAGTACCTGGCTTCATCATAGAAGCCCAGGCGGTCGTGCCGGGAGGAAGCAGGGGAGTCTGCGCTCATCGCGCAGACATCCCCTGCTGTTAGAGAGGGGGATCCAGGTCCCCTGCAGCTCTGCTGGGGACCTGGATCCATGTCTAATAATCTGACCTCCATTTGAGGTCAGATTATAAGAGACCTCGATTATAAGACGAGGGTAACTTTTCAGAAAAAAAAAATCTGAAAAAACCTCGTCTTATAATCGAGCAAATACGGTATATTGATGAGAGGACATAAGTTGTTCTTTTATTGAAGTGTACTACTGTACTCCTGCGCAACAGGCTTAATATGTAAATGATTAATGGCCAGTAAAAGATGCTGCCTCTGCTTTTCCTGTCTTTCTATGCACTGTGTGACGTATAAACGCCAACCATATGGCCGTCTCCCGCGAGATTCGGCCATCTGATCACGTGACACAATGGAGTCGCGTCTACGTCATCAGGGGGAGGAACCCGGAAGCGGACGCAGCGAAAACGACAGGATTTAAACGACTGAAGCAGTGTGGTGAATACACGCCTGGAGGAAGCCTACTAACAGGCGAAACGCGTAGCGTGTTCACCACTACTGCTTTTTTGGTCAATATCAAGAACTTTCTTTTACCTTGCTGCATTTTTTTATTGTTCTCTTATCGTTTTTTATTGATTTTTGCTTACGTCGCTCTATGCCAGATGCTGTGGACTCAAGACTGAAAACTTTGCTTGTGCTCCCCTGCTTAATGTAATGTAAGATACTATTGTTTTTTGTATTAAAATTTATATTCTACATATACTTACCTCATCTTCCTGATTCTTCTCTCACTGTTAATGAGACTGTACTACCAAAGGGAAGAAGATATACTACACTATGGTCTATGTTTCTCTCTGTTTCTCTTTTTACACATTATTGTGAGAGACTGAAGATAACTACTGTGGATCTTTTTACCACCATTTCAGGCAATTGTCATATTTTCTTTTATATTTGTGTGAAGTGGTTCACTAGAGTGCACCGTCCACTCCTATTTTTGGGGTCTTTTATCCTTGTTTTCATCAAGTGTGAACACAGAGAGACACACAGGTTCGTGCTGCTCTGTGACAGATCTAGCGGCAGAATCCACCCTTCTTTCTTGTATTGGACACCATTGACCATAGGATTTTAACTGAGTACTTGCAGCACATTTGTGGCGTACGAGTCACTGCACTGTTCTTAACTGGTTTAAATTTTTCCTCATTGGTAGATCACAGAGAATAACATCAGGGTTAAGCTCATCTGCAAGAACAGAATTGGCCTGCGGAGTTCCACAAGGCTCCATCTTGTCTCCTATGCTATGTGCAATTTACTTGCTACCACTGTGGGACATCGTCAGGTGCATGGTTTAGGATATCATTGCTATTCTGATAACAACTCTACTTCTCCTTTGCTCCAGATACTAAAGACCCAAGATGCCTCATCAACAGTTGCTTAACAGATGAATGCTAGTTGGCTAAAAGTGAATTCAGGGCAACAAAAATATCTCCTGATCACCCAACTGGCCTGGCACTTGGAGGCTCAGAACTCAATAGTTTAACATCTTGGACTGCTGATTGAGTCTGTACTGTCATTTAAACAGCAAAAGTCTGTCTACTTTCATCTGAGAAACATAGCCAGGATACAACACTTAATGCCACTGCCAACATTAATCCATGAATTTTTGTCCTTATGTCTAGATTACTGTAATGCCCTTTACTTGGTTCTCCCAGAAAAGAACCCCATTGCCTAAAATGCAAGCAGCCAGACTACTGACCAATCAAATCCGCTCGTGCCACTTAACACCTGTTCTCCACTCCCTACATTGGCTTTCAATTAAATGATGAACATATTTTAAAACTGACCTGCTGTTCTTAAAAACCTTAAACAATCAAGGCCCGCAGTACATGAAAAGGTCCCTATATTGCATCTCACTCACTTTGGACAGCCAACGAAAAAAAATTGGCAAATTATTATTATCACTAATTATCTGTCCTGCCTGTGTGCGTCTGTCTCTTTGCTAGTCTATCAATCTGTAACATATCTGTCAGTATATCTGTCTTGCCTGTCTATCTGTGTCTGTCTGTCTATCTCTGTACCTTATATATCAGTATATCTGTCTTGCCTATTTCTGTCTGTCTCTGATAATAAAGGGTGGGCCGATGAAACTGAAAAATGGCCTCTAAAATGTTTTTGCCCCTCCCCCCCGGGGCAATAAGTTTTCAGCCCTCCCCTGGTAGATAGCATATATCTGGATGTAAAATACAGCTTTAATTCAATGAAATGTGATAATGTCTTGTGCGCGCATTGACAAAATATTCATTGCAGCATGAGCAAGACTGGAAAATAGCAGCAAAGCATATAGCTACTAAACAAGACTAGTTACTGTAATGATAAGGATGTCCTGTCCTGAAGACCTTGGAGAGACTTGATTGCACCCGGAGTCCATAGTCTCTCCTGTTTAACTGCTGTTGATAGGGACTGGTTACTTCGATGATCATAATGGATGACACAATATCAATATAATGTATAAGCAACTAAGTCAGTCAAAAAGACCATTTGTCTGGTTTATCTTCTCCAGTGAAGATCAAAGCAGTAATCCTTCACTTACTGACTGTTATTGAGTGGAGAACTGCTAGGGAACTATCAACACAAAGTAATGATTAATGGAAAAGAAGAAATGTACACTGTCTGTGATAGAGGTGCTGGCACTTCTATGACTTCAAGTCACATGACCTTCCGGCGGTCCAACATAGAAGGCGGAAGTGTTGGGCAGCACCGGAGGATGCTGCCTCCACTAGCCACCAGGGAGATTGGGTAAGTTTGGGGGATGGAGGGAGGGGGAAGATGCATCAATTGGGTAAGTGTGGGGGAGGGAGGTACAGAGAGGCATCAGTTGGGTAAGTCTGGGGGAGGGAGGTACAGAGAGGCATCAGTTGGGTAAGTCTGGGGGAGGGAGGGGGAGTGGCATTAATTGGGTAAGTCTGGGGGAGGGAGGGGGAGAGGCATCAATTGGGAAAGTCTGGGGGAGGGAGGAGGAAATGCATTTTTGTCTATCATAATTATATTAAATATAAAAAAACAATTTACATGTGAATATATACAATTAAACTTTTTTTTCCCTATAGGGTAGTCTTATATTCAGGCTTTTCATTTTTTTCCAAATGCAATATCCAAAGTTTGGGGGGTCGTCTTATAATCATGGTCATCTTTTATTCGAGCAAATAGGATATGTTTCATTCAAACTTACTTATTCAGACTGGAAATGAATCATTCCACCAATTGTTTTATCTAGAATTGCCTATCAAAGTAGCTTGGTAGTTGTACTTTCTACTTTGATATGTTCATCGTTGGAATAAATTAAGATTTAAATACAAAATAGTTTTCAAGCATTACAGAAATCATACTAATAACGAAGTCTAAATTAAAACTTGTAATTACTGCTGCCTTATCATGCCAATACACCAGAATAGCACCACTGATTTAACCCCTTTCGCGATCAGACTTTTTGAAACATTTTATTCATTCTGGACAATGGATGTTTTCAGCTCTTTTGCTGTGTTCGTGTTTAGCTGTTTTTTCTCTTTTCTCATTTACTATACCCATACAAATAATATATTGTTTTTGGGGGGATTTATTTATTAAATGGGCTTTATTTAGATACCAATATTTTGATCATGTTATATAATTAACTATAAAAAAATGATGAAAAAAACACTAATTCTAACTTTTACTTGAAAAATATTTTACACATATAAAAATGGTAATGAAAAAAACTGCCAAATATATTCTTATATTTGTCCTCAGTAAGGAAATACCCCATTTCTTCTTTTTTGGGGCATTTTACAAGGCAGTAGCACCTTGCTTTTTCCTAATCATTTTTTAGTGACACTTTTATCCTAACCGTAGACCTTAAGAACAACTTAAAAATAAAAAGGGTTTTTAAACAATTCTGGGGGGCTGAAGGAAGTTTGAGGGACATGGACAAGCTGCCCATACTGTAATTAGTCTGTCATTACTCTGTGCTTGGTGTGTGGCAGGGAGAGATTAAAGCTGAAAAAGCCAGGCACTGGCTATGACAGCTAAACAAATCTGGTAACGGAGAGGGCCTCTGCCATGTCTGTTTTAGACCGATCGTGTTATGCCAGAGTGCATACCACGATCAGTGCTGCAGGGTGTGCCAGGCACGTCCATTTTCACTAATGGGATATTTTTCCATAACATACCTGGCACGTCCATTGTCATGAATGGGGTAAGAGTAAATGTTACTTTGTTTTGTGTGTAAATTAACTTGGGCATGAATTTTATTTTTTAATGAAGTAAACATGGCAGTAAGACATAATGAGTAGAAACTGTACCATACCTCCCAGTATTTCACATGGTTTCAATGACTCTAGGTGTGGCTGGGGGTTAATACTGTGTTAATATGGCCTAATCTTTTAGTGACTTTATGATATTTATAGTTTATAGTTATTGGTCATGGCTTTGCTATATTTCAGTGATGTATGACATAATTACTTTGGTCTATTTCTGTGAATTAGTGATTGTGACTTGCGCCTGACTGTACTGGCCAACTCATTTTAGGATGACACTTGATAAATAGATGAATTTGGCATTTATAGGATTGACATTAGAGAACTTGGAATACTTAGCCACTGGAGATCACTCAGTTCTGGTCTCTGTAGTATAATGTGACTAATAGGGGAAGATGATTATTGAATTAGGCTGATCTATTTCATTGCTACCATCGAAGAAGAATGGCATATATGAATATACACTAGTGGTATAAGTTTAATAGACATTTCCTAAGAACACCTTAAGATAACACAAAAAAGGCTTCTTCCAATAAATAAAATAATTTGGGTTGAAATGCTAGTTATCGTATTTTTCGCTCCATAAGACGCACCAGACCATAAGACGCACGTAGTTTTTAGAGGACGAAAAAAAGAAAACCACATATAGAACAGATCTTTACTAAATTCTTATCTCCCCAAAAGCAGTGGTAATGAGCAAAGCTAGAGACAAAACTAATACAGCTAACCTTAGGCACGCCATTCTGTACCATGAGAAATGCAGTGTGCACCAGCCAAACATTAGCAATCCCTGTTGATAGTCAAAAGACTGCAGTGGTAACTAACCTTTAGCATCCTAGCTGCTTTGGACTATAATATTTTCTATTATGCACAATATGCCAGTATTTAGTCACTCATCATGCCAGTATTTAGCCACTCAAAATGCCAGGATTTAGCTACTCATTATTCCAGGGTTTAGCCATTTAATATGTCAGGATTTTGCCACTCAATAGGTCAGGATTTAGCCACCCAATATGTCAGGATTTAGTCATTTAATATGCCAGGATTGTGCCACTCAATATGCCAGGATCTAGCCATTTAATATGCCAGGATTTTGTCCCTCAAAATGCCAGGATTTAGCCACTCAATATGCCAGGATTTTGCCATTTAAAATGCCAGGATTTAGCCACTCAGTATGCCAGGATTTAGCCACGCAGTATGCCAGTATTTTGCCACTCAATATGCCCGTATTTAGCCACTCAATATTCCAGGATTTGGCTCGGTATTTTTTAAACTTAATTGAAGCCACGCAGAGTTTCCCTCCTCTGTGCAGGAGGGAAGACTGGATGGAGGAGACGTCCAGAGAGCAACAAAGAGGTAAGTACTGGGGAAGGGGGGAGGAGGGTGGCACAAAACGAGCATGATCTTTGCTCCATAAGACGCACAGACATTTCCCATTACTTTTGAGGAAGAAAAAAGTGCGAAACAGGTTTGTGGTGTGTACATGGCTGAGATCAGAACAGGTTCCTGGTCAAGACGAGTATAGTCGGCAAGCAGAAAATGTTCAAAGTATTACATGGAGAGACTAGCAGCACAGCTGAAACCAATTCCCAAATATATGATTTAAATAGTCTGATGATAACTAGAGCACACATTCCACCATTGTTAATATACTTTATGTAGGGGTGCACATATATTAAGTATTGCAAACTCATAAGTACAGGTTTTCTGATCCATTTTCAAGGCTTTTTCCTCATGTCTTTGTCTCATCTCCTATACCCCCTGTCTGTTTCTCATTCCTCATAACCCCCATTTATCTGTCTCCCCCATGTGTATCTCTCACTCCCCACACACCCCCATGTGTCTCTTTGCTCCATGCTCCCCATGTCTATCTCTCTCTTTTACGCTGCTTGTCCCTGCTCTTTTACCTTTACTTGCAGGGAGGAGGACGTTTCCGACAGTGTTCTGCCTCTTATCCCTGCAAAGGCAGAACACTGTCTGATAGGCACTAGAGCGCCTCTCCTCTGAGTATCCGGAAGTTACACAGCATGATGGGGCGGAGCTTGCACCCGTCGCGACGCTCTCACCCCTAGGTGCGGTTACCGCAGGCGCCCACCTGTGGGCCGCACCTCGAGGTGAGCTGCTGTTAGGGAAAGAACTCCCTCAAGCAGCGCCTCTGGAGTCCACCCCGTACACCCGCCCAGGATCGGCCCTGGTTATACTGTTGCAACTTTTATAATAATACTACCAGGTCTAATAAAATTAGAAAAAGTAATCTTAACTGAGAAACCATGACATTTTTATTTGTAGATTGCACACATTTTCCAAATACTTGTGTAGAATTTAATTTGGAAAAAAATAGATTTAATAAGCAATTTACCAGTGATTTATGCAAAATATCTATAATGTACATAAAACATAAATAAAATATGCATATTTTACAAGATGAATTTCAATCCAAAAACTGAAATGTTTTGATCATAATAATCAGATAATTAGTTGAATGGTGTTCAACCGTGTGCAATTAAATTGTCACATGATCTAAGAGTAGGCCTCCAGAGTTAGTTGGAGAACACTTCTCTACCAGCATAATGAACACTAAGGACAAATTAAAATAAGTCTGTAGAAAAATTACTCAAGGTTTATGGGTTTTTTTCATATTGGTTTATGAAAAAAACAATCAACTATATGCATTGCCCAGAGCACAAGTCCAATTGAAGACACAAACCAAAAAACTCAATGGTGGGGTTGATTCAATATGGTACAATCTGGTCCAAAATCATTCCAGATCAGAGACTAGATCCGAAATTAGCTATTCATTAAGACTAAAATCTGTCCGAATTTTAGCTGATCTCAAGCCGACTTATTGGCTGCATTCAGATAAAGGGAGCATTGTCATTTTAAGTACAGGATCTTGCGTTTTCGAAAAATGCTGAATACATCAAATCTAGGGCCAAATTCAGAAAGAATTTCAGTAGGTTCACCATTTTAATTCTCCAGCAACTTATGGGAGAATTGAACTTTAAAGGGCCTAAAAGTATAGTAAAATATGTTTTGAAGTGATTATTTCATATGGAAATTGCTATGTACATGCCTTATAGCATATCTGATAAAACAAATGAATGATTGGATTAAAAAAATTATATATATATATATATATATATATATATATATATATATATATATTTGGACAAATATGTAGCATGGCCAATCTTGAATGTTGGGATCTATAGCCCTGAGGAAGATGCTTTACTCCACAGTTGTATTTGCAAGACAAGGAGCCGTTGCAATACAGATTGAAGTGATCACATTTGATTTCAGTAAACATGTAGCATTATCTGAACAAATGAACATTGTCATTTTGAATACTAATTATATACCTTTTCTAATTTAAGCTTTTTATTTGCATTTATTATTAATTGTTAGTTTAGATCATTGTATAGGTCTCCCTTCAGTGGTCTTTAAATTTGAGACGCAGTATATATAATCTCTACTGTTCTAATTGAATAGATATGTTTACTGAACAGCCTATCCTCCCTCTTTCCTTATCATATCTTTTCTTTTTCTATCTTCCCCCTTTTTTTTTATTTTCCTGGTTGCACATACAGTGGTTGGATTGGCATTAAATGGTCTAAACATGCCATTTTGTTGGTTTGTTTTGCATAATGTATCACATTATTGTATACATTCTGTAGATTACTTATTTTTATTCCATAAACCCTGATTACATAAAAAATAAAAACACAAACAAGTAACTCCATTCAAAAATTTACTTGTCTATAATCAGAATTCTGACTTATAGACTGCATTCTGTGTCCCCAGTCCCATAGTGAGGAATTTGGTTTGTAAAATCACTAGGGGTGGCACCCAAAAACACTATATTTCACAAAATGGCGGCGCCTAGTCACACTTGTTTAGTTACATATTTTATTAAATACAGTCACATAACAAAAACAAAAGACATATCTGAAATCAACAATACAAAATAAAAAAAATAAAACCTTTTTATTTTTTGGTGGGAGTGTCCTTTTAAGTAAGATTATTTATTATGCTAGGATTATTTGAAGTTCTCTATCTATCTATCTAATGTAAAAATGATTGCAGTAATGATTTGATGAGAATTTAACTCTGATCAGTGCTCTGCAAATTTATGGCATATGGTCCCTTAAAAGCATATTAAATCATTACCTTTAACTATAATATTTTTTCAGGTATGAGTAATTCTTCCTGCCAAATGTTGTAGCCTTGGTCTGCAGCAGTCTATGCAGAGCTAATTTTTGCTTATATTTGCTCAGCTTTTTCCCATTTGAGTGGTTTGTAAGTAGATAATAAAAACCCTTATTAAGTCATCCAGTAAGCATATCTCCTCTATTGTCAGCCTGCCGAATTATATGTACATTGAAGCACAAACACGGTAAGAGGTCTATAACTCTCTTTCACCTGAATCTTCTGAAAAGGCAAAAAATAAATGCATCTTTAAACAAACAACCAATGAAATCAGAGATGAAGAAGAAATATATTTTTTTAATTACAAGAAGCTGACTCAACCACTGTTGGTGGCTTAGATTCACTTTATGAAAAACAGAAGATCAATAGGGAACATTGTGCAGAGTAAGATCTTACAAGAATTGCTTAGGGAAAGTGAAGCTTGAAATACATTTCTATGCATAAAAGATTTGTTGGTTTTTACGGAGTACAAGCTTTGCAGGCTGTGCTTCTGCAATGAGAATAATTCAAACACAAAGGAGATAATATCTTGCTCAGCATGGCTAAGGCATCAATGTAGGCACATCTAGGTATCTTAATACTCGTATTGTTCAATGCTTTAAAAAGATTAATTATATATTTCACACAGAAATTAAAAGAAGATGATGGTCTAAAACAAACATTTTAAAAAAATGTAAGAATTAATTTTGTATTACTATTGTTTTTTTTTTTTGTATATAGTAAGGGTGGTCTTCTGTTCCTGATGGACCACAGAGTATACCAGCAAGGTAAGCCTTTGTACTACATTTATCATCCTGGGAACTTACCAATTTGCCCTGTGACATAAGTACAAGAGCTAGGAGTTCACATAACTGGAAGTTTACACTTATTGTCTGTGAATTTGGTAAAAAGGTAGGTTCCATTCATGAATACGGATTCTCTTTAATGAACCCTCACCCTTTTGCCTGTAAATAGGACATCATGCAGATAAAGATGTATTAAGCACTCCCAGATTAAAATTTTTCTTTATTGCAGTCAATTCTCCAATGTTATTCTATTTAGATGTTGCATTGTTGAATATACTGCATTGCAGCCAAAGTACTTTTTAATGACATTTCTGCTGTGGAATTCTGGGGCCCTTTTATGACATCAAGGAATGGTCCTTGAAAACTGCCAGAACTACATTTACAAGTGTTGCCTTTCACATTTCAGTCAAATTCTTCCTTTCAGTGCATTTTTTGTGCTAGAATATGACCCGTTCTTTTCAACAATATGCAGTTGGTGGAAAACTAGAATTCACAAAAACGGAATATAGAAAAAAATATTTTCTAATGGGTGCCTACAATATTGGGTGCAGAAAATGCAAATTTAAAGGAACACTTCATTTTCTCTTGTGCTTGTAATATAGAAGCACAAGTGAAATTTTAATTGTTCCTATTGTGAGGATCAACTGGCATGTACTTTTGATAGTACACACCAATTTATCCTCTGACTGACAGCTGCCATGCTTCCATAGGAAGTAGGCAGCCATCTGGTCAGTGACCGGCTTTCTGCTAGCGCAGAGAGAGCCCCTAGTTGTTTGCATGGGATCAGCATGATCTTCTGACCCTTGCATTTGTCAGTCAGAGCGGGGCGACCAGGAACTGCTGTGTTTTGCATGTGGGACACAGCAGATAGTAAACCTGCATGTATCTATTAAGATACACTTTGGGTTTATTTCAAATTATCGAGACATGTTCTGTTTAACCCTTGCTTCCTTCAGGAAAGCAAGGGTTAAAAAAGGTGCAATGCTCCTTTAAACAAGGTTCAGTAGAAAATGTGAGATCTTAAATTGCTTTAAAATACTGATTTTAACTTAAATAGTGGAAATAAATATTATATGACTGAAGGATGTACTGTACATTTGTTTTTTTTATTCCACTCCACTTGACTAATATGTTTATATTACATTCCCCCGAAATGTACAGTAATGTAGAAGTAGTAACCTACTCACTGTGCACATTTCTTTTCCAGGTCATGTTTAGTAAAAAAAAAACTAGACTCATAAGGAGTTACATAGGTTCATAACCATATCACCAATGAAAAACTATTTTTGATTATTAATGAAGTCCTTAAATTAATTACATTGCTATCACCATAACATGGGGCATTATAATGAGTGAGTATATACATTTAAAACACATGTTAGCATTTGCTTCAAACTTTGCTGATGTTAAATGTTTTATGCTCTATATATGATTAAATCCTAATAATTGTTTAGGATGTAATCTAGCCCCCTACAGGTGCCATTTACATTTAATTAACCTTACCAATTGTGTGCAAACTATTTTTAAAATAAGCACCATGTGGTGTGTGTGTATCCCCATCATACTTCAGCGTCCAATCCGGGAATGAATATATATATTCAGTGAGTCTCACACACACACACTGTTAACTCTTTGTCTCTAGAATTGTAAACACTTTAACATCTGTCCATTAGATTAGATTAGATTTAGCTCAGTGTAGGTCTGATTCTGGGACATAGTGTGTGGGTATGGTAAATAAAAAAAGTTTTACTACATTACTCAGGGCTAAAGTGTACTTCTGCTCCCCCCCTCCCATTTTGCGAAGGAACTGCACTTACCTGACCTGAGCTTCTCAAACGCTTAATGCAGGCAGTAATGAGCCACCGCTCACACAGCCTACATGGGGTCGGGTGACTCCCGCGATCGTGTCATGTGACCCTGCAATCATTGTCCCTTACAAAATATAATTTTTCCATATCTGCCTGGTATGTAACTTGATCCCTAATCTATTGGTGTTGTAGATTTCTTCCAATGTCTGGATAACGCACTTTTGCAGCTGATGTAATATGTATTGCTAGTGTGTTATCTTGCTGATTTACAATTTTGAATCTAAATTGAATAAAAACATTTGTACCTCCAAATTGAAATTAGATCCAAATATTGCACAAAACGGTCAGTAACCGTTTCTTTCATATCAGTGAGGGCTGGGCAGTTCCACCAGATGTGAAATATATCCCCTTTAAGATAATTACATCGCCAACATATGAAATCTCTGAGAAATAACACAAACATGATGGAACTAAATACCAACGATGAAGTATTTTAAAAGTGTTCTCTTGGATGTTCAAACAGTGAACAGCCCTTTTCGTTTTGTTCCGTACCGACTACCAACTATCTGGAACATACAAAAGGGAAAATGAGAGGAGCGCAGGGTAACATATAAGTGAATTTTATGAGTGATATATAGGTGAAAGGTATTTTTTTAAAAAATATATTGAATTTCAATAGTGAAAAAGTGGTAAAAGTAAAAATACTTATATCTTAAAATAGAATCTGAACTGTTGATTGTAGAATTCTCATAATGGAAGATATTCAGTGCATAAAAAACAAGAAAAATAGAGAAAATAGTGCTCTCTGTATGTGCACAGTAATAAAAACTGGTGAGGATAGTGGGTGTTGTACTCACACTTTTGAGAGCAGCAATTACTGCTATATATTTAGGCTTTTGAGTGGATATATCTCCAAGGATCGTGGAAGGCTTCAGCAGTTTACAATATATGTGTGGGACCCGAGTCTTTGTTTCGGTTATTGCTCGTTGTATCAATTAATATATGGGAAAGAAAGAGATGGTCTCGTAGTGAAGCACAGTATTAGAATCAAATTTTTAATCAAAATGTGGTAAAAAGAGGCTTACATTAAAAAGTGGTGAGTTAGAATCTCTTCAACTCACAAACAACACATGGAAATGCCAAGCTTTTAAATGAACATCACCTGGACCTGAAGTATAGAGGCGTGGGTATATTCAAAACAACGGATATGTCTTCAAGCGGCAAGTGAGATGATTTTCTCCTAGGCGAAGGAGCTGCAGGCTACCAATGTAGCGTCGATAGTGTCCGTGGACCACGGTAGAGACAATGTCCGAATATTTCAATCCGTCTTTCCAGAGAAAAATGCAAAAAACTCCGACGGGAGTACGAAAGTATGCAGAGAGGAGGGGCGTGTCACAGACGCGTTTCGCCGGGCGGGGCTTCTTCAAGTGTACCATGCCCCGCCAGGCGAAACTAATACTGTGCTTCACTACGAGACCATCTCTTTCTTTCCCATATATTAATTGATACAACGAGCAATAACCGAAACAAAGACTTATTTTGTTTTTATAATAATTGTTAACTCACCTTGTGTTGGGCATCACTGTGTTAAGATTCAAGAAACTTTTAATTCTTATGTACGAGAATATTTCTCGAGAAGAAAGAGAATATTTGAGTTGTAAATTGGGAAAAGACATTCATTTTTGGCTTTCCATTAGGTCTCCCAGTACGTTTATGTCATTTCCCATCCAACCTCATAAATCTAAGTCAGGGATGTAAAACTGTAATATTTTAATTGGGGTTGAAGAACTATGAAATGAATCTAAAAATGTATTCCTTATTTTATACACGCCCTTCATTATAGTATTTACTAGAAATTTTAAAAATCTTAAATATCCGGTCGGATCCTATAAAGATCACTAGGATCTATATTTATTTTTTTTATTATTTTTCAAACCAACCCAAGTCTTTGTCCAGTTTCAATCTATAATTAAGGAAATGTGAGAGCATAGTGGAATCATATAGATTCCACTCGTATAGTAGTATTGCCTTTCTATGAACCGAACGAGAGCCCCATTCATTAGAATTTCTTATGAATGGGGCTCTCGTTCGGTTCATAGATAGGCAATACTACTATACGTTTTCTATAAGCCGAAAGTCTATAAACCGAACGTTCGGTTTATAGACTTTCGGCTTATGGAATACATATAATCCTATTGCTATTCTATAAACCAAACGTTCGGTTTATAGAATAGCAATAGGATTACATGTATTCCATAAACCGAAAGCCTATAAACCGAACGTTTTATAGACTTTCAGCATTTTGAATGAATGTAATAGTACTATTGGCTTTCTCTAAACAGAGACAGAGTCTCCATTCATAAATTTTTATGAATGGAGACTCTGTCTCTGTGTAGAGAAAGCCAATAGTACTATTACATTAATTCCAAATGTCTAATGTCCTTGGTGTGCAACGTGGGTTATGGGTCATGTCGTGGGTGTGCATCGTGGGTAGGGGGGGGTGCCCAAAATTTGTCTTCCTAGTGCAGCACAAAACCAAGATACACCACTGCTCCAAACATCATACAGATTCTTTTTGTATAACAATTTCGAGAAAGAAGTAGCACTGAGTTTCAGGTTCTTATCAGCCTTTTTATCTTTCTGAGGATTTTTATCCAACAGGGTGTCTGCCACACAATTAAGTAAAATCTTACTGGAGACTCATTGGGAGAGTAAACATTCACTAATGTATATACAAGGTCATTTAATTTACATATCAGTATCAAAAATCTTCCATTCTCATCTGCTGTGTGGTGGATATATATATATATATATATATATATACAAAATCCAAAGATCAGCGCACTCACCTCAAAGCAGGTAGGAGAAAAACTTTTTCTCCTACCTGCTTTGAGGTGAGTGCGCTGATCTTTGGATTTTGTATAAATATTTGGTCTCAGCAGCACCCCGTTTAATATAATATATGCTAGTTTAGGTGAGTGCATTCAGTTTGGATTTGTTTATATATATATATATATATATATATTCAAATTTAATCGTATGTGCAATCATAATTGCCACTCCCCTTTTTTTCCTTGCTTAAGTCCTGGTTTATAAATAATTGGATATGTCTTATAATACCATTAGTTAGGTGAATGTATCTCCTGGGCAAAACATGCATCAATCCTTTCCTGGGCAAGCATATAAAGTTAATGAAACAATAAACATACACAAATAATATATTAAAATATAATGCATAAAAAGTAAGGAGTATAAAATGTAATCAACGCTAAGAAAGTGATGCTAGGAAAGCATAGCTCACTGCGGATTTCTATTGGTTTTGCTTCGGTAATATTTATATGATTTCTAGATATTTTTTGTTTGTGTGAAAGCAGCCATAGGATATAATGGGTATTTTCAGGCTGGTTTGGTGTGTTTTGGACATATTTCGTCTGCATTCGGTTTCAGCAGATATTGGTGTGGTATCGGCTATGATTTCTGAATTGATGACTAGAGTTGAGCGGACACCTGGATGTTCGGGTTCAAGAAGTTCGACCGAACTGCGGAAAAAGTCCGGGTCTGTGCTCGAACTTGACCCTGAACTTGACCCCGAACCCGAACCCCATTGAAATCAATGGGGACACGGACTTTTGGCCACTAAATGCCTCTAAAATAGTCATGGAAAGGGCTAGAGGGCTACAAAAGGAATTAAAATGTGGGTAAGAGTAGGACAAGTGCCTTGCAAACAAATATGGATAGGGAAATAACTTCAAAATACATAAAATACATACAAATTAAAAATACTGTACAATTTACCACCCAAAACTATTACATTTTTCAAAGTGCGCTGTAAGCACAGTATTTGACCGTTCTATTTGACTCTCAGATGTAATACATGTAATGCTATTGCTATTCTATAAAACTAAATATTGTCCCCATTCATAACAATAGGTCAATTGACCTATTCTTATGAATGGGGACTCTATTTCGGTTTATAGAATAGCAATAGCATTACATGTATTCCATAAACCGAAAGTCTATAAACCGAAAGACATTCGGTTTATAGACTTTCGTTTTATAGAATACATTTAATGCTATTGCTATTCTATAAAAAGAAAGTCTATAAACAGAATGTCGTTCGGTTTATAGACTTTCGGCTTATGAAATACATGTAATACTATTGGCTTTCTATAAACCGAAATAGAGTCCCCATTCATAAGAAATTCTTATGAATGGGGACCCCATTCATAAGAATTTCTTATGAATGGGGACTCTAGTTCGGTTTATAGATAGCCAATAGCATTACATGTATTCTATAAGCCGAAAGTCTATAAACCGAACGACATTCGGTTTATAGACTTTCGGTTTATAGAATACATGTAATGCTATTGGCTATTCTATAAACCGAAAGTCTATAAACCGAATGACTTTCGGTTTAAAGACTTTCGGTTTATAGCCGAACCTCGAACTCCAACACGTACATACAGTGAAATGTCCGGGTTCGGGTTCGTGGCACGGACACCGTAATGTCCGGTACAAACCCGAACAGTGCGGTTCAGGTTCACTCAACACTATTGATGATGTATTCATTGGCACTTTGGAACTACCTGAGTAACTCAAAAATTGGGTACTGATGAGCTAACAATGTGATCTGAAAACAACCTGTGCCAAAAAACAGAGCTACCTGAGTCAACCTTATAATGTTTTAATTTGCGGGGTGTCTGCACAGAAATTTGTTGAATTTATGTTCGTTAAATACCACATTTGGATACAATTTTGTTATGGAAGTATCTAAATTCCTTTTTTTGGGGGGTAGTTGTCAACCTGTGGTCACCATTTATCTGTGACCGGTGAGAGTAATTGATAGTTCTGTCAAAATGATGAGATTGTCGGCTAAATTGCCACTAAAATTCAGAATCAGAATCAAATTCAGTTCAAAGACGTGTTGTCTAAGCACAAATCCTGGGATTTTCTGTTCTCCAGCAGTGGCATTATAAAGGGTCATTATTATGAATGTTTTTCTTTATGCATGTTCTCCTTTGTAGCCTTTTTATTTTTTGTTGTTTTTGTTTGAAGGTTGACATTTCTCCTTGCCACATTGAAAGCTCTTCTATACAGTTATTCTCGAGGCTTCTGTCTTAGTTCTCCATGAACCATATTACATGATCAGTTTTGACAGCATTGCCTGTGTCACAGTTTATAGCACAGCAGTGGAAAACATATGTACTTATTTAGTGGTGTCTGTGAATTTTTTTTCTTTTTAATCTGTCACAGCAAGGTGTAGCTAGTAATTTTAAGAGTAAGAGTTTAGTGGGGAGTTTTTTTAATATACTGATTATTATTATTATTATCATTATTATTATTATATATACAAGGGAAGAGCTTTCCATACCAGAGCAGGTTAACTGCTGTGTTAAAAGTGAGTTTAATATTTTGATCTTGTTTTATTTCTTGAAAACTACACAGATATATTTTGTATTATGTGTTTCTGCTTTTCTCTTTCCCATGAGTCATATGGAAGACATGACTTCAAAAATAAGTATTTTATGCATAGTTGCTAACATTTGAAAAAAAAAAATTCCACTTCCCCCATAGTACATGTTATTTTGCCCCACAGAACATGCCACAATATCACTTTGGCCACAGCCAATTTGCCCATTAATATGCCACTATTAGCTTGCCCATTAATATGCCACAGCCAATTTTCCCATTATGCCACGATTAGCCTGCCCATTAATATGCCACAGCCAGATTACCAATATGCCACAGCCAATTTTCCCATTAATATGCCACTATTAGCCTGCCCATTAATATGCCACAGCCAGATTACCAATATGCCACAGCCAATTTTCCCATTAATATGCCACTATTAGCCTGCCCATTAATATGCCACAGCCAGATTGTAAATATGCCACAGCCACTTTTCCCATTAATATTCCACTAGTAGCCTGCCCATAAATATGCCACTATTAGCCTGTCCATAAATATGCCACAACCAGATTGACAATTAATATACCACAGCTAGATTGACAATTAATATGCCACAGCCAATTTCCAGTTAATATACCACTATTAGCCTTTCCATTAATTATACATTGCCAGCCTTTTTTTCCTTTCATTTACCAGTCATATTTTGCCCTTCATTTTCCAGTTATATTTTTCCCTCTATGTCCCTGCCGCCTCCTCCTTGCTGCAGTCTTCTCTCCTGCACGGAGGAAGGAAGACAGGAGCCGGATATCACTTGCTGTCATAGCCGGCTGAAGTAAAAGTAATAAAAAAAAGATCCGCGTGTATAGTCACGTGGCATTGCGCGATGATGTCACGTGACCCAATATCCCGCTGCGATCGCGAGACAGCCCATTTCCCCTGGACTGTCCCGCGATCGCAAAGAGCTCAGACATTTGCCATGTTGCCGGGACTGTCCCAGCAAATCCTAGACAGTTGGCAACTATGATATTGTTTTCATGTGTGATATCACGTATTGTATAACTGAAGTGTGAACACAGTTCACTTGTTACTTTTTTGTGGTTTTCTTGCTTGCTTAGTGGCCTTTGGGCATCCCGTCTTTATAAATGCTACTCTTCCCTCCATTCACATTTGTTTTTGTTGATCAAGTACTCTAATTCTTTTTTGTTTCACAAATATTAGATAGATAACAAATATTGAACAAATAGACAGAACTGAACAAAATGTTAGGAGGGCCCTGCCTAAGCTGATATTCTAAAGGATTTCCTGCATGCTATATCTTCTTCAGTATTCTCCTATCTTTGTTTCGAACATGTACTCTTGGAAGTTGCAGTTTTAATGTGACCATGTTTTTAATGTTAAAACATGGTCTTATGTTCAAATCACCAATATATATTTATATGGTGAAATAGGTTGAAAAAAGACATGCAGTCCATCAAGTTAAATCCATTCACCCAAGTTTGTTGATTTAGAGGAAGGCAATTAAACGAAAATAAAACACTGAGACAATAATAATGTCATCTCAAAAAAAGAAATTTCTTCTTGACTCTAAGGCAGTCAAACTCACCGTGGATCAACATCATCTTATCTACGTTTACTTGTGATATACATGTATGCCTTCCACATCTAGAAAATCATAAACTTTGGAAATATTGATTGTCAGCCTATTCCATAATTTAACCACCCTAACAGTAAAAAAAACCTTTTCGATCAATCTGTCTGCCTCCAAATGATGAACTTATCATTGATACTTCATGAGTTTCTGCCTAGGATGCCAATAGCTGACAGGTACAGCTGATCCTCTTCATTGTTTAAGAAAACAAATTAAGCTAATGTGTACCCTTGTGTAGATAAATTCTAGCACATTTTTGTGAACCTTAAATTATGCATAGGGGAATTTCCCCACCACATACCCAGTCTTATAAATTATTGATTTAAACTTTAGTATGAGATGTATTGCATTTGACTCACAAATCAATCCACTGCGGTGAGAAAAATATGAAACATTCTAAGAAAAAGAAAATAGTTTAATGTGTTACAGCTATTGGGAATGAAGTTATTGAAGGATTTTATACTTTGTCTTACCAAGAATTGCATGAGGTTGAACTACATTTTATATCACCAGTAACTGATTTTTATACCAGAAGACACACTGAAGGGCCTACTCAATAAAGAGAGAATGGAAAAATTCTTCCTTTCAGCTGCATTGGAGAATTTTTCCAACTCAGCTACATTGGCCTAAAGTTTGAAATTCCCATATCAATTCCCTGCAATTCACTCTTTATTAAGTAGATCCTTCTGATTTAGTCTTTATACATCAGTAACGTGTTGACTGGAATGTTAGTGTCTTTAGGGTAAAGCACTGATGTCTAACTGGTGGCATGCAGACCATGAGCTTTGTTTGATTTTCAGTGCTACCGTGGCATGTTATACAAGACTATTGTAGGATATCGTTTTTTTTAAGCTGCTTAAGGAAAAACTAATTATCTGTTTCCTATATCTCACCCGACAGTGTTCGTATATCCCCCCATGTGAAAGAGAAAATCAGAAGAATTCTGAGAACGTTCTTCACTGGCAGGAATACTGGAATAAGGAAATTGGATTCCAACCTTTCACATGTTACTTTAATCAACATAGAAGGTAAAGTGTTGCATGATTTAATATAAGCCCAGTATTACAAACCTTTACCTCTACTTTGATCAAGGAATAGGCACCATCATTGTTCATGGTAGACATTTACTTGACTTTGTGACGGATATTTTAATGATGTTCAGTGGACATTCTCAAACTTTGCCACAGACGATGAGGTCCTTGTACGGACACTTTCACTATTTCTACTTTGGTCTTGCAAGAAGTCTGTTCATGTTAAATGTTCAGTAGTGTATCTTGGTTTTGTGCTAGGCAGACAAAATTCCCCCCCAGGATGCAAACCCATGACATGACCCATAACCCACGTTGCACACCAAGGACATGCCCCATTACCCCATTACCCCATTAAATACACATTGCCAGTATTATTTGCCATTAATATTCCCAAGCCAATTTGCCCAATAATATGCCAGTATTATTTGCTATTAATATGCCCCAGCCAATTTACCCAATAACATGCCAGTATTATTTTCCATTAATAAGCCCCAGCCAATTTGCAAAATAATATGCCAGTATTTGACATTTAATATGCCCCTGCTAATTTGCACAATATTATGCCAGTATTATTTTGCCATTAATATGCCCCAGCCAATTTGCCCAATAATATTCCAGTACTTTCCATTTAATATGCCCCTGCCAATTTGCCCATTAATATGCCAGTATTTGTCATATAATATGCCCCTGCCAATTTGCCCAATATTATTCCAGTATTATTTGCCATTTAATATGTCCTTGCCAATTTGCCCAATAACATGCCAGTATTATGTGCCATGTAATATGCCCCAGCTAATTTACCCAATAAGATGTCAGTATTATTTTCCATTTAATATGCCCCTGCCAACTTTGCCTAATATGCCAGTATTATTTGCCATTGAATATGCTCCTGTCAATTTGCCCAATATTATTCCAGTAATATTTGTCATTAATATTCCCCCATCCCCCAGGACTTACCCTTTTCCCTGGTGTCCAGTGGCAGGCAGCATGGTCTCCTCCATGCTGCCTGATCGGTTTCCCGGTGGATGTGCCAACAGGTCACATGACCTGGCGCACGCCTGACGTCAGACCTGTTGGCACTTCCCTGTCACACTGCACGGGGAGCTGAACAGGCAGCACGGAGGTTTCTCTGTGCTGCTTGTTCGGCTCCCTGTGCAGCCTGCTGGCAGGCAGAGCAAAGGTGAGGGGGGATCTTCCGATCTCCCCTTACCACCGTCTCTGCCGGCAAGCGCAGGGTTTTCTTTTTAATTTTTTTTTTTTTGCGTTTTGTACTGCCCCTAAAGGCATAAAAAGCAAGTGCCGCCCTAGGGACTTGCCTTGTTTTCCTCATAGAAAATACAGCACTGTATATGTTTCTCAAGATATATTAATTGTAGCCTGTAATCAAGTGACAAAGATAGAGTATTGAAGTTGAATAGGTCAAAATGCTTAGCTACCATAGTAGATATATGTAGTGTGTATTTATAAATACACACACACATGTATATATATGTATGTGTTTGGGTATAAAGAAATATATATACACACACATATAGATATATATATGTGTGAGTGTAATTTGCCATGCTATAAGTCTTATAAACCATATAAAAATTATATAATTGTGCCCTCTTACTTTGACAAAAAGTTATCTTGAGTATTTTTGGGTATGGAAACTGATGTACATTAAAACATGTTATTACTGAGTCTCACAGGATAATGTTGATAGGAACACATCTTACAGTAGTGCTTACCCTTGATGTACAGGTTAGGAATGAGAAACCAGTATAATAAATACTCATCTCTATTCTACCTCCTGAGACCTAACTATGTGACAATATCTGGTCTAACTTCCGAAGTCTATTATTTACTTGTGCGCATTGACAGCACCTCTTCCTCTGGTTGGTAATCTGACTACAGCAGCATTAATGGATTGTTCTGAATGCATTAACTACTATAATCAGTCTTTGACTTCCATCCTGCTAGTGATTATTTTACTTTTATTTAATGAATGGCCCATAGTGCAGAATAAATTGGAACAAATGGAATGGTAAAGATGAGGATTGATTTTAGTCTCCTGCTTCAGGTAAAGCCACATGTTATTAGAGTCCAACATGACTTGAACAGGAAAAATCAAGAAGTAAAATTTAATTTGTGTTCAATTTACTTTGAAATGTTTTACTGATCTTGAATAATTGTATGTATGTATGTATGTATGTATGTAAATTACCGAAAATCAACTCTTTTATGAAATAATCACACTCAGGTTCAAGTTCATAATCCTTTATTAAATAACTTGAGATCCACACAATGTCAGTCTTAACACAATGGCCTGCATTCAATACTGCACATTAACTAAAAAACTGCTTTAAGCGATAAATGAATGGGCATTTGTGATCCAATGCCCACCACAAATAATGAGTGCGGTAAAGTCATTACTGCACCCGTTAAAAAAAATCCTAATATAATTAACACTAAAAAAGTGCTTCATAAATTATATATATATAAATATATAATTTATCGAGAGAGTCTAAGGCAAACTCATCTAAAGAACTTCAAGAGTCAGTAGCCAAGCTTAAAGAGTCCATAAAAGAGAAAACAATGGGAAGAATAAATAAAATACATGCAAACCCTCAAAATGAAGTTTTACTTCAGACAAAATAGAGCAGATAAATTATTATCCAACAAATTGAGGAAAGTAAGGATGGATAATCGAATAGAAAAAATATTTCAGACTGATAAGATTTGTCAATCCCCGGACGAAATAGGTATTATGAGCAGCTATACAATCTGGAACCCACGGCCTCCCAAACAGAAATAAGAGAGTACGTCTGGAAAATAGACAGATGCTCAAGTGGAAGCCCTAAATAAGCCCATCTCTAAAGAAGAAGTACTAAAAGAAATTGAGAAATTAGCAAATAACAAAACCCCAGGCCCAGATGGCTTTACTGGCGAATTTTATAAGTGTATGAAATCTAGTCTATTGGTACATCTGACAAATGTATTTAATTATGCCATTGGCAAATGAGAGTTCCCCCCGGAGATGCTAAAAGCAAACATCTTACCTATCTTGATACCCAGGAAGGATACTTCCCATGTTAAGAGCTATAGACCCATATCCCTTATAACTACAGATGTAAAGCTTTTTGCTTCTATTTTGGTTCAGAGACTGAAGCTGGTTTTGCCGGGTTTGATTCATAAAGACCAGATTGGTTTCATGTCTGGGAGATTAGCTTGTAACAACATAAGAAGAATGATAGAGATTCTGGACTCCTCAAATAGAGAAAAGAGGCCCCTCCTGACCCTGTCGTTAGATGCCGAGAAGGCTTTCAATAGGGTCAGCTGGGGCTTCATGAGAGAGACCCTCGATGCCTTTGGAATAAGGGGTCGGATTGGCTCGGCAGTGATGTCATTATATGGCTCCCCCTCGGCAAGGACAATAGGACCCAACATATGTTCGAACTGGTTCCCACTTGTAAATGGCACTAGGCAGGGATGCCCCCTATCACCAATTCTATATATACTCACAATAGAGCTATTAGCTATAAAAATACGAGAAAACAAACAAATTAAGGGGTACCCTACCACAGGATAGGACCTTAAGATATCTCTCTACGCAGATGATGTCTGGTTGAGTTTGACTAATCCTATTGGTTCTCTTGTGCAGGTAATGAAGGAAATCGAGGGATATAGTCGGATATCAAATTATAAACTAAACATATCAAAATCAGTTGCCCAGTACAATAATGTTAAAAAGGAAGAGGTAGATAGGATCCATGAAGTGTATAAATTCAATCACCCAAAATAATTAACATATCTTGATGTTAAGATCACGAAAAAGGTAGAGAGAATAATGGAGATCAACTTTATGTCCCTGCTGAAACAAACAAATCAAGATCGTAAAAAGTGGCGCCAAATGGAAATCACTTGGTGGGGAAGAGTAAATGTATTGAGGTCCTATGTACTTCCGAGTTGGATTTATATGTTCGTATGTTGCCACTAGCAGTTCCGAAATCCTGGATTCATATGGCCCAGACCTCTTTTGTAAATTTTGTGTGGAGAGGTAGAAAACCCCGGATTAAAATGACTACAATGGCAAATTAGGTGACCAATGGAGGCCTTGGCTTCCCTATATTAAATAATCATTATGCAGGGGGAATTACATTTCATATTTTACTAATGCAGCTAGAGGATCAAAGACCGGAAGGTTGGTATAGGTTGGAAACTCAGAACAACAGGGTAAAAAAAGTTTATCTGGGAACTGAGGCTAAAGAGACCTGTCACAGGCTACATATTAGAACAAATTATCCCAGTCTGGAAAAAGATTAAAACAAAAAAGTATCTGAACAACAAGATCTTAGACTTTAGAAACTTGAGTATTTTTCAAAATGTTTAAAATGGGTAGAATTAACTATAAAAGGTGTATATATAACAGCTATTGAGATGTGGGGAAAAGAACTAAGAACCCATATTGAAGAGGAGGAACGGTGTCGCTCCTTTGCACGGGTAAACAAAGAAGTACATGGCCTATCCCCTAGTAGAAACCCAGTACAAAGTAATAAACAGATGGTATATGGTGCCAACAACATTTTCTCAAATTTGTGCAAAAAATTCAGATCTCTGCTGGAGATGTAAGAAAGATAAGGGCAGCTATCTCCATATCTGGTGGTACTGCCCTCAGGTAAATACATTATGGAATGAGATAAAGAGGAATACCTGAAAAAAATAGGGAAGTTGAGTCTACCAAAAAATCCAGAAAGCTTTTTGCTGCATTTGAACTGGCCAATGCTTAATAAAGAACAAACAATCCTAACCATCCACCTTCTTATAGCCACAAAAATCATAATAGCTAGAAATTGGAAGAATGACCAACCTTTCTCAATGATAAAATTAAAACAACAAATAGAATACTAACTTCAAATGGAAAGTTTTTTTAGGGATATAAATATCTGGGACAAATGGTTGTCAGAAATTCAGATCCTTAAAGATCAATGAGCAATACATAAGGGACAAAAGGATCGGATTGTGATGCTCGTTAGGGGGTGTGATAAAAAAACTCACTTATCAGGCAGGTGGTCAGCATAATACCAAAGAACCAAAAGGATGGGATGGTGGTACCTTAGTTGCCGACTTTGTTTGTTTGTCTGTCTTGTTTTGTCTTTTTTACTCTTGTTTTTTGTATTCTTTGTCCTCTATGTTTTTTGCTGTTTCTTGGTTTTTTTGTATTGGGAGGCTTGGAGCTTCTGTTTAGGAAATACTTAGAGGCAAAATAGTGTGGGAAGCCCAATAATTGATGTATAAAATGTTTTTTTTCTATGTATAAGCTTATATGTAATGGATAATGGAAACAATAAAGAAATTATTAATTTAAAAAAGAAAAGGAAAAAAAACAGTGCTTCAATGAACAGCAGTAACTATTAACTGACAAAAAATTATACATTTTTGATCATTAACTTACTGTAATGGGACGCCAAGAGCTATGATGTCTCTTGTGCGTTTCAGGTTCTACTGGATTCCTCCTCGGGTCCCGGTAAGCACAAAGTCTCTCAAACGGGTTCTAATCACTCTCAGCTGTGCTCAGTATTCCCCCAACATAACAGTATTTATACATTACAGATCAGATAAAAATGATTGAACAATGACATTTAAACAGTTTAACTCAAACACAATAGAAAACATAATTTAATTTGGTGCCAGAATATCTGGCAACCAATCAGATTGACTGTAGTGACCAATCCTCAGCAGGGGAGTGGTGACAGCTCAAGTTAGTCCCTTTACTCCCTTTAAATTGGACATTTAACTCAGGGACCCATCAGGACAGTGCCTACCACTGTGGGCTTGGTCTGAGCAACCAGTGGGAAAAGTATATACTTTTTGAACCAGAGAATGAGCTCAGCAGCCAGGATTAACCTTTATTGTGAAGCGGCTGCTGAAGCTACATTGCTGGGGAAAACTGTAAAAGTGCTTAGCCTCTTTCACAGTGCACTATACATATTACAGCACATAGTTAACACAGGGAGAAACAGGGACCATGGGGTGGGAAGCAATGAAGTTGCTTTAGGATAAAATTTCACATACATTTCAGTACACATTCAGCTTAAGGACCAATCAGAGACTGAGCTACCTATAGCCCTTTAAACGGGTGACCAATCAGTATGGGTGCTACCAGCAAGCCGGTAGGCAGGCTTTTTGAATCAGCCAATGGAGAGAGTGCCTACCCGTCCCTTCTCCCCAGTGTCTGTAGTGGGCAGAGGTGCAGTTTTAATGCACTTTAGAGTTCCAGGGTGGTTCCTGCTGTATTCAAGCAAGTCTGTGATGAGGCAAGTGATTACAGTTCTTCTATGAGCTTTTGGCTTCTGACACGAACAAGGTCCGTAGTCTCTAGGTAGGAGGCTGGTACCATGTGCCCACCAGGGGTAAGAATCAAGGTGGGTACCATGTCACTTACCATCTTAACACATCCAATATTTACACATTAACCCTATAACTCTGAAAGGTTTAACCCTATATTTAAAAAAAGAGCTGGGTGCTGCTCCTTGGCCCCCCTCCTACTCCATTCAACTTGCAGGCCAGGGGTTGCTAAAATGGCCTCTAACCACCCCTAAATGGTGTTACCGCACCCGTTAATGTTGCTAGCAGCTGTTATTTTAGCGCTAATGCCAGTTTTTTTAGTTAACAGTGGCCATTAAATCTAGGCCAATAACAGATGACCATTCACTCTGCAACCTTTCATAATATTTTTTTATGGTCAGGGTCTTCCAAACTTAATGCTGAAATTAATTAATAAATGTTTACATAGATATCCTCATGTCCCCTGCCACTTTGCCTCGGGGAATCCTAGTTGTTGTGAGGGGTCAGTATTGTCGCCGACAGTACTGAGGCCAATTTGCTGCACAGATTGCTCTGTCACTGATCTAACTGTTGGCTGCTGAAGTGACTTTCAGTTTGACCACCGGGTGAAATGTGTGTGCATGCATGTGCATGCGCAATTGCATTTTTCTAAATCTTCAAGTGAACTGGGACTACATGTCCCTGTATGCTTTGCAAACAAAAAAGCAATACACAAAATGCAGGCGATGTGAAAGAATAACCAAGATGACGCCTGCTTTTACTGTTCATCCGAGGAAACAGGATATCAAATAAGAATACCTGTACTGACACTCACTGTAAATGTGTCAGATAATGAAGATGTGTTTACACATATGTATATTGAAATTAAACATTAGTTCCACTTTAATAAATTTACCTCAGACATCAGACTTTATCCATATCCATATTTCCCAAAACAAATTGGAATATAATGAAGGTACCAGAAATTATTTCTATTGGATATATGCTTGGGAAATATATATGTCAGATACTAAAGTGTTATTTCATGAACTTATGTAAATAAACTCTGCCACACATATTTACAATGAACATATTTGTAACAACCTATTTTATGTTTCTCCATGTAGCCTCATATGCAAAATAATATAAAGGTGGATTTTTATCAGTTCTGGACAAAACATGCAAATGTGTTAACTGATTGCCATAACCTTCAAATCCTTTTTTCCTCTAATACAACAGGCATGACCTTTTCAGCTTATTTCTAAATCTAACAGCACAGGAGAAGAGAACTGAAGTTTGTGATTTAATTGCTAGAGGGATAAACAGTGGTGCAAAAGGAAAAAAAATAATTGGTGATTTATGCATGTTCAGTCTCCTAACAATATGAAAATATCACAAATAAAGCTAATGATTCTTAACCTCAGTGTGGGTTATTTTCCTGCATAGTTAATATGTCCTTACAATCAGGGCCGCCACCAGGAATTTCAGGGTCCCTTACTGAACAAATGTTCTGCCCCCCCCCCCCGAAAATATCTCCCACTCACCCCACCTACCCTCACAAGCATGTTATCCCGGTCTAATGTAATATGGAGGGTGGTTGGGAGCAGTTGGTCGATATGCCAGTAATATTTTGCCAATAAGCAAGTTAGTATTTTTCCCTCAATATGCCATTCTTTTGCCATTTAATATGCCACTATTTTGCCATTCAATATGCCAGTATTTTGCCCCTCAATATGACAGTATTTTGCCATTTATTATGCCAGGATTTTGCCTCTCAATACGCCATTCTTTTCCCATTTAATATGCCAGGATTTTCCCCCTCAATATGCCTGGATTTTGCCAATTAATATGCCAGGATTTTGCCCCTCAGTATGCCAGGATTATGCCATTTATTATGCCAGGGTTTAGCCATTTAATATGCCAGGATTGTGCCATTTAATATGCCAGGATTATGCCATTAATATGCCAGGATTTAGCCAATTAACATGCCAGGATTTTGCCCCTCAATATGCCAGGATTATGCCAATTAATATGCCAGGATTTTGCCCCTCATTATGCCAGGATTGTACCATTTAATATGCCAGGATTTAGCCATTTAATATGCCAGGATTATGCCATTTAATATGCCAGGATTTAGCCACTCAATATGCCAAGATAATACCATTTAATATGCCAGGATTTAGCCATTTCATATGCCAGGATTTAGCCAATTAATATGCCTGGATTTAGCCATTTACTATGCCTGGATAATGCCATTTAATATGCTAGGATTATGCCATTTATATGCCAGGATAATGCCAAGTAATATGCCAGGATTATGCCATTTAATATGCCAGGATAATGCCAATTAATATGCCAGGATTATGCCCCTCAATATGCCAGTATTTTGCCCCTCAGAATGCTCGTTATGTTCCCCCCTCCTCCCCTCTTCCCCAGTACTTACCTCCTTGCTGCTGTCTCCCGGTGCTCTGCTGGTCCATGGCTGTGAGGGAAGCGTTGTGCGCTCCCCTCCAGCCGCTCGGCATTAATAAAGTTTGTTTTCTGATTTATGCTGGAAGCATTGCTGGCAAAACCACATTACCCTCAACATGGGTTTTTCAAAAAAAGATTCAGCTTTTATACCTAAGTTTGTGATCTTGCTAATAAAATGGAGCTTATTCAATATTCTATCCAGAAGAAAACTGCTATTTCACTTGCTTGCCTTATAAAATATATTTCCAGTGAAATTATTCCCCAAAAATCATTATTGTGAGTTATGGGGATAGTCCAAGATGTGGATTCCTGGCTCAGTGCACCTAGAGGGACACCAGACATACCACACTGATGAGGCCTGTGATAGACCAAAACATAAGTCTGTGGTTGCTGTGTTCCTTGTGCAGAGGAGGCTTTATTTCGGGTCTAGACTGTCCTTATGGATGGAATTAGGCTGATATGTTAATGGTACGGTTGCCACCTTTTCATAAAAAAAAAATACCGGCCATAGTTGGTGAGGGAGGAGCCACAAAAGGGCAAAGCTACAAAGGGTGGAGCTACAAACAAGGTTTATCCACTCACTTTTGCATAACAAATATATATATATATATAGGATTGTGCGCATCATAAGTATTTTGCCCCAGACTGCAAATACATGCAGGACTTTGCCCCCAAGCTGCAAATACATGTAGGTCTGTGCCCCCAGACTGCAAATACATGCAGGACTTTGCCCCCAGGCTGCAAATACATGCAGGACTTTTCTCCCAGACTGCAAAAACATGCAGGAATTTCCCCAGAACCCACTTTGGCCTCAGGATTTGCCCACAAGCTTACTTTGTACTCTCACACGACTTGTCCCAGAACCCACTTACATTCAGAGACCTGTCTAGAGCTGCTCCCAGCAGACTCATGTGACAGCGCTTGCTAAATGATGTCACGTGACCCCGTGATCGTGAGACTTTGCAAGTGCAGCGCAATATGACAGGGAGGCAATTGTCCCCCCAGGCACCCTCTAGCAAAGCGTGGCAAGTGCGTGGTCTCTCAACCAGTTACCTCCGTATATTCATTGCAATAATGTGCAAATGAAAGCAAGATTCGTTGGCCAGATGGTTCCATGGGATATTAACAAGAATATTTGTATATGGCCATTCTATTAGTAGTACATTTTACACACTGGTGCCTGACATCCATTGTAATGGCCACATTAATAGGATGTAGAAATGTTTTTGGGTTTTTGCACATCAATGCTTTTATATATCTTACCTTTTGTTTGACAAATCTAGCATTTTTCTGTATAAACACATTACATTTTAATTTAATCAAGAAATAGTTTTTCTTTTAACTACATGAATGTGATGTGCCCTAGCTATAAGCTGTAATATGAGGCTTAAGTGTAATACAATTATTATGAATTGCATGTCTACATCCCCAAATTGAATTGTAGATAATCTGTTTTTATAAAATTATATTGTAGAAATAAGAGATGACTACACATTAGCCTGACTGCCATTTATGTATCTTGCATTATGTTGAATGTTTATCTGTAATAGTGGTTTCCTAGGCAGTCCTCAGAGAACTTCTTCCAGACCAGAATGTGGTTTGTGCTCTTTATGTCACACACAGTGATGGGAAAAATAATGTACACCCACTTTGAATACCATGGTTTTAATAATCAGGACATAACAATCATCTGTTCTTTAGCAGGTCTTAAAATTAGTTAAATACAGCCTCAGAAGAAAAAAAAAACACATGACATATTACACCAGGGGTGGAAGAGGAGTATGGGAAATGGAGAACAGCAACATCTGGAAATTACACAATCAGTGTCATGATTTATTTACCAAAAATAAACCCAAAATGGAGATGCCATGTGTGACCTTATGATTCAATAGTTTGTAGAACTACCTTTACCAGCAATAACTTGAAATAATTGTTTTTTGTATGACTTTATCAGTTTCTCACAATTGTTGTTGAGACATTTTGGTTCACTTTTCTTTGCAATGTTGTCTTCAGTTCATTAAGGTTTGCTGGCATTTGTTCTTGTACACCTCTCTTAAGGTCCTGTCACAGCATTGCATTAGGGCTGTGGTCTGGATTTTGACTGTGCCATTGCAAAACCTTGATTCATTTCTTTTTCAGCCATTCTGTTGTAGATTTGCTTGGGATCATTGCCCTGTTGCATTACCCAATTTCGGCCAAGCTATAGTTGTCGGATTGATGGCCTCGCATTTGGACTTTACTTTAGACTATCCATAACAGTCTGTAGCTCCTGACATTATTTTTCCTCTTGTTGTGTGTTTCAAAACCACAGTAGTAGACCTCAGTACTAGGTTCTATAGACAAGAACAGCAAGGGATATTCCATCCTCTTCTTTGTTTTTACTGCAAAAATACCATGCAGAACATATCAATGGTAAGACTTAATTACTTCAATAGCAAATGGAAGAGCCAATATAATGTAATAATCTAAAATATTCAACACAAAGCATAAAACAAATGTTGCCCTGCCGACCCCTGCGGCCCCTTTAAAAAAAAATGTAAAAAAAAAGTGTGGGCAAACGGGGCAGCTGCCCAGAGCCCATTCATACATGGGGGCCCAAAGCAGCGGCCCTGTGAGCCCCCGCTGCCCATGTGACTGTCTCACACAGAGACAGCCACGATCGGCCAGCAGCCGTGAATCCGCATGATGTGGACCCGGTGTGTGTGTGGGAAACACTGCAGAGGAGACGGCCGGGATGAGCAGCATTCAGGTAAGTACAACGGGAGGGGGGGGGGGGGGGGGGG